>CM032450.1:69026106-69412797 GCA_019049505.1 Pachyrhynchus sulphureomaculatus | reverse complement strand
AAAAGTTGAAGGCATTTAGAGCTAAAAATTAAATTTTGCTCTGTATATTGTGTGCGTGAAAATTAAAGAGAATGTAAAAATAGGCCAATTTTCAAATTCCCTGATTCGAAGAACCCTACAAAGGACATACAACACGATATATACGAATAATCATCTCTAACCTTCCTCCCTAGCTCACTAATCCTCTATGTGCTTGACCGTGAATACTTGACAATGAAAAGATCACAGAATTTTCATATTCCTCGATACCCAGCGCCCTAAAAATGACACACATTATACAAGAAGCAACCCCTCTAAAACTTTCATTCACCAAATTTTTAAATGTTGCCTTAAATTTGTTCCTTATATCAATCAAAAGTAAGAAATCTCCTAATGTTATTGACAATATGCAAAATTTAGCTACTATTACCTTGAAATATAAAGAAATTCAAACATCTCAGAAAGTTATTTTTTTCACAAATACTGTTGTGTGTACGTTGCCGAAAAGTAGTCCGATGAACAAACTTTTGTATTAATGTGATCTAAATAATTTGGTAGGAATATGTAGGAATATATTAAAGTTGTATGGTACAGTTATAACTATATACGACAGAAATTATAAGTTATATTGTATATTCGGAACATAACTAAATTTAACAACAAAATTATAGGTTTTCATATGAGTAATTTAGAACTAGTGTATATATACATAAGTATAATATAAATATCTGGTCTATCCAGGTTAGTAACCAACTTATGGTATTGTGCAAATATAAATAAAATTTAATTTTGCCAAAACTGAATATTGTAATTTTCTAGAAAATTTTATCATTAGAATTTGTTAAATTGAATTATAAATCACTAAGAAAAAAACTTTATTTTGTTTTTGATTAAATTTGAAACTTGAAAATTTTTCTGTCGAGATTTTTTTTAAAGGGTTACATACACCGCGAATTTTCAAAAAAATTTGATTGTTTTAGCGACTTTTATTCTTTTTATTTCTAAGAATTATTCAAAAAAAATTTTAAGAAAATTCCATTCCATAACAAAGTTACAGCATTAAATGTGACCTGGCGTTGGATTGGGGTCGCTACCTGTTTTCAGAGGCTGTCTGCAATATTACTCAGTCAATTTCTTATATTTTTTAACTTTTTTTTTAAATCTTAATAACTTCTTTTTCTACAAAATGTTGAGAGGTGTTTTTAATTTTTTCTAATAGACAATTCTTTATAAATAACACATTTTTTGGTCGAAAATTGCAGTATGAAACACCGTAAATTTTTATTTTTGAAAAAAAAGCTCTTCCACAACTTTTAATTACTACACTATTTTATGAGATGAATTTTTATTTTTGCACTTTGGATTATTTTTTGTGAAGTTATCCTGCAGACAAGGAGGCGTCATAGTTTTCATCAATGGTCCATTTAACCCGACAAAAAATAATGTTAACCCTTCTTTTGTATTATTCACTTAATAACCTTTAAAATGTTTTGTTTTTAAATATACATACTTTTTACAGTGCCCAGGTGTATGTAACTCCGTAAAACTACTAAAGTACTCAAAAATGTTATTTTATTTTTGTGTATAGAAAGAAAAGTTGTCGATAATTAACTTAGCCAATTCTTTGCGTCTTATTTTATATATCTTGGGGTTTAGTTAACACTGTTATAGGTCACCCGAAAAGCACATTTGGAGACCGTATTCTTATTCATCGTAAAATAGTTTATCCGAAACCCTTGTTCTGATTTTTGGGACAGATAAATAACGAAAATCATATATTCTTAGGGTACGGAAATAAAAGTCTTTTGTGTAAAATTATAGGAAATGTTGGTAAGACAAAATCAATTTAAAATTATATTGCTCTAACGGCCAGAGCAAAAATTCTATCAACTGCATATTCCTTTTGTTTGATTCTGTTATGCGTTTGACAGCAATAATAATGAAATTGCATATTACTTTCTCGTGCAAAGGAAATTATGCTAATATTCATTTTTCCTTGGTATTACACGCCGTGTCATCCATAATATCTTGTGTGGAAACTATTCAATTCCATCCTTACATGGATATTATCGTAAAACCATTCCACTGGCTTTTAAAATGATAGGTTTCAATGCAATTTTTAAGAAATGATGCACTTGTATACAGTGTCGGACAGAAAAATCGTAAACAAGAAATATATATGGTATATATATATATATATATATATATATATATATATATATATATATATATATATATATATACATTTTTTTATGAGTCTAGCACACGTGCTACAAGAAAGTCCCTAAAGCGCTACAGGATCGACATGTGTGCGGAAAAAGCGATTCACGTTGTTCTTGAATCGCTGTAAATTGCACTCGGTGGGAAATACAGTCCTGGGCAAATTATTTGAAAGGGATGATGTTCTCCATATAAGAGACTGCTGAAAAGCGTGGTACGAGGAGTAACAAGCCAAACCTCATACTATGTATGTATTTCTAACATGCACTGCTCTGGGAGGAATTAAGCGGCTACATCCTTCGAACACTTTCCATGAAAATACTTGTAGAATAGGCTCAAGTCGCCAACCGTTCTTCGATGTTACAGCGAATCAAGGCCTCAGTCCGGGTTTCGGACCCCCAAACATGAGAGCAGTATTCATAGTTGGTCGAATTTGAGCTCTGTAAAGAATTAACAGTTGTTGTGGAGTGTAAAGCTTTCTGGTTCGAAATATTATTCCCAACTTTTGAGAAGCTCTCCTTGCTATGCCTGCAACATGTTCATGCCAGGACATATTTGCTCCCAAATGACGATGTTCGAGGAATGGAATGCCCCGACATAACTATGTCCGGTTCAGCAACGTTAACTTTTTTAGAAAAAAACTGCCTCCTGGGTTTTTGTAGCGTTAAATTCCACTTGGTTACTGTCGCCCCAAGATAGAATTTCTTCCAGGTCTTTGTTAAGTTGAATGACTTCCTGCTATCTGCGGATGATTTCCTGCTGTCTGCTGTTTTGTATCTGTTTAAATAATAAAAATACTTTTTAGTTTGAAATAGGCCATAATCTTCAAGATTGTACCGATTAAAACTTAAGTATTGTTTTTAGACTGATCTAAGACACAACATTACCGGCTTTAACTATTATAAAGCGATGTGTCGCTGAAAATTTAAGTGGTTGAAACTAAGTTCTTAGAAGCTTATCTAAAATAACCGACCCTAAAATCCTATCGATTTTCTTCCAAATTGGACTTCGGGTTTGTTGCAAGTGACTCAATAATTTCCGTATAGAAACACCGCAATATGCATTAAACGGTGTGGAAAATATAATTTATATTTCTACCCGCAATGAATTAACATTTTGCTAACCCTAACTTTGTGCGAAAATTCGTATCCTTAGATTTAGACAGTGTAGAATTCATAATATTTCTAATGTTTCGAATACGACCCTAGCCATCTCCAGGAATTTTTACTAATAGAGATTATGTCCTTAAGTGTTTTTACGAGGCTGGTTTGAAAAGTCCGTGCAAAGTCCGAGAGATGGCACCACCGGCGCGTATCGAGGTCATGTTTAGTTAGTAGCATCTCTTGAATGAACGCACACCAAGTTTCAGCCTATTTCTTTGTGTTTAGCATTCGTGTGAATCTAGGAAGTCGAGTGATTTTCAAGAAATGGACGAAAAAGAATTTCGTGTGGTGATTAAACATTACTTTATGAAAGGCAAAACGCCTCAGGAGACTAAAGAGAAGCTTGATAAATATTATGGTGACTCTGCACCTTCGATTAGAACAGTTTATAAGTGGTTTCAAAATTTTCGGACTGGCGATATGGGCACAAGTGACCAAATCCATGATATGGTGATGGATGACAGAAGAGTTAAGGTGCGTGAGATTGCTAGTGCTGTGGGCATCTCGACTGAACGGGTACATAATATTTTGCATAAACATTTGGACATGAGAAAGCTATCCGCAAGATGGGTGCCGCGATTGCTCACGCTTGACCAAAAACGGAATCATGTGAAGTGTTGCAAGGATGGTTTGCAGCTGTTCCAGAAGAATCCGGAGGACTTTAAGCGTCGTTTCGTCACTGTGGATGAAACATGGATACATTAGTATACTCCTGAGACCAAACAACAATCTAAACAATGGGTTACCAAGGGGGAATCTGCACCAAAAAAGGCGAAGACCGTTCCTTCGGCCGGAAAGGTTATGGCGACTGTTTTTTGGGATTCGCAAGGGATAATCCTCATCGACTATCTGGAAAAGGGTAAAAACTATTACAGGTGACTATTATTCATCGTTATTGGACCGTTTGAAAACCGAGCTGCAAGAAAAACGCCCGCGATTTGCCCACAAGAAAGTCCTTTTCCATCACGACAACGCACCAGCACACACCTCAGCAGTTGTGGTCGCAAAATTAATGGAAATAGGATTCCAACTCGTTTCACATCCCCCCTATTCTCCAGACTTGGCTCCCTAGGACTACTATTTGTTCCCCAATTTGAAGAAATGGCTGGCGGGACAAAGATTTTATTCAAACGAGGAGGTGATTGCAGACACTAATGGATATTTTGCAGACTTGGACAAATCCTATTATTCGGAAGGGATCAACAAACTAGAACATCGTTGGACGAAGTGTATAAGCCTAAAAGGAGACTATGTCGAAAAATAAAAAAGGTTTACCCCCCAAACACATAAGTAGTTTTTGTTTTTGCACGGACTTTTCAAACCAGCCTCGTATATTGTGACATTAAAACCTCTCTATATGCCTTGGGCTCACTAAAGTTATAATAATTGTTCGGTTCTGTTCGTGTGTTACAATGGCCACTTGCATTTCTGTATCCAGTAAAAACCTCTGCTTTCCTTCCTTTGTTTTGATCACTGCCTTTGTTATATTTCCTAGGTTCTAGTAAGGAAATTGAGGTATCCGATTTTCCTTCCTATTATGTGAATTTATATGAAGGTAAGGATTTTCGGATTTATTATTTATTTCTTTGCGTTCTTTTTTCCAATTTGTTTCGTTTATTGTTATAAGTTATTCATAATTTCTTCCCCATTCTTTCCAATATCTTTATCTGATTTAATGCAGCAGTCTCCTGATCCACTGACGCATCCCTGAAGACTGGTGTAATTTCTCAATTCCTTCTGTTTTAATCCCATAAATTTCGGTTCACAAATTAGCTCTTTTTTTATCTTTGAATCCAACAACTTAATCCTTATCTGTTGACTGTCATAATCCATGAAATAGCATGGCAATTTGCTACTTTTGTGAATCAAATTTATGAATGGCAGAGTGTGATCCAAACTCTCGAGAATATCCAGTTTGATAGCACAAGGCTATTGGACTGAGAACGTTTCAATGGGAACTTAGAAGCAATCTGATTTCCATAGGATATTTCACTTCTTCTGATAATTTTATATTGGTAGGCGGTTATGTCATCATGCCTAGAGCCACCCCCAGAGCTTGGTATTGGGTTCTACTTATTTTTTGTTAACTCGCCTTACTTGTCTTGATTATGACCAAAGTCCCATATTTCAAATGGGGCCTTATTATAGTTTTATAGATGTTTAGCAGAACTTTTGGGTCAGTACCCGACCAAACCCTTGCCAGGGCTTTCGTTACTTTGATTGATTTGCTAGCTTTGTTATATATCTGATTTATATGTATATTCCATTTCACTTGCTCATCAAAAGTCATTTCTAGATATTTGTAATGATGGCGCTATATTTAACTTTACTCTCCTTTGACCTTTACTAGAAATCAATGCTTTTGTTTTACTTTCGAACCATTCTATGTCCTTATCGATGGTGTCTAACCAGTTTTAAATTCTTTTTCTGCAAGTGAAAGTTGAGGACCCTGAACAAACATTATTATGTCGCCTGTATAATATAAAGTAAAGGGCAACGATGAAACCCTTGCTGAATTCCTGTACAGCCTTTGTAAGGGCCTACTATTCTCCCTGTTCCTCTTATCTTAGAACTATTGTTCTGGACTATAGACTCTGTAGGATTATTATAATTGGAATGTTGACGTTATTATAAGTACAATAACTGTTTGTGAAAACAGCAAACGTAATCTGATTTCTAGCAAATACCTTATAGATTTCAGTAGGTAGGTCTATATTACGTATGCATCATTTTATTAGTGAATTTTACTGCGCTTTGGGAGTCAATTTGGTTCCCCGAGTCTTCCCCCATGTGCTCGTAGCTCATAAGTTAGGTTAGGGTTGACCAAATAAAAAAAAATGAAGGAAATATTTACCAAGATTATAAGAAACAGCTCACTGCGTTTAAATGATTTTGATATAAGTATTTTTGCTTTCCCTTGTAACACAATTTAATTAACTTTCTTTTTTTATCACACTCGCATCTTTTCACCCAAAAGTGATTTTTTTTTTTCAATTCAGTAATAGTTGTTTATCTTAAATTTGTATTTTTAATAAAAAATAATCATCATAAAATTTTTCTCTTAAAAACGATGTATACAACTCAAAAACCATTAATTTTCTTGTAAGAATAACAAAAAAAGATAATTTAAAAGTATCTAATTTTTTTACGGTAACAAGCCAGGTAGCTGAAAAATTACTTTTAAATCTGATTTCTAAGTCCTAAAATAAAGGAAAAGTTTGATGGAATAATTTGATTCTGAAATTTTTAAACTTTAATAGAATTGAATTGAAATACTTCGTTTTAAACTGTGTAAATGTTTTTAGATTATGCAGGTACATAGAACTATTATAAAATATCTTTCTGTTTCCAATGACATCAAATAGATGCTTTACTTCTACAAAATATACGAAGAAATTGCCATAGAATGGAAACTTTTACGGGATTTTTCACGTCAGAAATTGTGGTTCTACATATCTTCAGGGGTCTTGACTAGTCAGATTTAAACCCTGAAAAAGCGTAGAGAGGTATAACCATTGTGCTCACTGGACTGTGTTTCAGACTCATAATCAGTTCCTGCTTGTGATGCAGACGATAACTTGTATCTCTATTGAAATTCTACCGTATATTAAAATAATATGAAATAATTTCAAAACTAACTAAATTAACAGATTAAATTACTTTGTAGATATAGAGGATGGGCAGTCACATATTATGATCCATTAAAATCACATAATTTACTGTATAGGATTATAAAAAATTTTGAAATTACTAGATATTCTGTTGATAATATGGTATACGGTATGTGAATTTATTTATTTGTAAATTTTGAGTTCTCTTACTTACAGCAGTGATATTCCTGTGATGTTGGTGTTCTACTGTAACAGATTTTCAGGATTATCTTATTGAACGTTTTACTAATAAGGATTTTTCCAAAAAATCCGTCACAAAGCGAAAAACTGTTGTTTAAGCCCTCAAACCACTAATCGGACTTTAATCGTGTAAAGGAGAGCAAGAAACAGGAAAGAACTACAAGCTATTGGCTTTTGGGGAACGGCTCAGGCATGTTTCAAGATTTGTAAACCTTTTATGTAATTTCCCCAAAAAGGATCTACTTATTTATATTTAAGATTCCATCACATCTGTCTGGATATTCAGCATATATATATATATATATATATATATATATATATATATATATATATATATATATATATATATATAAGAAAAGAAGAAGCTAGTCGCGACTGATAAGTAAGAAGGAGGAGCTAGATTGTTGGGGATGCAGTCATGAGAGGCCAATTAAAAGTCAATTTGTTTATTTGTTAAGCTTTCGAAACAAGATATTTGTTTCTTTATCAAGACATAAACTGGTAAGACTAATTATTGGAAGAAACATGTATTCTGAGCCTGCTTTCTTCTGGATTTTTTCCGGGTTTTCTAGGAAAATTGTACGACATTGTTAACTAAAATGATACCAACAATTGTTTACTGATTTTAAGTAGTGCTTTTAAGTAAATGTTTTTAATTGTTCTGTGTTTTGGCTTGTCTTGAAACACCTATATACATGTTTCTCCCAATTATTAGTCTTACCAGTTTATGTCTTGATAAAGAAACAAATAACAAATAAGCTGAACAGTTTTTGATCTGACACATAGATGTCGCCCTTTTTAAAAACTCTATATGATTTTTAGGAAGTGCCAACCTTCAGACGATACGTGTCAAAATTTCATGACATTTCGACGATCAGTTTACAAATTACAGTGGTTTTAGTGACGCTACTTTTGATATTTTCAAAACAATGGAAAAAATGAATTTCATGTGTTGATTAAACACTTCTTTTGATGGGAAAAAGTACCTTTCAAGCAAAGCAATGGCTTGATAAGTGTTACGGGGACTCTGCCCCTAAAAATCATCATCATTTACTGGTATGATGAATTTAAACGCGGTCGTGCCGACACAAATGATGCCGAACGCTCTGGACGCCCAAATGAGGTGGTTATACCGGAAAACATAAAAAAAAATTCACAAAATTGTTTTGAATGACCGTAAAGTGAAACTGCGTGAGATAGCTGACACCCTAAAGATATGAAAAGAACGAGTTGGTTATATTTTGTATGAACATTGGGGCATGAGAAAGTCTGTTCGAAATGGGCACCACGTTTGCTCACAGTGCACCAAAAACAACAATGTGTTGATGATTCTGAGCGCTGTTTGGAACTGTCTAAGGATTTTTTCTTGCGATTTGTGACAATGGTTCCACCACTACACACTGGAATCAAATCGGCAGTCAACTGAGTGGACGGCAGTCGGTGAAAGCCGCCCGAAACGATCAAACACACAACAGTCGGCTGGGAAGGTTTTGGCCTCTGTATTTTGGGATGCGCATGGAATAATTATAATCGACTATGCTGGGAAGGGAAAAACCATCAATAGCGAATATTATGTAAAGTTATTGGTGCGTTTGAAGTCAGAAATCGCAAAGAAACGGCCCCAAATGTACAAGAAAAAAGTGCTTTTTCATCAAGACAATGCACCGTGTCACAAGTCAATGATTACGATGGCAAAATTGCACGAATTGGCGTTCGAATTGGTTCCTCATCCACCGTATTCTCCAGATTTAGCCCCCAGCGACTATTATCTGTTCGCAGACCTCAAAAAAATGCTCGCGGGAAAGAAATTTGGCTCCATTGAAGAAGTTATCGCCGAAACTGAGGCCTATTTTGAAGGCAAAGACAAATCCTTATATAAAAAGGGTATTTTAGAAAAGCGTTGGACTGATCGTATCGCTTTTGAACGATACTATGTTGATGAATAAAGATGCATTTCGCAAAAAAAATGTATTTTAAATAGCTAGACCAACAACTTTTCAGCCCACCTGTTATGTTGGTTTGGAAAGCTTAACAAATAAACAAATTGACTTTTAATTGGCATCTCACGACTGTATCCCCAACAATCTAGCTCTTCATATATAGCTATATATGTATATATATATATATATATATATATATATATATATATATATATATATATATATATATATATATATATATATATATGTGTGTTCCAATAAGGTTTTTACTGATGGCGGAATGTAATACATTAAAATTAACAGCTTCGTTAGCTTCGAGCGGCAGCAGCAGCAAGATCACAGAATCGAGTAGCAGCAGCAAGAGCACTTGAAAATGCCAAATGAGATTTTGGCGAAACGTTGTGCAAATTCATTGTTAGACGAACAGATTGAAACCTGGAATTTTAATGTATTATTATATATATACAGTCCCCCTGGCCAAATTATTAGACGCACTGTATTTTTTTTAGTAATTTTTATGTTTCTTAAGAGTTTTTATGCAATAATGGTATATTTAAACTACAATATTATTGATTTTTATTTAAAAGAATTGTTGTAGACTACATATTTGTATTTATTTTTAACATATGGCAACACTGTGTTGACAAAGTGACACATGAACGTAAACAAGTACAAACCTGTATCAGTCGCGATCGGAATCGAGTCAAGTACGGACGTGTTTCTGTGGCTTTATGGACTGTGATTGTTTGTTTAACAGTTTTATACTACTCAGTTATTAGTTTATTTTGTATGCAGGGTTTTAAAAAAGTAATTGGACTATTTTCATTATGGGTAGAAAAGGCGATCTTTCACCACGTAAAAAAGCTAAAGTGAAGGCCCTTGTGATTGCGAAAACATTTACAAACCGAGAAATATCACGAAGATTGGAGGTTTCTGAAGCTAGTGTACGACGCATAAAAAAGAAAATTGAGTCAGGGAAGGAATTAAGCCCGAAAAGAAAGAAAAGATGCGGTAGAAAACCAATTTTCACTCCACGGTCAGAGAGATGAGAGAGAAAACTTGTGTAGAAAACAGATTTGCTACCACAAAGGTAATAAAATCACAACTCCAGGATGCTAGCGTAAATGCTTCTGAGCGCACTGTTCGAAGAAAATTGAAAGAATTAGATTTTAAGGCCTGTCGCCCCGCCAGGAAGCCCAAGTTAACAGCTGCAATGAAAGCAAAGCGCCTGAAGTGGGCCAAACAATGGCAAGACAAAGATGTGGACTTCTGGAGATCGGTAAGATACAGCAATTTAATCAATAATTGATACATTATTATCATTTTCAGTTAAATAAAGCAAATAAACATGGAAGTTTATATATTTTTCCTATTTTTGACAGGTCTGCTTCAGTGACGAAAGCACATTCGAAATTTTGCAGAATAAAGCTTAATGTGCGTCGTCGTCATGGAGAAAGTTTCATCCTGATTGTGTCGTCCCGACGGTTAAACATCCCACCAAAGTGATGATTTGGTCAGTCATCAGCGGCAAGGGCACTGGACGTCTGTACGTCGTCAAAGGAATAATGAGGCAAGACCAGTACAAAGAAGTATTACAAAATCGGTTGATTCCGCAGCTCAAAGAATGGTTTCCAAATGGGGAACCATTCACTTTCATGCAAGATGGAGCTCCCTGCCACACTGCTCGGTCTGTTAAAGCTTTTTTGGCAGAAAAAAATATCCCTCTGTTGGATTGGCCGGGTAATAGCCCATTGAAAATGAGTGGGAGCTGATGAAAAGAGAAGTGGCTAAAGATGTGATTACCAACAAAACCCAGCTCCTAGAAAAGATTATTCATGTGTGGAATCATCATCCTCAAATGCAGGAGACAGTACAATCTTGCATTGATAGCATGCCGCGCAGAATTAAAGCTTTGATAGCGGCTAAAGGTGGCTCAACTAAATATTGACTTTTACTAACATTAATTTCACTTTTCTTTAAAAACTTAATAAACTTATGCTTTTCTAAATTAATGCTGTTTTATTTATGTCAAATAAATAGGTAATTGATTGGATAATATAAAAATAAAAAACAAATCAATTTAAAAATGGTACAATATCATTCGGTAATTAATATTTTACATGAAATCTTGCAGTGCGTCTAATAATTTGGCCAGGGACTGTATATATATATATATATATATATATATATATATATATATATATATATATATATATATATATATATATATAGATATATATATATATATATATATATATATATATATATATATATACATATATATATTTTTTTTTTTTTTTATGGGTCTAGCACACGTGCTACAGGGAAGTCCCTAAAGCGCTACAGGAGCGACACGTGTGCGGAGAAAGCGATTCACGTTGTTCTTGAATCGCTGTAGATTGTACTCGGTGGGAAACACAGTCCTGGGTAAACCATTCCAAAGGTATGATGTTCTCCATATAAAAGACTGCTTGAAAAGCGTTGTACGAGGAGTAACAAGCTGAACCTCATACGGATGTGAAACATTAGCGCGACGTGTACTTCTAATATGCACCGCTCTGGGAGGAATTAAACGGGCCACATCTTTCGAACACTTTCCATGAAAGTACTTGTAGAATAGGCTCAAGTCGCTAACCGTTCTTCGATGTTCCAGCGAATCAAGGCCGTCGGTCAGTTCCAGGTGTCCAACCAGACGAACAGCTCTTCTCTGGATAGAATCCAACAAATGCAGTGTATGTTTGGGAGCGGAGCTCCAAACATGGGAGCAGTATTCCATAGTTGGTCGAATTTGAGCTTTGTAAAGAATTAACAGTTGTTGTGGAGTGTAAAGCTTTCTGGTTCGAAACAATATTCCCAACTTTTGAGAAGCTCTTCTTGCTATGCCTGCAACATGTTCATGCCAGGACATATTTGCTCCCAAATTAACGCCTAACAGATTGAGTGACGATGTTAGAGGGATGGAGTGCCCCGACATAACTATGTCGGGTTCTGAAACGTTAACTTTTTTAGAAAAAACTGCCGCCTGGGTTTTTGTAGCGTTAAATTCCACTTGGTTACTGTCACCCCAAGATAGAATTTCTTCCAGGTCTTTGTTAAGACGAATGACTTCCTGCTGTCTGCGGATATTCGTCTGAGTAGTCGATGTCCGAGCGTTCAAAGTGAATGAAGAGATAAGTGTACTGTCATCTGCAAAGCTGTAGATTGGATTCTCGGTCTTTTCCAGCAGATCGTTAATATAAATGAGGAAGAGAGTAGGAGACAGTATGGAACCTTGGGGCACACCGGCGTTGATAGTGAAGGTGTTAGAAAGAAATCCGTCAACTGCCACTCGTAAAGAACGCTCTCTGAGGAAACATGAGAGCCACAAACAGAACTTTTCAGACATACCATAAGAACGTAGCTTAGCCAACAGCCCATCGTGCCAAACACGGTCAAATGCTTTGGATATGTCAACAGCAACCGCTCGAGATTCTCCAAAGTGTTCAATTGCGTTGTTCCAAACATGTGTTACGTAAGTCAGAAGATCTCCTGTTGATCTATTTTTACGAAAGCCATATTGCTGATCACTAATAATGTTGGATCCTTCAAGATATTTTAGAAGATGCTGATTGATAGCCTTTTCCATGACTTTCGATATTATTGAGAGTAGTGCGATTGGTCGGTAGTTATTTGGCAAGGTCTTCTTGCCTTTTTTAGGTATCGGCTGAACTGCGGCACATTTCCAGCAGGAAGGAAATATTCCCTTTCTGTAGGATAGGTTGAAAAGTCTACAGAAAACTGGTGTTAGTTCCCTCGCACAGTTCCTGAGAACTATGGCAGGTATTCCGTCAGCGCCTGAAGCCTTTTTGGTGTCTAGCTTCATCAAAATACGTTTTATGATACGCTGTCTGAAGACAATATCGGGCATCCTTGACTGCACTATGGGAATAGTAGGTGGTGTTTTTCCTTGGAAATCGACAGTAGAATGTGAAGCAAAGAGTTCAGCCAACAAGTTCGCTTTCTCAACAGGTGTCGTTGCAATAGAATTATCTGGCCGTGTGAGTGGTGGTATGGTGGATTTGGTGAAATTCTGACCAACTGCCTTAGCGACTGACCAAAAGGACCTGGAATTGCCGGGACAAGCGAGAAGTTTGTTTCTAATCCGTTGATTGTGTACCTCCTTGGTTTCGTCGATAATTTCTTTGCATCTGTTCCTGACACGAACAAAGATGTTACGATTTATGGTGTTAGGATCTTCACGCCACTGTCGGTATGCAAGATGTTTAGAAGCAACAGCTTCTTTGCATTTTAAGTCAAACCAAGGCTTGCCGTTGGAAGAGCATTTCTTCGAAAAAGGGATGTAAGCATCCATACCGGCCAAAATAACATCGGAAACCTCCCTGGCGCAGTCAGATGGGTCGTCGGATCGAAAAACAAACGTCCAACCAAGGGAAAGTTCGAAAATATTCCTTGAGATCTTCCCATTTAGCAGATTTGTAGTGCCAAATCTTGCGCGGTTTGGGCGCCTCTCTGTCACTGATTGGTAGAATACTCGACGTCGAAAGTAGTTTATGGTCGGAAGAACCTAACGGTGGATTTACGCTGACCGTGTAAATCTCCGGATTGGTGGTTAAAAACAGATCAAGAAGACTGGCGAACTCTCCGTCTCGATCAGGGATCCGTGTTGGTTCATCAATAAGCTGAGTCAAGCCACAACTGATTGAAAATGATTCGGCTTCACGACCTTGTTCGTCGGTAGTATTTGAATATTTAAGCCAGTTGATGTTGTGGACATTAAAGTCGCCCAGGATGGCAATTTCGGCATTTGGATAGTTAATTTGTAAATGGTCTATGGTGTCTGCAAGAGAAGCGAAAAGTGTTCTAAAGTTTGTATCACTTGGTGGTCGATAGAGGATACAGACGAACCTTGTGGTTGGCTGAGTCGTTATTTTTAACCACATAACATCAAAGTTTGGGGGCTCCAGGGCCTCTTCTCGTTGGCAAGAGAGGTCGCTTCTGACATAAAGACAGATTCCAAAGTTACGCCTAAATCGGGAATAGAAATCGTACCCAGGATAAAGATAGTTTACTGCGCTGGTCGATGAACTGACCTTAGTTTCACAGAGAGCGAGTACATGAGGTTTATTTGATTGCAGGAGTTGGTGCACTGAATTTATGTTCGAATTTAAACCTCGTATGTTGCAAAAATCCATTTTGAAATTCTGTTCTCTGCATGTCGACGCCCCTGAACCAGCCCCCACCCAGAGATCCGAACGGGGGGGCTATTTTACCTCCGGAATTTTTTGTATCCAGGTGCCTCATCATGCTATTTGGTCCCACAGACCGGGACATCGGCACAGCCACGAAACGTTAAGCAACTTCACGCAGCTTAAGCCGATGCGATGGTATCACACCGGGCGATGCTGGTGGGATCTGGGCATCTACTATCTAGAGTGTTCTTTAAGTCGCCTCCTACGACAGGCAGAACATACCGGGGGAGATATTCTATCCCGCCCCCCCGTGGGGGGGGCGGGATAGAATATCTAGATAGAATATATATATATATATATATATATATATATATATATATATATATATATATATGTATATATATATATATATATATATACATATATATACATATATATATATATATATATATATATATATATATATATATATATATATATATATATATATACATATATATATATATATATATATATATATATATATATATATATATATATATATATATATATATATTGCCTTTGGGGAAATTATTACGCGAAAAATAAAAGTGGGCCCACATTTTTTTTACATAAGCTAAAAAAAGAATTGTATAAACGTGTAGCTTATTAAAATAACATTGAAAATTCATTTATTCTAAGGGTAAAATAATTAAAGCGAATTATCCTGACTTACATTAGTCAAAAAAAAGTAATCAATAAATATTAAAGGTTTATTTTTGTTTTCGTGTTCTTCTAAGTGACTTTTAAAATGAGGTTTTCAAAAGATAAATGAGAGGATTTTACGTGTAAATTATATCTGGTACTGTATATCTTAATTTAAGACTAGAACAAGAAAAAACACTAGGCCTATCTCACAAAAAAAAGTAATTAATTTAGGAGAGATAGTGGAGTTCGTAATTGTCTCAACAAAAAAGGTTTTTTGTTAATTAGGTATATTATAACAACGATTCGTCACCTGCTGCGCTGACCCAGATGTAGCATTTCAGGACCACACTAATGCTCTGCTAAATGCGGGCAGAAACCAATGGGCTTAGATAAAATTAATCAGTGCTATTTTTAAACACATTGCAACGATTTTTTTCTGTCAAAGTGGCTATTATATGTTATAGATTTTGTCTGCATAGGCCTTTTTTAAAAGTTTTTCAGAAGTAAAGAACAGTTGATTATATTATATAACAAATAAGATATATATGTATGTGTGTATTGAAAAATGCTTGGAATAATAAATTTGTTTGATCAATATTCTATATCTGTGGCCATGCCGACAAAAAATACAGGTTCTTAATAAAGCTGGCGCCTCTCCTATACATTTCTAAACAACCGGGAATTATTTGATTAAAAATCGATTTTTTGCACGGGCATAGCACTGGCGCTGCAGGTAAATCGATAAATCGTCATAGGAGCAGCGCGTGCCCTGGAGTAGCCCCTCACGGCAATCTTGAAATGCTGTAGGTTGTACCGGTAGAAGATACATTGGTGGGCACATCATTATAGAGAAAAAGTTTCTTGATAAGGCTGGCAGGTGGAGCTGAACATTCCTAACATGGACAATTCTAAGAAGAAGTTTTTGTAAAAGAAACTCTAGCCCTTTTTTGATGTTTCAGAAAATTAAGCTTGGTGGTTAATTCTAGGTCTCTCATTAAGTGAATAGCTTATGAATAATAGCATAGACAAAAGAATTGTATCCTATAAAACTTTATATTGCAGTGTAAATTTGAGACAACCTGATAATAAGCAACAAGGGCTTCGCTGGGTGGTAACAACAACTAAACGCAACAGCATACGAAATGGTACACTGTATTTTCATACTATGGAGATTTCGTCAGCAGCTCTGTGTTTGCACTCCTTACGTCTTCTATAAATTTTTAATTCTCGTCGTCTAGGTGTCATTTGTTAATATCAGCGTATTCGCAAGGCAGAGCCTCAAACAAGAAAGCAGTATCCTATCGGTGGTCTTATTTGTCCTTTTAGTCAATAGCTGATACAAAATGATACGTTGAGGTTTTGAAATGGTTTTTCTCCCCAATAATGTAGTAATGTCTAGCGAGTTGAGCGAGGATATTTGCGGAATACAGGGTCGAAACATAATTCTGTCTAGTTCAGTAGCGTTTAAACGGCTAGATCACTTTCATCGGCAACGCCATAAATTCGACTTTTGCTATTTTCCAGAGCCATCATAAAATGTATGAGTAATATTACCCCTAGGGTATATCGGCGTTGATAGGAAAAGTGTTGAAATGCAATCCATCTATTGTCACTTGGAAGGAATGATCAAATAATTCTACTTATTATAAGAGTAAAGCTTAAAAAATAATCAGTCTTGCTAAATACAGTCGACTGCCTTCGATATATGAGAAGCAACCTTTCGCAAATCATCATAATGTTCATTTAGGTTGCTCCAAAAATGTTTGAGTGATATTAGGATTATTGCTTGATAATCTTTTCAAAATTCTCGATATATTTTCTGCCTGTAACTATATGAAACAATCTGTATGATGATTGCTAATGTAACAGTATTTTAAAAGACTTGCTATAGTTAAAAATAACCGGTCAAGTGCAAGTTGAACTTGCGCAATTAGTGTTCCGTACGTTGATTGCTTTTCAAATAAAAAATTTTGTTACAGAGGTATAAAATGATCAGGAGAATATTCCAGAATTTTTTCAAATTTTTTGATAAGTACTTTTCGAGATAAGGCGGACGGACAGCGATTTCTCGCGATTTTTTAAAGTAATACAAAGAAAAGTGCGCGCAAGTATTACATTATATATATTTTTTACTCGTGTTTTCATAAGCTTTCATTTGACACCACACTCGATTACCTAGTAAAAATTTTTTTTTTTCACTTCCGATTTCACCCCCCCAAAATTGACCCCTTAAGTCAAGATTTAACTTTCAAAACTACATGGCTCTGATGAGGCCATCAATCCTATATTATTACCAAATTTCAACTTTCTATGACAAATAGTTTCGGAGAAAATCGGGTGTGACAGACGGGCAGACGGACAGAGAGACGGACAGACACCGAAGTGATCTTATAAGTGTTCCGTACGGAACACTAAAAAAAGTCAAATATGTAGTGTGTAAATCTTCATTTTCTCTTTATTTATTAATACGAGGCTGGTTTGAAAAGTCCGTGCAAAGTCCGAGAAATGGCACCACCTGCGCGTATCGAGGTCATGTTTAGTTAGTAGCATCTCTTGAATGAACGCGCACCAAGTTTCAGCCATATTGGTCTATTTCTTTGTGTTTGGCATTCGTGTGAATCAAGGAAGTCGAGTGATTTTCAAGAAATGGACCAAAAAGAATTTCGTGTGGTGATTAAACATTACTTTATGAAAGGCAAAACGCCTCAGGAGACTAAAGAGAAGCTTGATAAACATTATGGTGACTCTGCACCTTCGATTAGAACAGTTTATAAGTGGTTTCAAAATTTTCTGACTGGCCATATGGGCACAAGTGACGCTGAACGTTCTGGACGGCCTGTGGAGGTTACGACTCCAGAAATCATTGATCAAATCCATGTTATGGTGATGGATGACAGAAGAGTTAAGGTGTGTGAGATTGCTAGTGCTGTGGGCATCTCGATTGAATGGGTACATAATATTTTGCATAAACATTTGGACATGAGAAAGCTATCCGCAAGATGGGTGCCGCGATTGCTCACGCTTGACCAAAAACGGAATCGTGTGAAGTGTTGCAAGGATGGTTTGCAGCTGTTCCAGAAGAATCCGGAGGACTTTAAGCGTCGTTTCGTCACTGTGGATGAAACATGGATACATTACTATACTCCTGAGACCAAACAACAATCTAAACAATGGGTTACCAAGGGGGAATCTGCACCAAAAAAGGCGAAGACCGTTCCTTCGGCCGGAAAGATTATGGCGACTGTCTTTTGGGATTCGCAAGGGATAATCCTCATCGATTATCTGGAAAAGGGTAAAACTATTACAGGTGACTATTATTCATCGTTATTGGACCGTTTGAAAACCGAGCTGCAAGAAAAACGCCCGCGATTGGCCCACAAGAAAGTCCTTTTCCATCACGACAACGCACCAGCACACACCTCAGCAGTTGTGGTCGCAAAATTAATGGAAATAGGATTCCAACTCGTTTCACATCCCCCCTATTCTCCAGACTTGGCTCCCTCGGACTACTATTTGTTCCCCAATTTGAAGAAATGGCTGGCGGGACAAAGATTTTATTCAAACGAGGAGGTGATTGCAGACACTAATGGATATTTTGCAGACTTGGACATATCCTATTATTCAGAAGGGATCAACAAACTAGAACATCGTTGGACGAAGTGTATAAGCCTAAAAGGAGACTATGTCGAAAAATAAAAAAGGTTTACCCCAAACACATAAGTAGTTTTTATTTTTGCACGGACTTTTCAAACCAGCCTCGTATGTTACTGTTAAGATAATACGCAATAAACTTGAAAAAATAGTTTTGTGAATATTTAATGTTTAGAACATGTACGTATCCAGTTAAACTGGGAAATATCCAATCCTATTACCCAGGAAAAGTTTCTTAATTTAGGTGATGTACCATTTAAATAATTTATCGTAATTACTTTTATTATAAAACATATTAAATTTAGAATTAAATGTGCATTACATAAGGCTTAACTTTGGTGTAGTTATTTTGATTAGTACACTTACTCAAGTCTGGAATGTAAATTTCCGTTTAAATATTAATATAATTTTAATGAAAAGGTGAAATTTCGTAATTTTCTAGTACATATAGTTCAGGAATATTCCTTTAGTACACGTGGCAAAAATTAAATTGTAAGTTATTAAATATTAAATTTAATTGACCCAAAAAAAAATAGAGGAGTTAAATAAAAAAGTAAGTTCGCTAAATGCAAAAGAAAAAAAACCCGAAGGATCAATTATTGGGATAAACGAAAACCGAAATAATTACGAGGCTGGTTTGAAAAGTCCGTGCAAAGTCCGAGAGATGGCACCACCGGCGCGTATCGAGGTCATGTTTAGTTAGTAGCGTCTCTTGAATGAACGCACACCAAGTTTCAGCCATATTGGTCTATTTCTTTGTGTTTGGCATTCGTGTGAATCAAGGAAGTCGAGTGATTTTCAAGAAATGGACGAAAAAGAATTTCGTGTGGTGATTAAACATTACTTTATGAAAGGCAAAACGCCTCAGGAGACTAAAGAGAAGCTTGATAAACATTATGGTGACTCTGCACCTTCGATTAGAACAGTTTATAAGTGGTTTCAAAATTTTCGGACTGGCCATATGGGCACAAGTGACGCTGAACGTTCTGGACGGCCTGTGGAGGTTACGACTCCAGAAATCATTGATAAAATCCATGATATGGTGATGGATGACAGAAGAGTTAAGGTGCGTGAGATTGCTAGTGCTGTGGGCATCTCGACTGAACGGGTACATAATATTTTGCATAAACATTTGGACATGAGAAAGCTATCCGCAAGATAGGTGACGCGATTGCTCACGCTTGACCAAAAACGGAATCGTGTGAAGTGTTGCAAGGATGGTTTGCAGCTGTTCCAGAAGAATCCGGAGGAGTTTAAGCGTCGTTTCGTCACTGTGGATGAAACATGGATACATTACTATACTCCTGAGACCAAACAACAATCTAAACAATGGGTTACCAAGGGGGAATCTGCACCAAAAAAGGCGAAGACCGTTCCTTCGGCCGGAAAGGTTATGGCGACTGTCTTTTGGGATTCGCAAGGGATAATCCTCAACGACTATCTGGAAAAGGGTAAAACTATTACAGGTGAATATTATTCATCGTTATTGGACCGTTTGAAAACCGAGCTGCAAGAAAAACGCCCGCGATTGGCCCACAAGAAAGTCCTTTTCCATCACGACAACGCACCAGCACACACCTCAGCAGTTGTGGTCGCAAAATTAATGGAAATAGGATTCCAACTCGTTTCACATCCCCCCTATTCTCCAGACTTGGCTACCTCGGACTACTATTTGTTCCCCAATTTGAAGAAATGGCTGGCGGGACAAAGATTTTATTCAAACGAGGAGGTGATTGCAGACACTAATGGATATTTTGCAGACTTGGACAAATCCTATTATTCGGAAGGGATCAACAAACTAGAACATCGTTGGACGAATTGTATAAGCCTAAAAGGAGACTATGTCGAAAAATAAAAAAGGTTTACCCCAAACATATAAGTAGTTTTTATTCTTGCACGGACTTTTCAAACCAGCCTCGTATAAGCATACTTTATCTATTCAACACTAATTTTCTATTATTTAAATTAAATGACATATTATTTCTAAAAAATAGTTTTTACCCTTGCAAAAATAAATACTAAATTTGACATACGGAGACTAAAGAATTTTTCTTACTGGCATAGCACACGTACTGCAGAGAAAGTTTGAAAATATTCCAAGAGTTTTTCCCATTTAGCAGATTTGTAGTGCCAATCTAGCGCTGCGCGCGGTTTAGGCGCCTCTCGTTAATTGATCGTTAAGATACTCGGTGCCGGTGTCGAAAGTAGTTTATGGTCGGAGCACCTAACTGTGGATTTACGGTGACAGTGTAAATCTCTGGACTGGTGGTTAAAAGCGAGTCAAAAAGACTTGTCAACTCTCCGTTTCAATCAGGGTATTGTATTTGAATACTCGAACCAGTTGATGTTGTGGACATTAAAGTTGCCCAGAATGGCGATTTCGACACTTGGATAATTATACTATAAATGATTGATGGTATCTGCAAGAGAAGCAAAAAGTGTTCTAAAGGTAGTATCACTTGGTGATCGATAGGGGCCGCAGATCAACCTTGTGGTTTGTTAAGTCATTATTTTTAATCATATGATATCAATGTTTCCAGATTTTAGAGCTTCCTGTTGTTGGCAAGAGAGATCGCTTCTGACAAAAAGACAGATTCCAAAATTACGGTTAAACCGGGAATAGAAGTCGTATCCAGGATAAAGAAAGAGCAAGCACATGAGGTTTATTTGATTGCAAGTATTGGTGCACTGAATTTATATTTAAGTTTAACTCTACACTTAAATATAAATTTCGGCTAGTCAGGCGAGTAGCCACAGACAGCAGGAGGTCGTTCAACTTAACAAATACCTGGAAGAAATTCTATCTTGGGGTGACAGTAACCAAGTGGAATTTAACGCTACAAAAACCCAGGCGGCAGTTTTTTCTAAAAAAGTTAACGTTGCAGAACCCCGACATAGTTATATCGGGGCACACCATTCCCCTAACATCGTCACTCAATTTGTTGGGCGTTAATTTGGGAGCAAATATGTCCTGCCATGAACATGGAGGCATAGCAAGGAGAGCTTCTCAAAAGTTGGGAATATTATTTCGAACCAGAAAGCTTTACGCTCCACAACAACTGTTAATTCTTTACAAAGCTCAAATTCGACCAACTTTGGAATATTGCTCCCATGTGTGGGGCTCCGCTCCCAAACATACACTGCATTTGTTGGATTCTGTTCAGAGAAGAGCTGTTCGTCTGATTGGAGACTCGGAACTGACCGGCGGCCTAGATTCGCTGGAACATCGGAGAACGGTTGGCGACTTGATTCTGTTTTACAGGTATTTTCACAGAAAGTGTTCGAAGGATGTAGCCCGCTTAATTCCTCCCTGAGCGGTGCAGGTTAGAAATACACGTCGCGCTAATGCTTCACATCCGTATGAGGTTCAACTTGTTACTCCTCGTTTAACGCTTTTCAAGCAGTCTTTTATATGGAGAACATTATCCCTTTGGAATGATTTGCCCGGGGTTGTGTTTTCCACCAAGTACAGTTTGCAGCGATTCAAGAACAACGTGAATCACTTTTTCCGTAGACATGCCGCTCCTGGACCGCTTTAGGGACTTCCCTGCAGCACGTGTGCCAGACCCATAAAAAAAAAACGTATTATGTTACGAAATTCTATTTTAAAATTGAGATCTTCGTATGTTGACGGCCCAGTAGCAGCCAGATCTGAAAGGTGGCTATTTTACCTCCGCAATTTTTTGATTCTGGAAGTTTCATCATGCTATTCTCTTCTCATAGTCCGGGAATATCGGCACAGTCATGAAATATTAAGCAACTTCACGCAGCCTAAGCCGATGCAATGTTATCACATCGGGCGATGCCTGCTGAGATCTGGGCATCTACCATCTAACTTGCTCTTTTAGTCGCCTTCTACCACAGGTAGAACGTACCAGGGGTGATATTCTCTCGCACACATAGAAGAATCTAAGCAATCAAATAAGTAAAAAGTGGAATAATGCTTTTGAGATTGTTTTTTGAGGTCATTCCTAATCCCATACTAGCCTGCCCTACATACTGATTCTGTTAAGATTGGATAAAAAAAAATGATCGATTACCAACTCTTTTACTCCAGGGATATTACTCAAACACTATAGGTTTCTTCTCTGCTACAAGTATTATAAATGTTCCAAAATTTTAAATCAATATCTCGTTTTGTTCGGTAATTACCGCGGCACCATAACAAGAGACCGAGAAACCGACGGAAATTCGAATTTTTTTTCCTGATCCAGAAACCCGCTAACAGAGTTTATTAAAAGTAGATCTCTTATTAATGGAAGTAAACCTCAAATATTTCTCTGCATACTATTTCTGTGAATACTAAAAACAGTGAAAAAACAACAGAATTGTTCCTCAACTCGAAGAACCTCAAAAAGAATATATAACACAACGGATACAAAATATCCCCTATAACCTTCTCCCTACTTCATTAACATCTTATATGTTTTCCTACAGATACTGGAAAATTACGAAAACTTAACACAGTTTTAGATTTAACGATTCCAAGAACCCTGAAAATGACATATAATACAATATATAGGAGGCAACAAATCTAATACTCTTTTCCATCCCTTTAACCTCTGACATTTTGAACTATAAATAGTTTTTTACGCTCTAAATTCGTGCATTATCTCAATCAAAATCCAAGAAAAACTCTTCACAATCTTATATCGTTTTCTTTCACCCCGATTGAGACTGTAAATAGTTTTTTAAAAGATAAACGCATAAGTAAAATTTACCCGCTTGTTTAGCAGAGGTCGTAACAACCCCCCTTGGAGAGATGGGGAATTGGGGAAGAGCAAAACGTATGAAGGTATTTGCAATTTTATGCCAATTAGATAGATACGCTGACTTGAGCGAAGCGGCTTTATTTTTCCGTGTCAGCTTCTGCGAAATCATTTAGTTTCTTTAACAAGATTTTATGTTGGGAATCTGAAAGATACACTACGCTTACGAGGGGATTTTTTTCTATTGGTTGTTTTATTTCTTAAATCCCGCGATTTTATGTTCTTCAGTCTTTGTTGCAGTTACTGCTTGTTACGTTTCTAATGAAAATGTCATTTTTTTTTTTTTAATTAAGATGTCTTGTTTCTTAAGTATAAAACCGTATGCTTCTCACATAGCATACTCATATGGGTGTTTTCACATACGCCGACACGACACCGATACGACACCAACACGGCAGGGACAACGAAGTCGGTGGACTAGAAATACCATTTGAATAAATGGGAGTGGTTTCAAACTCAACGGCATGTCGGTGACGTGTCGTTGCGGTTACCGGTTGTCGTCAAGGAGCAGTTTCTCTACTCGTATCGTCCGATTTTTATAATTTAATAAAAGCACTGAGTACTCTCCAAGCTGATACCATGGCCTGGGATAAAACCAACGAAAATAATAAAAATAAAATTCTACGAGGAAAAAGTTGGCAGGCTTTAACTACATTTTAGACTTTTACGTCTAAGATGTAGTAAATAACGCAAATATAATTTGTAAACGGTTGCCATGGCACTCAACGGGATCTAGCAAAAAATGTTTTTTTTCCTCAGTTTTATATCACACAGAGGGGTGCCGAGCAGGTGTGAAATCCTTTTCCCGGTGTCAGGTCCGGGTCGGTGCCGTGTCGGTGTCGTATCGTGTAGGTGTCGTGTCGGTACCATTGCCGGTAGATGTGTAAACGCCCTATAGTGTGTACTTAGATATTATAAATAGCTTTCAAAATCCAATCCGAGGGACCACTTATTTAATATAAAATATTGCCCAATGTCCAAGTGATTCTACAACATTTTGTTCACAAATCTAAAAAATTAACATACTAACTATTATTCAGGTAAAAAGTAGTCAGAGTAAACACTGTTTCATAAGATTATAGGATAATGAGCAGAAAAACGATTTCTCAAATATTTATACATTTTTTTTAATTAGTATAGCACACGTGCTGCAGGAACGTCCTTAAAGCGCTACAGGAGCGACACGTGTGTAGAGAAAGCGATTAGGAGATAGTATGGAGCCTTGGGGTATACCGGTGTTGATAGTGAAGGTGTTAGAAAGAGATCCGTCGACTGCTACTCGTAAAGAACGCTCTCTAAGAAAACACGAGAGCCAAAAATAAAAGCTTTCAGATATACCATAAGAGGGTAACAATCCGTCATGCCAAACACAGTCGAATCCCTTAGATATATCAAGTGCAACCGCTCGAAATTCTCCAAAATATTCAATTGCATTATTCTAAATATGTATGACACAAGTTAAAAGATCTCCTATTGATCTTTGCTTACAAGAGCCATATTATTAAATCCTTATTGAATCCTTCTAGATATTTTAGAAGATGCTGATTGATAGTCTTTTCTATAACTTTTGATATTATTGAAAATAGTACGACTGGTCGATAATTGTTTGACAAGCTTTTCTTGCCTTATTTGGATATCGGCAGAACTGAAGCAGATTTCCAGCAGGAAAGTAATATTCCCTTTCTGTAGAATATGTTGAAACCGCTACAGAAAACTGGTATTAGCTCGTCGGCGCATTTTTTTTTTAAATTCTATGGCAGGTATTTCATCAGCACCCGAAGCTTTTTTGGCGTCTAGCTTCATTAAAGAACCTGAAACCTCACATCTTATTTAACATAATGTTTTATTAAAATTAATAATAATAAAAAAAAGACAAATTTTTAAATTTTATGAATCTTAAAAAGGACATATATTACGATATGTAAGGAGCAATCAGTCTAACTTCCTGCTCAATTTCATTAACCTCTTAGATTATGTTTCCATAAATAATTAAAAATGACGAAAAAAATACACAATTTTCAGGTTCGTTACCTCTAACAACAGCGAAGAGAGCTTATATGTGCGAGGAAACCCTCTAACTCTCTCCCCCTTTTTATTAACCTCTTATATATACGAAGCAGTCTCTTAAACCCTCTTCCTGTATTTTATTGAATTCTTATATGTTTAACCATTAATAGGTAAAAATAACGGAAAAAATAATACAATTTTCGGATTTCGTGACTCCAAAAACCTGGAAAGGATATATAGCATATTATCCTGTTTCACCATAAGTAAGTGAAGCTAATTAAAAAATTACTTAATTTTCAGAATCCTGAAAAGGACGTATAACATTATATGTTCTAAGCAACCTTTTTAAAACTCTGCCCCACCCCTCAGTGCATATTAACTAGTGGGGATAAGAGTAAACTAAGAAAAATTGGCCTAATGATATAGAAAATATAAAATTTTTCAACTCCTACCTCTTTTACCCTCTTTCCATATAACGATATTGCTCAAAAACTATAGATTCCATTAATAATTCAGATATTTTATGTGTGCCGAATTTGAAATCGATATGTTATTTCATTTGAAAGTTAGACAGGCAAATAAACAGACAGATCAAGGTCCTAAAATGAGAATTTTTACGAATACAATATTTTTTTTTTAGCTTTTTACTACATATGTTATATGGTAAAAAAGTTATACGAAAGGTCAAACTTAACATGCTTTTGCAAGTTCGACCTCTGTATGTGGATCTGTAGGTGAAATAACATTTATTTTTGTGCAGTACGTTATTGAAAGTATCCCTTCTCAGCCAATTAAATTGAACGTTGTATGATTACCTTTTATAAGTTTATGGTACAAACCGCTAAAAATAGAGTGTTTTTTATTAACAAAATTGATTTTTCATAAGTTCCTATTACCTTTTATTAATGTAGATGAAGTTGGATGAAATAAAAAATTAACGAAAATTTTTTTTAAATTCTTAATTAGTTTTCGTCGCTGAAATTTATCAAAATATGATTAACGACATGCCGGTTTCAGGGCTTAGTAATTTCAAACAAATTCCCGATGCCTTCTAAAAAATATTAATTATTTTGGTCTAAGGTCAGAATATAAAGGTAACTAAGATTAATTTCATTGGCAAGTAAGAATTTTGGATTTTAACAAGTCAAAACTTTTAAAGTTTTGGCATTTATTTTCAATTTTTAAAATTGAGAACATATTTTAAAAAGTTAATTTTTTTTATGGGTCTAGCACACATGCTGCAGGGAAGTCCCTAAAGCGCTCCAGAAGCGGCATGTGTGCGGAAAAAGCGATTCACGTTGTTCTTGAATCGCTGTAAATTGTACTCGGTGGGAAACATAGCGCTGGGCAAATTATTCCAAAGGGTTGATGTTCTCCATATAAAAGACTGCTTGAAAAGCGTTGTACGCGGAGTAACAAGCTGAACCTTATACGGATGTGAAGCACCAGCGCGACGTGTATTTCTAACATGCACCGCTTTGGGAGGAATTAAGCGGGCTACATCCTTCGAACACTTTCCATGAAAATACTTGTAGAACAGACTCAAGTCGCCAACCGTTCTTCGATATTCCAGCGAATCAAGGCCGCCGGGTCAGTTTTGGGTCGCCAATCAGACGAACAGCCCTTCTCTGAACAGAATCCAACAAATGCAGTGTATGTTTGGGAGCGGAGCCCCAAACATGGGAGCAGTATTCCATAGTTGGTCGAATTTGAGCTTTGTAAAGAATTAACAGTTGTTGGGGAGTGTAAAGCTTTCTGGTTCGAAATAATATTCCCAACTTTGAGAAGCTCTCTTTGCTATGCCTGCAACATGTTCATGCCAAGACATATTTGCTGCCAAACTAATGCCCAACAAATTGCGCGACGATGCTAGGCGAATGGAGTGCCCCGACGTAATTATGTCGGGTTCAGCAACGTTAACTTTTTTAGAAAAAACTGCCGCCTGGGTTTTTCTAGCATTAAATTCCACTTGGTTACTGTTAACCCAAGATACAATTTCTTTCAGGTCTTTGTTAAGTTGAACGACTTCCCGCTGTCTGCGGACATTCGCCTGAGCAGCCGATGTCCGAGCGTTCAAAGTGAATGAAGAGACAAGCGTACTGTCGTCTGCAAAGCTGTAGATTGGATTCCCTGGTCTTTTCCAGCAGATCGTTAATGTAAATGAGAAAGAGAGTAGGAGACAGTATGGAGCCCTGGGGCACATCGGCGTTGATTGTGAAGGTATTAGGAAGAAATCCGTCGACCGCCACTCGTAAAAAACGCTCTCTGAGGAAACATGAGAGCCACAAACAGAACCTTTCAGTCATACCACAAGAACGTAGCTTAGCCAACAGCCCATCGTGCCAAACACGGTCGAATGCCTTGGATATGTCGAGAGCAACCGCTCGAGATTCTCCAAAGTGTTCAATTGCGTTGTTCCAAACATGTGCTACATAAGTCAGAAGATCTCCTGTTGATCTATTTTTACAAAAGCCATACTGATGATCGCTAATAATATTGAATCGTTCAAGAAATTTAGAAGATGCTGATTGATAACCTTTTTCATGACTTTCGATATTATTGAAAGCAGTGCAACTGGTCGGTAGTTATTTGGCAAGGTCTTCTTGCCTTTTTTAGGTATCGGCTGAACCGTGGCACATTTCCAGCAGGACGGAAATATTCCCTTTCTGACCCTTCTTATAGTTATGTATTCTACTTATTTAGAGAAAATAGGTGTATATTTTGCTCTGTTAAGAAATATGTATTTAGATGTGTACTTTATAGACACTTGTATTATCTTTGTTCGTATCTCATGATTTTTGGGTACACTACTTTTTTATGGGCGTAGCACACGTGCTGCAGAAACACCCCCAGAAGCGACGCGTGTGCGGAAATAGCGATCCACGTTGGTCTTGAATTGCTGTAGATTGGCCTCTGTGGGAAACACAGTCCTGAAAATGTGTTGTATGAGGATTAACAAGCTGGGCCTCATACGGATGTAAAGTACTAGCAGGTATCACTCTGGAAGGAATCAAGCGAGCCACATCCTCTCTGTCTTTAAGGCTCGATTTTTTTCTTATACTAGACCGGACGTACGTAGTACACTCAATTTACCATCAATGGAAAATTTGAACTGCAAGTTAAGCGTCAAAAAAATAAATATTATTTAGTTATGAAGTAGTGTTAAATTTTAAATCTAATGTCATAATGGTATTTATATAATTTTAACATTCCCACTATGTCCTCGGATGAAAATATTTCAAAAGTAATTGGTTCACAATGTAAACAAAGACTTATTTGGTGTTGCAAATATTACATTAAACAAAAGTGGCAACTTTTGTTAAACAAATTGTTAAGATAAATATTAAAGGTGTGTGTTCGGTCGGGCTGTAACTTAATACGGAATGATTTTATATTTATGTATCAGATAAAAAATTCTTTGTGTAATATTTCATCCCGAGAAACTGTCGGCAACAATTCACTCATGAATATGATGTGGATCTGTATGTATCACCTTCGCATGTTAAAATTAACCCTCAATTTTTTTTTTGTTGTATATATCTTTTTGTATGATATTTTTACCAAATATTATCACTAAACCAGGATACATATGTTACCAGATATGTAACTGGAAAGACCCATTGTTCTAAAATATAAAACCGCATTTTATATCTTATGAGTTTTATTAAACATTTTTATATGGCTTCGAATAATTATCTCTATTACTTAATACTTCCAACTTTCCTAACTTTTTAAACGTCTCGATATTCTAAAACTTATAATATTAGAAAGTACAACTTTTGCAGAGAAAAAAGCCTGCAAAACCTAATTTAAACTATATCGAGTGTATTTCAAACTTGAATTAATTACTCTGTACTATGATAGGAAAAATTTTATACGGTAATAATTTTTAATTGAAGCAGTTACTTCGAGCTTTTAAAAATTCAAAGGCAAATTAACCTGCTGATTTTTTGAAGTTTTATTTTATAATTAGTTTAAACGTATTTTTTTTTTATGGGTCTAGCACACGTGCTGCAGGGAAGAAGTCCCTAAAGCGCTACAGGAGCGACACGTGTGCGGAAAAAAAAGCGATTCACGTTGTTCTTGAATCGCTGTAAATTGTACTCGGTGGGAAACACAGTCCTGGGCAAATTACACAGGGCAACAAAAAAATATTTTTGTTTTGGTGCCTGGGATTTTAGAGCTGATTTTAACTATATTTGGGACGCTAAATCTATACATGCAATCCGTTTTTCTCTATCAGCTCTACTTTTTTAGATACATCAACTTATCTACCAATGTGGTTTTTATTCAGTATATTCATTTATGAGAGTTCTAAAATTATTATATATTCATTAATGTAGGTACAATGGTTTTATTGTCAGTCTGTAATTGAGTAAATTCCAGGTAAATCTATAAATAGTGGAACCATTGGCTATCAGGTACCTGAACTGACCCTTTTAATCACCTAACTCGGGTAAGTCTCGTCAGTTTGTGCGTTCTTACTAATGAGAGTAGATCGAATTCGGCGTGTTATTTTATGTTAAGAAAAGAGTGTTTTTGTGTCATTGAACAGAATTAAAATGAGTTCAGGTTCCAGTTCAAGAAGAAGTTGTGTAAATCAACCTGATGTGTTTTGCTATATATGCGGAGAATACATGTTTCAACAAAAACAGACAAACTATTACTGACTTTGTAAAGCGAGCGTATCTTGGATACTTTGGAGTTAAACTTGGTGATCAGGACAAAACGTGGGCCCCGCATCTCGTATGTAAAACTTGTACAGAGCATTTACGGCAGTGGACTACCGGGAAAAGAAAATGTCTAAAATTCGGCGTACCAATGGTTTGGAGAGAACCAAAAAACCACTTCAATGATTGTTATTTTTGTTTAGTAAATACTAATGGAATCAATCGAAATAACCGCAGTAAGTGGACTTATACCAATTTAGACTCGGCAATACGCCCTATCCCGCACTAAGATGAAATACCGATTCCAACATTTCATCAGCTACCACATATCTCTGATGACGAATATTTTCCCTCTGATCGCTCTTCTGATGCTAATAAAAGTTCTGATGCTAATGAAACTAACAGTGACTATGAGGGGACGTCATCAGTTCCTCAACGCTTCAATCAAAATGAATTAAATGATCTCACCAGGGATCTCAATTTATCGAAAAAAGCTTCTGAAGTACTGGCTTCTAGGTTGAACGACAAAAGTTTACTGGAACAAGGAACCAAAATTACCTTTTACCGTACAAGAGAAAAAGATCTGCTACCATTCTTTTCTCAAGAAGACAATCTTGTATTTTGTCACGAAATTAGGGGACTCGTGAAAGAAATGGGACTTTCTGAATATATTCCAGATGATTGGCGCCTATTTATTAACAGTTCAAAGCGAAGTTTAAAATGTGTCCTTCTACATAATGGGAATAAATATGGTTCAATACCACTAGCTCACTCAACGAAACTGAAAGAAGAATATAATACCATAGCTTTGGTCTTGCAGAAGATAAAGTATTACGAACATCAATGGATGCTTTGTGTAGACTTAAAAATGGTAAACTTTCTTCTTGGGCAGCAAAGTGGTTACACGAAATATCCGTGTTTCTTGTGCCTCTGGGATAGTATGGACAAAACACACCACTGGGTTAGAAAAGATTGGCCTCAGAGAGAAAACATGGACGTTGGGGAAAAGAATGTCATTAACGACGCTTTGGTTGAAAGAGAAAAAATCATACTTCCTCCGTTACATATAAAGTTGGGCTTAATGAAGCAATTTGTAAAGGCTCTTGATAAGAATGGGTCTTGTTTTGCATATATAGGGGTAAAAATGCATCAGTTGAGCACAGAAAAACTCAAAGCAGGGATATTTGACGGCCCACAAATAAGACAATTAATTAAGGATCCTGCCTTCATAAATTCAATGAATCAAGTTGAACGAGAAGCTTGGACATCATTTGTTGCAGTTGTAGAAAATTCTCTAGGCAAACATAAAGCTCAAAACTATGTTGAAATGGTTAACAAGATGCTTAATAGTTTCAAATCCTTAGGGTGCAATATGAGTATTAAAATACACTATTTACACAGCCACTTAGACCGTTTTCCAGAAAATTTAGGAGACATGAGTGAGGAACAAGGTGAAAGATTTCACCAAGATATTAAAGTTATGGAGGACCGCTACCAAGGAAGACCGGACATGCACATGATGGCAGATTACTGCTGGAGTTTAAAAAGGGACTGTTTAAAAAAAACATTCAAGAATGTCGCGGAAAAGAAGCTTTCCAAGTGTTGAGTGACTATTTCATTTCTTCAATGTTTTTTTTTTGTTTGTAAGTACGACATAATATTGTATTTTGTATAACTAAAATAAAAATTTCGTATCTACTTTTGTTTACTACACTTACGGATTTGAGTTACAATAATGTAACTTATATTTCTCTAAAATTGTATATCTTAAAAATTTGAGCTCCTTGGTACAAATGAATACGTTATTTGAATTCAGGACATCAAATTGATATAGAATCAGCTCAAAAAAACCTCGACACCAAAATAGCTGTTCCCCTGTGTTATTCCAAAGGGATGATGTTCTCCATATAAAAGACTGCTTGAAAAGCGTTGTACGAGGAGTAACAAGCTGAACCTCATACGGATGTGAAGTATTAGCGTGACGTGTACTTCTAACATGCGCCGCTCTGGGAGGAAATAAGCGGGCCACATCCTTCGAACACCTTCCATGAATATACTTGTAGAATAGGCTCAATTCGCCAACCGTTCTTCGATGCTCCAGCGAATCAAGGCATCCGGTCAGTTTCGGGTCTCCAATCAGACCAATAGCTCTTCTCTGAACAGAATCCAACAAATGCATGCGTATTTTTGGGAACGGCGCCCCAAACATGGGAGCAGTATTCGATAGTTGGTCGAATTTGAGCTTTGTAAAGAATTAAGAGTTGTTGTGGAGAGTAAATCTTTCTGGTTCGAAATAATATTCCCAACTTTTGAGATGCTCTCTTTGCTATGCCTGCAACATGTTCATGCCAGGACATATTTGCTCCCAAATTAACGCCCAACAAACTCAGTGACGATGTTAGAGGAATGGAGTGCCCCGACATAACTATGTCGGGTTCAGCAACGTCAACCTTTTTAGAAAAAACTGCCGCCTGGGTTTTTGTAGCGTTAAATTTCACTTGGTTACTGTCACCCCAAGATAAAATTTCTTCCAGTTCTTTGTTAAGTTGAATGACTTCCTGCTGTCTGCGGATATTCGTCCGAGTAGCCGATGTCCGAGCGTTCAAAGTGAATAAAGAGATAAGCGTACTGTCATCTGCAAAGCTGTAGATTGGATTCTCGGTCTTTTCCAGCAGATCGTTAATGTAAATAAGAAAAAGACTAGGAGACAGTATGGAGCCTTGAGGTACACCGGCGTTGATAGTGAAGGTGTCGACTGCCACTCGTAAAGACCGCTCTCTGAGGAAACATGAGAGCCACAAACAGAACTTTTCAGGCATACCATAAGAGTGTAGCTTAGCCAACAGCCCATCGTGCCAAATACGGTCGAATGCCTTGGATATGTCAAGAGCAACCGCTCGAGATTCTCCAAAGTGTTCAATTGCGTTGTTCCAAACATGTGCTACATAAGTCAGAAGATCTCCTGTTGATCTATTTTTACAAAAGCCATATTGATGATCGCTAATAATGGTAAATCCTTCAAGATATTTTAGAAAATGCTGATTGATAGCCTTTTCCATGACTTTCGATATTATTGAAAGCAGTGCGATTGGTCGGTAGTTATTTGGTAAGGTCGTCTTGCCTTCGGTATCGGCTGAATTGTGGCATGTGGAAGGAAATATTTCCTTTCTGTAGGATAGATTGAAAAGTCTACAGAAAACTGGTGTTAGTTCCCTCGCACAGTTTTTGAAAACTATGGCAGGTGTATATATATAAAGAGTAATGTATTACGATCTATCTAATGACGATTAGCTGTCGGAAAACTTACACTTTAAATGAATCCATTACTTACCGCCACCGTAAAAGGGTACTCTGACCATATGGAAACAGTAAACTCCCTCAGTGAAGTATAACTGCTTATGAATTTACTAACGGAGACCACCATCATACAGACCCAAATACAGAATCCTTTGTGTAGTGGTTTTTGAAACTAAAAATGAACCATAGAAAATTGGAAAGAGAGGTGAAGAACTCGTAGAGAGGGACTAATAATACTACCAAAGGTGGAAAAGACACATTGCATAAGATCACTAATGACACATATAACCAAAATTGGACCTACGCATCTAAGACACAACTCTATGAAAATTAGAAATTCAATAGTAAAGATAATGACACTCGCAATAATAAACCGAAAAGAAGATTAACCGGGAAGCCACAAGAAGTAATTTTAGTAAGAAACACGTGTTCCAGATTTTTTGATCCTTATTGATGCACCCAGTGAAAAATGTTATGTATTTTCCAAATAAATTAACCGTTGCTCGCCTGCGGCGGCTATAAGTTTTTTTTTTTCTATTGAAGTTTGACAGAATTGCCTGCGGCAGATATAAGTTCTTTTCTGTCTTGCCTGCGGCAGCTATAAGTTTTTTCTATAAAAATTTGATAGATATGAGTTCATTTTTTCTCACCTGGGGCAACTATAAGTTTTTTCTATGGAAGTTTGAACTCATGTAGGACTGCCTGCGGCAGATATAAGTATTTTTCTTTATAAGCCTCAACCTGCTTAATATTGAGATTTTAACCCTGCGGGCCAGTATTTTATGATAGGCAGAGTAGTAATATCAAATACTTTCATCACATTTTACACTAAGTTTTCATCACTTAAATCTTTTTTCTATATTATTATAGAAGTAAGTACCGTAATTATGATTTACATTTGTATAACGCTATAGGTACAGCTTGCATCGTATTACTACTATATCATAGATGGTAGATGACATATGCATGCTCTATATTTTTACTACACCACTACAATGTGGTTGTCTGGGACAAGCTTATAATTCCTCCCCTTTCTCCCCTCATAAGCTGAAATGCATGTGCCTGTACCAATACAAAATAGTATTGCCTTAGGCAGATATCACCATATCTACTCTACGATAGATCAGGAAGTGCCACCAACAAGGTCCAGAACAAAGGACATGGAAAAAATGTATAAATGGACGTAATGTATTACGATCTATCTAATGATGATTAGCCGTAACTGCTCCCTCAGTGAGATACGGTTGCACTGAAATTTACTAATAGAGACCACTATCATACAGACCCAAATACAGAATCCTTTGTATAGGGGTTCTTGAAACTAGAAAATCGAAAAGGACGTAAAGAACCAGGTAGAGAGGGACTAGTACTAGTACCGAATGTAAAAATAGACACATTACATAAGATCATTCAAGACAGATATGACGGAAATAGGACCTACACATCTAGGACATAACCCCATTAATATTGGTAATTCAAAAGTAAAGATAATGACAGCCGTAATAATAAAACGAAAAAAGATTAACCGGGAAGTTGCCAGAAATGTTAGTAAGAAACACGTGTTTCAGACTTTTTGATCCTTATTAATGCACTTAGTGAAAAATGTGACATTAATACAATTTCTATAGATAACGTGAACTAATCTGGACCAAGTAATTAGAGAAGAACCAACCTACTCAATACTGCTCTAAACAATTATCATTGTTATTTGAAAATATAAGCAAAAGGATAATATTGGCAGACGAACAACAGGGTCTTCCTAGTTGTGTATCTATAATATATATAAAATGCAACGTCTCTCTGTCTGTCTGTCTTGTCTGTCTGTCCGTCCGTTAGTGCGCTTATCACTGGAGAACCACTTATCCGATTTACGTACTTTTTTTTTTAAAAACATACATATGTTCTCTGGTCAGGTTATAGGCTATATTTTATTACGATAGGTAGCATAAGGAATGAGCAGTGACGTAAAATAGTGAATGAAGTCGGAAAAAAGTTTGTCGTTAGCGCGTTCCCTTGCAATACACAGCCTAAACTATTAAATATGAAACAATATTATGTAGCAGAGAATATCTATAATCTATAATACATATAAAATGCAATGTCTCTCTGTCTGTCTGTCTGTCCATTAGTGCGTTTATCACGCGAGAATCACTTATCCAATTTACGAGTCTTTTTTAAATTCATACATATATTTTTTGGCCAAGTTATATAATAATGATAATAATCTATATCTATAATATATATAAAATGCAACGTCTCTCTGTCTGTCTGTCTATCCGTTAGTGCGCTTATCTCTCTAAAACCACTTATCCGATTTACGCGATTTTTTAAATTCATACATATGTTCTCTGACCAGGTTATAGATATATATTTTATTACATCTATAATATATATAAAATGCAACGTCTCTCTGTCTGTCTGTCTGTCTGTCCGTTAGTGCGCCTATCACTGAAGAACCACTTATCCTATTTAGGTACTTTTTTTAAAAAACATACATTTGTTCTCTGGCCAGGTTATAGGCTATATTTTATTACGATAGGTAGCATAAGGAATGAGCAGTGACGTAAAATAGCGAATGATGTCGGAAATAAGTATGCCGCTATCGCGTGCCTTTGCAATACACAGCCTAAACCATTAAATATGGAACAATATTATATAGCAAAGAATATCTGTAATCTATAATCTATAATATGTATAAAATGCAATGTCTCTCTGTCTGTCTGTCTGTCCATTAGTGCGTTTATCACGCGGGAACCACTTATCCGATTTACCTGTCTTTTTTTAAATTCATACATATATTCTTTGGCCGGGTTATATAATAATAATAATAATCTATATCTATAATATATATATATAAAATGCAATGTTTGTCTGGCTGTCTGTCTGTCCGTTAATGCGCTTATCCCCTCGAGAATCACTTATCCGATTTGCGTGATTTTTTAAATTCATACATATGTTCTCTGACCAGGTTATAGGTATATATTTTATTACATCTATAATATATATAAAATGCAACGTATCTCTGTCTGTCTGTCTGTCCGTTAGTGCGCTTATCACTGGAGAACCACTTATCCGATTTTCGTTTTTTTTTTTTTAAACATACATATGTTCTCCGGCCAGGTTATATGCTATATTTTATTACGATAGGTAGTATAAGGAATGAGCAGTGACAATAATAGTAAATGAAGTCGGACAAAGTTTGCCGCTAGCGTGTTCTCTTGCAATACACAGTCCAAACCATTAAATATGGAACAATATTATGTAGCAGAGAATATCCATAATATATATAAAATGTAATGTCCCTCTGCCCGTCTGTCTGTCTGTCTGTCCGTCCGTTAGTGTGCTTATCACTGGAGAACCACTTATCCGATTTACATGCCTTTTTTTTAAACATACGTATGTTCTCTGGCCAGTTTAAAGAATATATTTTATTAGGTGACATAAGGAATAAGCAGTCACGAAAATAGTGAATCAAGTCGGAGAAAAGCTTGCCGCTAGCGCGTTCTCTTGCAATACACTCCCTAAAGCATTAAATATGGAACAATATCATGTAGCAAAGAATACAATATATATAAAATGCAACGTCTCTGTCTGTCTGTCTGTACGTTATTGCGCTTATCACTCGAGAACCACTTATCCGATTTACGTGTTTTTATAAATTTATACATATGTTCTATATAATTCGATATAAGCCTAGATAAATGGGAGATAAGGTGAGATAATGAGAGATTAGGAGAAATAATGGGAGATAAGTCGAGATAAGCCTCGATAATGGGAGATAAGGTGAGATAATGGGAGATAAGTATAAATAATAGGAGATAAGGAGAGATAATGGGAGATAAGCAGAGATAACTCTAGATAATGGGAGTTATGGTGAGATAATGGGAGATAAGGCGAAATAATGGGAGATAAGGAGAAATAATGGGAGATAAGTCGATACACGTAGATAATGGGAGATAAGGAGCAATAATGGGAGATGAGTAGAGATAAGCCTAGATAATGGAAATTATGTAGAGATAATGGGAGATAAGGAGAAATATTGGGAGATAAGAAGAAATAATGGGAGATATTTTATTACGTTGGGTAACATAAGGAATAAGCAGTGACGATAGTAGTGAATCAAGTCCACGCGAGCGGAGCCGCGGGCCCGGCTAGTTTATAATAAGAGAAATCATCGAAAAAGGAAACAGGTGAATACTGAAAACAACTAGAAAAACTTATCAATTGAAACATTGTGATTCAAATAAACAAAGACAATAAAATTACATGATTTTCTGCCTTCAAGTAAACATTTAAAAACGTGGTTTTCATTATTTACCACTGAAAAAAAAATGATATCAAATTTTTTTATTTAATCACCTCTCCTTCTATTATTAACGGTTAAACGTAAATTTATAGTATAATAAACCAAACTTGCCAAATTGAAATGTACGATTAGTATTCATGACATTTAAATTATAAGGGAGAAATAAAATTAGCCACTTATTTGTCAAATAGCTATAGTGGGTCGTTGGCTAACATGACAATATACCAGAGAGTAGTTTGTGAACAGTAATCTAATTAAGTATTTCAATTTATGACTATTTATAAACTACACAATAAAGGAAATTATCGTGTATACATTTACTTCGTATCACATTTTATTTCATTTGAGGCTAGTGGAAATGAAGTCTTAATAACAGTTTTTAATTATGGTTTTAGGTATGTATTGATATGATTGTAAATACTAAATTTCAAATTAAAATATTTGTCCAAAGTTATGGTTGTCATTGTCTGAAAGCAAAAGAAAACTTAAACCTTGATAATTGTTCTTCTTTTATTTTGTTACTTTTTTTTAAATTTTATGTAGGTTTAGCGTTCTGTCTAACCTTCTCCATCAAGTTCTGTCCAGAAGTTCTTAACTCTATAGATTCATCTTCTTAGTTTCCCAATATCTCTCCTACTAACCACTTCCATTTCGCCACTCTGTTCTTACTCATTATAGTCGTATGGTGTGAACACGTAGTTGTATCTCCTTAAATATCTTCAGAATTTTGTTTCTAGAAGTATTCATTTGGCTTGAACTGAGAATCAGCCAGGTGGTGTTCTAGAAATCGCAATAGGTAATTTCTCCTTTTAAGATAATCGTACAACATCCACTTGTCATCGCATGTAACAATTTTGGGCAGAGTCCTTTTCCTTGTACTTTGAGAAAAAAAAAAGATAACAGTATCACAACGAGGGCTTTTGTTCTCGGCGGTGAGTTCATGAGGGCTCCCCATCTGGACTCCTTGCAAATCCTCTTTAGTTTCTACAGGCGATAAGCAACAGTTTGCTTGGTCACTTCGAGTGCATTTGCAAGTTCCAGTTGAGTTTTCGTAAAGATTATAGTCCAAAATTTGCTACAACTTCTCGTCTTCCCCTCACCGGATCTAGAATTGATTTTTCAAGCCCGCCCTAAAGTCAAGTGCTTTACTTTGATTTAAATTGAAAAGAAAAATTCCAATTTTTTTTTTTTTCGTGGTCTAACAACAACAAAATTCCAATATTATTTTCTATTATCTAATAACATACACGTATGTTTTGTAGTTATTTCCTCAGCTGGTACTATGCCATAGACTTTTTCCACATTTTTCGTAATGAAATTATTCTTAATAACATATACGTTTATTTTGTAGTTACTTACACAGCACAAAATGGAATTATTCGTAATAACATACACGTATGTTTTGTAGTTACTTCTTGCCGTGGTACTATACCATAGACCTTTTTCCACATTCTGGAAATGAAATTATCGTTGATAACATACAGGTATGTTATGTAATTAGTTCCTAACGTGGTACTATACCTAGCCTTTTTCCACATCCTGGATATGAAATTATTCTTAATAACATACACGTATATTTTGTAGTTACTTTCTCAGCTGGTACTATGCCATAGACCGTTTCCACATCCTCGAAATGAAATTCTTCTTAATAACATACACGTATGTTTTTATAGTTACTTCTTGACGTGCTACTATACTATAGACCTTTTTCGGAAAGGAAATTATTGTTAATAACATACAGTTATGCTTTGCAATTATTTCCTGACGTGGTACTATACTACAGACCTTTTCCACATCCTCGAAATAAAATTATTCTTAATAACATACACGTATGTTTTGTAGTTACTTTCTCACCTGATGCTATGCCATACAATTTTTCCACATCCTGGAAATGAAATTATTCTTAATAACATACACGTATGTTTTATAGTTACTTTCTCAAGTGGTACTGTGCCATAGACCTTTTCCACATCCTCGAAATGAAATTATTCTTAATAACATACACATATGTTTTGTAGTTACTTCTTAACGTGGTACTGTATCATAGACCTTTTTTCACATTGCGGAAAGGAAATTATTAATAACATATACATAGGTATGTTTTGTAATTACTTCCTGACGTAGTACTATACCATAGACTTTTCCACATTCTGGAAATGAAATTATTGTTAATAACATGTATGTATGTTTTGTAATTACTTCCTGATGTGGTACTATACCATAGACCTTTTCCACGCCCTCGAAATAAAATTATTCTTAATAACATATACGTATGTTTTGTAGTTCCTGCCTCAGCTGGTGCTATACCATAAACCTTTTCCACACCCCCGAAATTAAATTATTCTTAATAACGTACACGTATGTTTTGTAATTACTCTATGACGTGGTACTATGCCATAGACCTTTTTCACATCCTCGAAATGAAAGTATTCTTAATAACATACACGTATGTTTTGTAGTTACCCCTGACGTGGTACTATGCCACAGGCCTTTTCCACATCCCCGAAATCAAAATTTTTTTTAATAGCTTACATCAGCGTTTCTCAACCTGTGGGGTACGCCCTACTAGAGGGAGCGTGATTACACTATTGGGGGGGGGGGGGCGAGCGTATCGGAAAGAAATTATTATTCAAAACATTCACTAAAAACATTCAATATAATTTATTATAAGGAAAGCAAAACAAAATACATTCTGACATAATAAAAAATAAAATACACATTTATACTGATATAATACACCTATAAATGGGATTGTATTAGTACTGCACAATGTATTTACCTAATAATTAAACATATCAGTACTAAATTAAAAACTAGTTTAATAATTATTAGTGACTCTCTTGGCCTGTTTTGCAGAGCAAAGATTTTCGAAGGATGGAATTTCAATTAACACGTAAATTACAACATACATATTCACGATAAATCCGATAGCAGTAGAAGGATCAACTCGACTGAGACGGGCTGTAATTGAACGAGGTGCAGCATCTATACACTTTTGGGCAGACTTAACGAATGTTCGAGACAACACTCGGAACTTCTCGCGAAGCCGCTACCGATATTGTGGACGTGACAGAGAGCAATAGAGAGGCATCGATTTTAGTTTTGTCAACGCCGTAGATATGTGTTGCCAAATATGAATAAATTTACTTATTCTTGGTAGTTTGTAATTAAGGTCATAGTGTAGCTTTAGCATACTGAAAATACATTATTATTGCATGCATTATTATTGTATGAGAGGCGGGGAGGCGCGATGAAAATTATGTTTGAAAATTGGGTCGCAAATACTGAAAGGTTGAGAAACGCTGGCTTACACGTATGTTTTCTACTTTCTTTTATGGGAATCAGATAATTTTGAATACCACGAATGCACATATTTTAGGTTATGAGTCTGAAGTTGAAAGTGAAACCATTTTTGATCCAACAAGACAAACACTGAAGAGATGTGAAGAAGATTGTAAGTTTGAAATACTCTTAAAATTTTAAATAAAAATGTAGTGTTGACTTCACATTTTAATAGCACGTCTTTCTTTAAATAATCATCTCCTTCTAGGCATAAGTTACTATGTAGGTGTAAACGGTTTTAAAAATTATCGATTTTTATTTTAAGGTCTTTCGTGTAAGAATTAAGTATATGTGAATTTGGCACGCAAAAACAACCCTTTGTATCGGACGTTAAAAATAAAATGAAACGGTCTTATACTTCCTAATGGCTTTTTATTTATTACCTTACTTTCCTGTTTAAGCAAGTTTTAATGGCAAAGCTCTCCTAATACTAATATCGTATTTACAATATTTATTCATCTGTTTCAAAAACGTTTGTTAATATAAAGTCCCTCAAGTTTTAGCTTCCGGTCACTATTGGGCAGCATGGATTATTTAATTAAATACGTTACATCCTGCGAAGTTAATAAAATTAGTTACGTTTTCGAACAAACATACAGCGCACATTCTGTTTTATCAAAAAATTAATAAGAATTCAGTTGCTGAATTTCCGTTGCCCTTGTTGTTAATTAGGAAATACCACAATATTCCTCAAGCTAACAAGTTGTTATCCCTTGCTTTTAAACATAGTATAGTTTTTAATAAATCATTTTGAAATATCGAAGATAATAGCCTGCCGGTCTGATGTAGTTTTAGGGTCAGAAACCCATCATCTCGCCGTGGGCATTAATCTATCTGTACATATCGAAAACATCGTAAACAGACCTTATTTACATGTTCAGTTATTAAACACTAATTTATATTAGATCACACAATCCTTTCAACTTTCTTAATTCTTCTAAGAATCTAGTAAATATTTCTCTCGCAAATATAAATTATAAAACAAATAAATAATTTTATCTTTTCACACTAAAAAATGACTTAATCAAAATATTATTGCTGGATATTTAAAAGGAAATGAATAATCGCTTATTGAAAGTGATAGGAAGGCAGATAATTGATTCTCCCGGCTAAAATGACTGTATTTAAAGTACATATGCTTCTATGTTCAATACCATCAACGCTTTCAATTCCAGCCTCTAAACTAATTTCGCTTAAAAGCTATAGGTCACTGGTGTACTAAATTTGAAATTGATTCCACGATTATTGCAACAAAACCGGCAGGAATGGAAAACTATATTTTTCGTGATTTAACGACCCTAACACGTAGAAAAAAGCAAAAATTTCTGCGGTCATCTTTTTATAAATACAATTCTTCCTTTAACGACAAAGGTAATAATATAGCAAACCACCGGTGGATTTATCTCTGAATAACATTTATTAATAAATAATAGCAGTAGAATTGATTCAATTTTTTGCTAATTTATTATGTGCGATATACCACGTGTTACAGCACAGAATTACTAGCCCCAAGCTTTATAACAAAATTATAGTATACCGCAATGAACTCGATTGCTTTATTAGCCCTGTTTTACATACAAAATTTTATGTTGTTAAGGAACCCACCTATGTACCGGTCAAATTGACTGCTCGATATCTTTTATCTGTATCAAGAAAGCACGTTTTATTTATCAGAACATGAAACCTAATCTCTTTTAATGGTTTGACCTTTTATTTTCCATAACTAGTAAGATAACGTTAATTTAGTTATTATTTAGCTGATTTTACGTTTATACAATGTGATGTAGATGTATCTTCGTGAATTTCAATCAAATTTTCCCAGCTTAGCATGTCTTCGGCTTCTGTGTTATGTTATACCTTTGAGATAATTTCATCTGTTTATCTCCTGTCTCTTCTTATGACACCGTTTCAACGCATCCTCTGTTCCTACGCTTTATATATTGGCTATGTATCTGCTCCGTATATCATTGCTGATCTACTCTCTATTCAGTATATAGAGTATATACATAAGGTAGCAGGTAGACCCTCCTATGTGATCCCGGCATAGATAGGTCTGCTTCAGGGATGCGACCCTGCCTATGCAAGCCTTGATCTCGCTCCAGCCCCATTATTGGAGAAATCAAGTCCTAAACCCATTTTCCGACACAATAACCCTTAGTCCCTTCCCACATCCTTACCCCCTCGCCAACATGTTAGACAAGCGCGGCGTTATAATATGCCAAAACATTCAACTATGAAATGCCGAACTGTAAAATGAAACTGCCTCAGGTGAGTAGAAGAAGAGACCTTCGTCCAGGAGTAGATAAACTTGGGTTGAGAAGAAGAAGAAGACTTCCTATTTTATAAATCAACATTCTATGTTTTATATTAACTCTACAATCACAAAAACACCAGAACCTTTCTCCTGTTTGTAATTTTTTTTATAAAAAGTTTTTTTATTGTATTAAATCTTTCTTCTTCCAACTTTTCCCTTTATATATACAATTAATCGGAAATGGGAGGTTACGTTATTTTATTTTTTTTTATGGGTCTAGCATACGTGCTGCAGGAAGTCCCTAAAGCGCTCCAGGAGCGGCATGTGTGCGGAAAAAGCGAGTCACGTTGTTCTTGAATCGCTGTAAATTGTACTCGTTGGGAAACACAGCGCTGGGCAAATTATTTCAAAGGGATGATGTTCTCCATATGAAAGACTGCTTGAAAAGCGTTGTACGCGGAGTAACAAGCTGAACCTCATACGGATGTGAAGCACCAGCGCGACGTGTATTTCTGACAAGCACCACTTTGGAAGGAATTAAGCGGGCTACATCCTTCGAACACTTTCCATGAAAATACTTGTAGATGGTGGATTTGGTGAAATTTTGACCAACTGTCTTAGCGACTGCCCAAAAGGACCTGGAATTGTTGGGAAAAAGCGAGAAGTTTGTTTCTAATTCGTTGATTGTGTGCCTCCTTGGTTTCGTCGATAATTCCTTTGCATCTGTTCCGGGCACGAACAAAGGTGTTACGATTTATGGTGTTAGGATTTTCACGCCATCGGCATCGTCGGTAGGCAATATGTTTAGAAGCAACAGCTTCTTTGCATTTTCGGTCAAACCAAGGCTTGCCGTTGGAGGGGCATTTCTTCGAAAAAGGGATGTAAGCTTCCATACCAGCCAAAATAACATCGGAGACCTACCTGGCGCAGTCAGATGGGTTGTCAGATCGAAAAACAAACGTCCATCCAAGGAAAAGTTCGAAAATATTCCATGAGATCTTCCCATTTAGCAGATTTGTAGTGCCAAATCTTGCGCGGCCCAAGCGCCTCTCTGTCACTGATTGGCAGGATACTCGGATGTCGAAAGCAGTTTATGGGCGGAAGAACCTAACGGCGGATTTACGGTGACCGTGTAAATCTCCGGATTGGTGGTTAAAAAACAGATCAAGAAGACTGGCGAACTCCCTGTCTCGATCAGGGATCCGTGTTGGTTCGTCAATAAGCTGAGTTAAGCTCCAACTGATTGAGAATGATTCAGCTTCATGACCTTGTTCGTCGGTAGTATTTGAATATTTAAGCCAGTTGATATTGTGGACATTAAAGTTGCCCAGGATGGCAATTTCGGCACTTGGATAGTTAATTTGTAAATGATCGATGGTGTCTGCAAGAGAAGCCAAAAGTGTTCGAAAATTGGTATCACTTGGTGGTTGATACAGGATACAGATGAACCTTGTGGTTTGTTGAGTCGTTATTTTTTAACCACATAACATCAAAGTTTGGGGGCTCCAGAGCCTCTTCTCGTTGGAAAGAGAGGTCGCTTCTGACAAAAAGACAGATTCCAAAATTACGCCTAAATCGGGAATGGAAGTCGTACCCAGGGTAAAGATAGTTGACCGTGCTGGTCGATGGACTGACCTTGGTTTCACATAGAGCGAGTACATGAGGTTTATTTGAGTGCAGGTGTTGATGCACTGAATTTATGTTCGAGTTTAAACCTCGTATGTTACAAAAATCTATTTTAAAGTTATGATGTCTGCATCTCGACGCTCCCGAACCAGCCCCCACCCGGAGATCCGAACGGAGGGCTATTTTACCTCCGGAATTTTTTGTATCCAGGTGCCTTATCATGCTCTTTGGTCCCACAGTAGTTAATATGGAATTTTTCTGTTCTGTCACATGTTTATGTTTGTCTTCTTCGGCTTTGCTCCAGGGGGTGTTATTACTGGGTAGTTTTGGGTTCTGACCAGATACTTTTCCAATGATCTGTGAATTCTTGTTTGTTTGGTAGTTCGGTCGCTGCTGTCTGTTTGTTGTACATAGTTTTCCGGTAGAACTGTTTTTTCGCTTCTTCGGAAGAGGTTGTTGGTGTCTTTCCTCTCGTTTGGTTCTTTGTATCTACGGAGTCTTGCGGCATATACAGATAATTTTTGTTTCAAAGTATCAAGGGTTTCTGGCAGTGTTCTGTTGGGAGACCTGAATTTGATCTTGCCTATACCCTGTGTGACTCGTTTGGACGCGTTCCCGTTCATAAACTGGGTAAGGTGTTCTAGATCTCTTCTGATGTTGTTGATTTTGTTTTCTCTTCTTATTTGCCATTTGAATTTTGATTTTGTGCTGTTGGGATTTCTTTGTCGTTGCGGGAGTTTTTGATTAATTACTTCGTCGGTTGCGCTTGGGATTGATGGTGGTGGGTCCAGACGGCGAGTGATTCTCTTCTCAGTGGTTTCTTTGTCAGGACTTGTGATTTTATTATAGCAACGCATGGTGTGTTCGTTGATTCCTGTAGTGTAAGTCATGCGTTGCTTTGATTTTCCCGCCTTGGGGGGTGTCGGCTTACTTGCCGGCACAACACTTTTGGCAGGTCCATTTTCAGTTGCCAGGTCTGTCCCTAAAAGTTATTTTTGTATCTCTTGTTCTTCGTTGTTTTGAGAAGATATGAAAGTTACTATTCTGGGTTTCCGAGAGGGCAAGTATCTCTAGCCTCGTTTCATAGGTGCCATTTTTCTTCATACAGTTATAGTAGTTACTGAAGTCTTTCATACCGTCGTCCCCAATTAATGAAAATGTGTGAAGTTCTGACCAATTTTGTTGTATATATCTTAGAGCAACCTCTCGGAGCCTTTCATGATGGTTTTGGTGGCCATGTAAGTGTAGGCTAACTGCACGGAAAAGGCAATTTTCATCACCTAGAATGTCGGATCTGGTAAAACTATCGGGAGTAGTTTGAGCTGAGGCGGTTGTTTGGATCGTCTGTGGTTGTTGTTGTTGTGTGTGGTGGTGCTGTAGCTATTTATACGACAGGGGTCCGCCTCCTCAACAACACCCTGCCATTATAACTATTATAATTATTATTATTCTACATAATGTTCCCACGAGTATCCTAGGAAAGAAGGGTCGACTGCGGCAGAGCCTGGATGCTACAGCAAGGCTACTTACTCCCGGAGGGCGCCCGGTATCCGGGGGAACCGTTTGCAACTCAAACGCTGAGCCATTCATCTTCTCGGCACGGTAAACACCTTAAGATTGCGTTGTGGTTACACATAGTCTGGACAACACAAGACAGCACAACATGACTCAGGTGCCTCGGGATCGTTAATATATATATATATATATATATATATATATATATATATATATATATATATATATATATATATATATATATATACACACATATATACACATACACACATATACATACATACACATACACACATACATACACATGCACATACACACATACATAAAAAAAATCCTTATCTTATTGTATATTTAGCTAATTATTTAAGTGTTTTAATGGGGATTAGGATGTTCGAAATTCTCAATTTGCTTCGTTACGATTCGCATTTTATTTTATATTTCATGAATGACAAGTCAATTCATTCTTATACCAAAATTTACTATGCGGGGGCGTCATAGTACTACAAGAGAAGGACGTAGTACAAGGTCATTGGAACATGAATGGGCGTTCATTGATAAATTAGGAATTTATGATGGCCGCTCGTTCTTTGACCTGATCCCCACGAAGAAGCTCGATAAACCGTTCGGCATATTTCGCAAAATTCAAGATGGCGCTCTAAGACTTCGTTTACAGGTGATTGGTCTTTATTTTTGTGATTCTTTAGTGTTTTTTGAATAATAATTTGTTATATAGTGTTGTGACAAGGTGAAAGGCTGTTTTAGTCGAAGTTTGAAGTCAGTTTTTACTTTGTATAATGTAAGTTAGCACCTGTTTAACTTAAATATTTACCGGTATGACACCTTGAAAATGTTTATTGTTTTACTATTATTTTTAAAAGCGGACCAACAGCGTTGAGGTAACAAGAATTTAATTACGAAAATTGAGTATTTTTCATAAAAGAAACTGCGGGTTATATTAGTTTTTTAAACCAGTTTACACATTTCCAGTTAACTTCAACTTTGGCAACAACTACCGTCTGAATAATTCAATACATTTGCAGGTGCCCTCGTAAACCTAATCAAAAAAAAAATGTTCAAAACTATCATTTAATGGAATATAAAGTATGTTCACTTTTATTATTATTACTATTGAAGGTCTAGACATAACATAATTTCTTCAAAAGTCTCCTGAATGTATGTGGGATATATGACTGCCTCATATCAACTGTCAAATGATCTATTTAGAAAACAAAAAGTAAATAATAGTAGTAGTTTGGTAAAATATAATAGAACCGATAAGTTTTTAGTGAAGTTCTACAATACTTTATACTTTAAGACTATTAGCAATATGTGATGTATGTGTTTTGCACGCATGATGAGCAAAAACATTTTTTCAGCCAACTTTGACTTTGAAAATTGCAATACCTTTTTTTCTGAAGTAAAACATAGCAAATGTAATACCATTTTAGAAACTACACTAAATTAGCAATTTTTTAAAGTAACTAGCCGGGCTAGCTTGGTACATTTTTTTTTTAGAGTACGAAGAGTTAAAGTTAGCTAATTAATATGTTTCCACTCACGATACTTGCAAAAAAAACTTTTCTCCCCACAGACCTAGCACAATTCGTCCAACTTCTAAATATTCGTCCAACTTCTAAATATATTATATATTATATAACCTACATTTATACACATTCACCAGTTGCTGGATGTTAACTTGAGAGCAAATTTGTCTTCGCATGATTACATTGCATATATAACAAAGATATCTTCTCAAATGCTGAGAACATGATTTCATACTAGAAATCTTTACACTCCACAATAACCTTTAATCCTGTACAAAGCTCAAATTCAACCCACGATGGAATACTGCTTACTCTGCATTTGTTTAGATTTTATTAAAAAGAGAGCTATTCGCCTGGGTGGAGACCCAGTACTCACAAAAAAGCTTGATTGCTTCGAATAACTGTTGGCGACTAGAATCTATCTTATAAGTGGGAACTATTCGATAGGTGGAACCTACTTGACTCCACCTAGAGCGGTGTGTGTACTAGAAATACAGGTCGTGCTAATAAACTAGACCCCAATAAAGTTCAGCTTGGCACACTTCCTACCTTCATCCTGTGGGAATTAATTACCCAGAACTGTTTCAGAGCGGGTACAATATACACCGATTTAAAACCAACGTGAATCACTTTTCTGCACATGAGCCACTCCTATAGCGGTTTAGAGAATTCCCTGCAGCACGTGTACCATGTCCATAGCATCAAAATTTGAAATAAGGATTTTGTATTAAGTTTATTCTGTTTTTATTCTTTAAGTTTCACAAAAGCGTTAAACTCGTACTGGTCTTTAATAATTTTACATACTAGATCCATAACTTCTCCTATTCAAAAGCTCACATAAGTATTCCTTCTTATTTTCTTCATGTAGGTTAGTTTTTGTTATGTCGGAAATTGCCAGGTTGGTTTTAATTCACATCTACATGATGTTAGCACCCTTAAAGCTCCGTGACGTACGGTAACGTATATATATACGAGGAGGCTGGTTTGAAAAGTCCGTGCAAAGTCCGAGAGATGGCACCACCGGCGCGTATCGAAGTCATGTTTAGTTAGTAGCATCTCTTGAATGAACGCACACCAAGTTTCAGCCATATTGGTCTATTTCTTTGTGTTTGGCATTCGTGTGAATCAAGGAAGTCGAGTAATTTTCAAGAAATGGACGAAAAAGAATTTCGTGTGGTGATTAAACGTTACTTTATGAAAGGCAAAACGCCCCAGGAGACTAAAGAGAAGCTTGATAAACATTATGGTGACTTTGCACCTTCGATTAGAACAGTTTATAAGTGGTTTCAAAATTTTCGGACTGGCCATATGGGCACAAGTGACGCTGAACGTTCTGGACGGCCTGTGGAGGTTACGACTCCAGAAATCATTGATCAAATCCATGATATGGTGATGGATGACAGAAGAGTTAAGGTGCGTGAGATTGCTAGTGCTGTGGGCATCTCGACTGAACGGGTACATAATATTTTGCATAAACATTTGGACATGAGAAAGCTATCCGCAAGATGGGTGCCGCGATTGCTCACGCTTGACCAAAAACGGAATCGTGTGAAGTGTTGCAAGGATGGTTTGCAGCTATTCCAGAAGAATCCGGAGGACTTTAAGCGTCGTTTCGTCACTGTGGATGAAACATGGATACATTACTATACTCCTGAGACCAAACAACAATCTAAACAATGGGTTACCAAGGGGGAATCTGCACCAAAAAAAAAGGCGAAGACCGTTCCTTCGGCCGGAAAGGTTATGGCGACTGTCTTTTGGGATTCGCAAGGGATAATCCTCATCGACTATCTGGAAAAGGGTAAAACTGTTACAGGTGAATATTATTCATTGTTATTGGACCGTTTGAAAACCGAGCTGCAAGAAAAACGCCCGCGATTGGCCCACAAGAAAGTCCTTTTCCATCACGACAACGCACCAGCACACACCTCAGCAGTTGTGGTCGCAAAATTAATGGAAATAGGATTCCAACTCGTTTCACATCCCCCCTATTCTCCAGACTTGGCTCCCTCGGACTACTGTTTGTTCCCCAATTTGAAGAAATGGCTGGCGGGACAAAGATTTTATTCAAACGAGGAGGTGATTGCAGACACTAATGGATATTTTGCAGACTTGGACAAATCCTATTATTCGGAAGGGATCAACAAACTAGAACATCGTTGGACGAAGTGTATAAGCCTAAAAGGAGATTATGTCGAAAAATAAAAAAGGTTTACCCCAAACACATAAGTAGTTTTTATTTTTGCACGGACTTTTCAAACCAGCCTCGTATATATATATATATATATATATATATATATATATATATATATATATATATATATATATATATATATATATATATATATATATATATATATATATATATATATATATATATATATATGTATATAATATATATATATATATATATATATATATATATATATATATATATATATATATATGTATGTATATGTATATATATATATATATATATATATATATATATATATATATATATATATATATATATATATATATATATATATATGTATATATATATATATATATATATATATATATATATATATATATATATATATATATATATATATATATATATATATATATATATATATATATGTATATATATATATATATTATATATATATATATATATATATATATATATATATATATATATACATATATATATACATATATATATATATATATATATATATATATATATATATATATATATATATATATATATATATATATATATATATAACGTCCTCATACACCACCTACTTTCTATACTAATTTTCTGTTATGTTTAACTAATAATTAATTGCAACTATGAGAAAACATGTTTAAATTAATATTTTAAACTTAACCAACGAGGATTAGTATTAAAAACAACTACGGAACATTTTATTTAGAAGTTACGATATTGTTATAAAAACGGCAACAAAATTAATGTCAATAAAGTCTCCATACACTTAACTGCATTAAAAAAAACACATTAAAATCAACCGCATTTTATCAAGCTATCTATTGCTCGCTAATCTGGAAACAAATGAATAATTTTCGGCCATACTTTATAATCTGTCAGTTGTTGCTAGATCGAAAGATCAGTTATGATCTTTCGAACTTGAAATGGAATTTCACAATTTCTCTCTCTCATTTTTAAGACTACTTTGAAAACTCACTGCAAAATGACTAGCAATAAGTGACAGATTATAAAGTATGGCGGAAAATTATTTATCTGTTTCCAGATTAGCGAGCTGTAGATAGCTTGATAAAATGCGGTTGATTATAATGTGTTTTTTTCAATGCAGTTCTTAAGTGGATGGTGACTTTATTGACAGTAATTTGTTAAGTTTTTATAACAATGTTGTAACTTCTAAATAAAATGTTCCGTAGTTGTTTTTAATACTAATCCTCGATGGTTAACTTTCAAATATTATTTTAGACATGTTTTCTCGTAGTTCCAATTAATTAGTTAAACATAACAGAAAAATAGTTTAGAAAGCAGGTGGTGTATGGAGACTTTTTGGACTGACTGTATGTATATATATATATATATATATATATATATATATATATATATATATATATATATATATATATATATATATATATATATAGAGTATGTTTACTTCCAGTAGGCCTTTTTGTTTAACTCTACAAAAGCTCATGTTACAAAAGCAAATCGCAACTTGATACCATTATAAATATTGACATCGTTTGTAAAAGTTAAAATATAAATGTTATTTCAAGAAAGATAAAAAATATTGTGACATAATATAAAGATAAATATCGATATATTGTATGGAATATCTGAAATCTTTTAAAATAATATGAAAGCTTGTAAAAGATGAAATCTGAAATCGGAAATCTGTTGTTCTAGTATATGTCCGATCGATCCAGGGAAAATTGTATCAATTTTGCTTATAACCAAAGTTGGATACTCTTCATTTTTCATTTCTCGTATGCCTTTCGCTAAGATATTAGTTTCCTACTGTATGTTGCCGCATTTATCTAAGACCCTATTTACATGATTGATCTATGGCATAACCTCATTTTTGAGAGTTATTTATTTTAGCTGGCAAACATCTTACCTATATTTCAGGCCAACAGGTTGAAATAATAATAAAATATAGAAGTACGAGTGGAACGAGAAAAAAGTAAAACAGAACACTACTTAGTACGGGAACTTGCTTTAAATGAGTATTGTGGCTGCTTAGAAAAAATATATCTACTACTATTTTTGGCTCTTTGGCACAATGATACTCTTTTCTAATCTATTATACCTCAAATGAGCTCGATATTCTTTAATTCTAGTTTGAATTGACCTATTTTTCCCAACATACTTGTTGTCATAATCATTCAAAAACTTATGTATTCCGCTCCTTTTACTTTCTTAGATTTTTTCCTGTCTAACATATTTTTCAAGTTGTCTGATGACTTATAACTAACGTGAGGCCTACCTATTTATTATATATTTTGGATTATATGATGCAAAAAAGGAGGAATTACGAATATTTAACCTCGTTTTATGTGTATATATTAACTAATAAGTTCCCGTCAAAGCCAGTAATGTAAGCTATCTTTTAATATAATTTTTATTTTTGAATCTGATTTCATTCAAAGAGAAAGTGACTAAACCATTAACCAAAATGTGTAATACTGCAAATTTTTGTCGTTTACAATGAAATGAATGGTTAGGAATCTGTTACAGTATCTTTTCTGTCTAATTCTAATTTATATAATATTTTTAATATCTAAAATATCCAGAAATGGTGATTATTTTTTTTCTTCCAATTTAACAAGTAAATCTAATGGAGTGGTATCGCCTATTTAATTTAGAAAAAATTATTTACTTTTGATTTTTTTTGTATCGAAAATGTCGTATATCAGGAATGTATCATACACATGTCCACTGACCTGGATTACAAACTTACTCATAAATAAATTGGTCATGAAAGGGACATTCTCATAGAATAAGAAATTGTTATGTTGAAAATAATTGCGAAGTATGGCCAATATTAAGTATTCATGAATAATTTTTACCTCGAGGTCATTTTTTATGAGCAACTCCGGACATATCAGAAGTTTTTTGTATTAATACATTAGAGAACAAGGAACTGACATCAAACGCTTCATCTGGTTTGTAATGTTTTACCATTTTGAAAATCACATACAAATTTTAATAGGTCCGTACAGAATTGTACAACATTCATGGGATTCGTGAAAACGGCATCTATACCAAAATGTAAAAACACAAATCACACACACACACACACACACAATTTGTAGAGAAAATATTCTGAATAGAGTGGAGAAATTTCGAGTTTTTTAATTTAAATAGAGGCAATTCTCATGGTCAAAAAATAATGTACAGCTTTGCTAAATTGTAAAGATCACTTTATGACCTTAATGTTAATTGGCAAGAACTGCGTAAAAGTGTAAACAAATTCTCATTTAAACTAAATTATGTCGAAGTAGCAAGAAGACTCACGTAACGAGTAATAGGTAGAAAGACCTTTGAACTTCGTTACAGAATTTATAGTCCCTTGGAGTAGTAGAGATATCAAATGATGACAGAACTGGTGAGGGGAAACCTAATGTAAAAGGATATCGCAAAACTTAAGCAGTGACAGTATTTTAATTTGGACATATGTGTTTTTACGTTACACAGGTTTTTTTGTCATGGAGACTTACCCTGTTGCAATATTTCAAATTTGAAATTTAAAAAGATGTATCGTGTTTTCAAAATGACGCTAATTTCTACCGATAATCACTTGTTTGACAGTCAAAAAATCCTTGTTATTCATATTTTTACTTGAACAGGTAATAAATTATTGTTTTAGAAAAAAACAAGCAGGCAGTTCGGAAACTTTTACCCTCTTGTATCAACTCTCTTGAGATATGGTTTATCTTTATCGAATAATATATTCCAAAATGGCATTATAAATCTCTAAGCACCCACATTCTGTTATGTATTTTAAAAATCTTGTTTCTTTTGCGAACAAGTATAAATTCATATTTTATACAATGGAAATAAGAAAATATTTATACGCAAACAGAAGAAGCCAGTTTAGTGGTATTAAATTTTGAAATATATTAAGGTACTAGCCGTGCCCGTGGCTCCGCTTGCGTGGACTTGATTCACTATTATCGTCACTGCTTATTCCTTATGTTACCTAACGTAATAAAAGATATCCTACAACCTGGCCAGAGAAGATATGTATTTAATAAAAAACACGTAAATTGGATAAGTATTTCTTGAGTGCTAAGCGCACTAACGGACAGACGGACAGAGAGACGTTACGTTTTACGTGTATATATATTATAAATTTTTTTTTGATAAATATTAAGTTAAGAATTAAAAAAAAAAAAAACGTAAATCGGATAAGTGGTTCTCGAATAATAAGCACACTAAACGGACAAACCAACGGAGAGAGAGATGTTGCGTTTTATATATATATTATATAGATTATTATTATTATTATATAACCTGGCCAGAGAACATTTCCATGAATTAAAAAAAAAACGTAAATCGGATAAGTGGTTCTCGAGTGATAAACGCACTAACGGTCAGACAGACACACAGAGAGACGTTGCATTTTATATATATTGTATTTGTTACATGATATTGTTCCATATTTAACGGTTTAGGCAGCTTATTGCAAGAGAGTGCGCTAGCGGCAAACTTTTTTCCGACATGATTCATTATTATCGTCACTGCTTATTTCTTATATTAGCTAACGTAATAAAATATATCCTATAACTTGGTCAGGGAGCATATGTAGCCCGTAAACCGGATAAGTGATTCTCGAGTGATAAGCGCACTAACGAATAGACAGACAGAGAGACGTTGCATTTTATATACATCATAAACGATTATAGATAATCTGGCCAGAGAACAAATGTATGAATTAAAAAAAGAAACACGTAAATCGGATAAGTGGTTCTCGAATGATAAGCGGCACTAACGGTCAAATAGACAGACAGCTAGAGAGACGTTGCATTTATATATATACACTCCTGGACAAAATTAACGCAACAATATATTAAATCATACAATTCTCTATAATGAATTAATTTTAATAATTTTTTATGAACATTGATTACACTAAAAGTTAGAAAAAACTTATTCGGATACTTTAAAAGTGAATTAGCTACCAAATTTCTCTATAAGATTCGAATTAAAATTATTCTTAAGACCTAATAACAAAATCGTTGAAATTATGTAATAATGAAAAAAATAAACTGGGACACTAGTAGCAAAATTAATGGTGTAACTGGGACACTAGTAGCGTGTGTTGCCTCCTCTTCTTCGGATGACAGCGTTCATGCGCCTAGGCATGCTTCTAATTAAAATTTGGATAAAATCTTGAGGAATTTGCTCCCATTCTGTGGTAACTGCATTTTCAAGTTCCCTCAGGTTTCTAGGTACAGGTATATGACGTTTCACATTTTTTCTTAAGGTGATCCCATACATGTTCTTTCGGATTGAGATCCGGGCTTTTGGTCGCCATTGCATAATCGGTATTTCAACTTGATTAAGATAATCGAGTACCTCCCTAGCCACGTGAGGTCGAGCGTTGTCTTGCATAAACAGGAAATTGGGCCCCACAAAATGACCGAAAGGCATTACATGTTCTATTACAATATTCTCAAGATAGTAGTCAGCATTCATGGATTTCGTACGGACAGCATCAAGTAGATGCCACCCCAGAACATAACAGAGCCACCGCCGAATGGAATCCTTGCAGAGATATTGCAAGGAGCAAACCTATCTCCTGGCCTTCGCCATACTCGCTCACGACCATCTGGATGTTTTAGACTAACCCTAGTTTCATCTGTGAAGAAAACTTGTTTCCAATCATCCACAGACCAGTTTTTTCGTGATTTCGAGCAAAACGTAACCTGGCAACTCTGTTCTCTCTAGTAAGCAAGGGCGCAGTGGCTGGTCTCCTACTGTTTAATCCTGCTTAATTTAACCGTCTTCTAACTGTTTTAGAAGAAATTGTGACACTGCGAACAGCTTCGAGTTCGTTTCTTATTATAGAACTAGTGACAGTCCTGTTTCTTAAAGCATATTGTCTTATAAAACGTTCATCTAGGTCGCTAGTGCATCGTTTTCGCCCTTGCAGCCTTCTAAAATAAGTTCCTACTTCATTCAAGCGTCTTACCATACTACTTATTGTGGAACGATGTTTGCCTAACAAATTGGCAACATAACTCTGACAATATCCCTCGTCCAATAAAACTGAGGCTCGCACTACGTCGTGTTCAGTTAAATTCCTTGTTCGATTCATTTATCTAATTCTTCGGGGTCAAAACTAAAACAGTCCATCACAAAAACCTATTACTTTCAAAAAGGGAACAATTTATAAGCTTACTTTTAAGGAAACTCTATCGCATTATTACAGAAAATTGTTTATCTTCTAAAAAATTCTTTAAAACTGTAAATCTAAACGAATTGTTTTGATTTCTGTCATGAACAACGAAACAAAATATGCATAGCCTACTTTTCAAATACTCAATAAATTTTAAAACTGACATAAGAAAAAGATAAATTAATTTTCAGATTGTTGCGTTAATTTTGTCCAGGAGTTTATATATATATATATATATAATATATATATAATATATATATATATATATATATATATATATATATATATATATATATATATATATATATATATATATATATATATATATATATATATATAATATTTATATATATATATATATATATATATATATATATATATATATATATATAATATATATATATATCAGAAGATTATTGATAATCTGGTCAGAGAACAAATTATGAATTTAAAAAAAAAAACATGTAAATCGGATAAGTGGTTCTCAAGTCAAATTTTTTTTCCGACTTGATTCACTATTATCGCCACTGCTTATTCCTTATGTTACCAAACGTAATAAAATATAGCCTATATCCTGGCCAGAGAACATATGTATGTTTAAAAAAAAAGCACGTAAATCGGATAAATGGTTCTCGAGTGTAAGCGCACTAACGGACAGACAGACAGAGAGACGTTGCATTATTTATATATATATATATATATATATATATATATATATATATATATATATATATATATATATATATATATATATATATTTTATTATAGATGTATTAATATAAACAACAGCATAAAGAAATATAAATAAACTGGGACTTCCCAGTGTTTTAATTTATTAAAATCACAATGTTTTGACTAGTACATATCTAAATCTTCCACTCCATCACTCGGTAAGCCAGGCCTCTGCCAGCCTTTACGGAAGGCTCGTGTCTGTTGCGATGAATAGCAACTCTTGCTGTTCGATGTCAGTTCGTATTTGTCTGACCTGATAAATAAAAAGGTCGACAGATATATTTACGTATCCACGGTAATGAAAACTTGTTCTGTGCTTGAAATATATGACAAGCAATTAATTCAATGCTCACCCATTACTTAAATTAGAATATCGAATGAAAAATCACTTAAGAGTGATCACTTGATTATTGAAATTATTGTAGTAATAAGTACATGAATACTACACAGCAGTTATCACTACACTAAAGACGTTATTTTTACGCTCGACGCACGTTTCGCTAACCATATTATCATTATCAGGAGCGATGATTGACTAAATCTGTATTTAAAAACTAGCCTATTTATACCACAAATGTCATTTTCTCGAGGGAAGCCGACCCGTTATAGACGGCGGTTTAGTAGCCAGTACAGAGAACCATGGCTACTGTTACTTGTTAAATTTCATCTGTTATATATAACCTTAAAGTAGACAATATTAGTACTGCATCTTAAATGAGTTAAATGTTACTTAATCTGGTTTAAACCAGATTCCTTGTTTGCCCGACATTTTTTTCGTTATAACCATTGCAACTTATCTCATATAGTTCATTTGTTTCACCTAAGTGAATTTTATTATTTATTTTTTAAGTTGTCTGATGACTTATAGATCAACGTGAGGCCTGCTTTATTATTTAATTTATTATATATACCGGATGACACAGCCAACATGCAACACCATGTAATTTTTTTTTTTGAAAGTTACATATTTGCACTTTTAGGTTCCATAATTTTTATCACTTAAGAAATATTTTTAACTACCGGAAGTGACTGCAACTTTCTTATTTTTAATGGAACCCTGTATATTTTTTATCAATTTCAATTCGCTTTCAAATTCTCTTTCCAACGATATATCACAAGTTGACATTTGTTTGATAAGTGACCGGCAAAAACTGATTTAAACATTTAGACTTAGGCGGCCATGGCGGATATACTAGCAATTATTTTTGTTCGTTTTATCTTACTTTGGAAAAAATTTAAGACTATTCATTTATCCTGCCATTTTCGCGAGTCTAAGTGGCTCCCTACAAAATTTTATGCTTTACATTCAATTATAGAATTTTTTTCTTTAAATAATGATCGATATCACCGAAATTAAGATAGGAACACATATTTTATTTAACCTATTGCACATTACAGGTTTTTTTTCCCAACATACATCTAACAGAACTATCTAACGCCAATTGGATTTAATATTATTTTCAGAAAATAAACTGTTTTACACGTATTATGTAAGTTCCATCACGGACTTAGTAGGCTGTGATAAAACAGACGAACCGAAAGCCATGGTTGCTGCGTGTTATCAAAATGGCCATTATTATTGTTCACTTTACGTCAAAAATAATTTTTCGTTAACAAAAATGTATTCAACGGATGAAAAAGTAGACATGTTATTAATTTATGGAGAGTGCAGAAAGAATAGCCGACAAGCTGCCGAGTTGTACCTGGCAAGATATCCCGACAGGAGGCACCCACCCAACAATTATTTTTTAAGGCTAGAGCAGCAGTTTAAGAAGGCAACCAATTGAACCTGCTGATGTATTTATTGGTGACGAAGAGACAGAAATCAATGTACTGGCCATTGTTCAGGTAGATCCTATAATTTCTATAAGACATGTTGAAGAACAAACCGGTGTAAATTGTGAAACCGCTCGCCGCATTGTCAGAAAATATAAATATCAAATAAATCAACATTTATTTCCAACGGATTACCAAAGAAGAATGAATTATTGTAATTGGTTTTTGCAAAGATACCACCTTGATAACCAATTTCATTACAACATTCTATTTTCGGATGAATCTAGATTTACCACTTTGGGTCTATTTAATCGTAACAGTACTCGATACTGGGCCCAAAAAAATCCTAGAATTATGCGAGAAAGTGCCTATCAAGAAAGATTCGGCTTTAACGTGTGGTTGGGTATCCTTGGCACAAGAATTATTGGTCCTATTATATTTGATGGTACGTTAAATGGAGAAAGATATTTGGAGTTCATTCAAAATGATGTTGAAGATTTTTTAGAAACTTTACTAAATCGTGGAGACATTATTTTCTAGCAGGATGGCACTCCAGTCCATAATAGTAAAAGCGTAGTAAACTACTCGAATCAAAGATTTGGTGCATATTGGTTAGGTACCAATAGACCTAATAAGTGGCTTGCAATATCGCCAGATCTTACTTCTCTTGATTTTTTTTTATATGGAACCATCTAAAAAAAAAGTTTACAAAAATCCACCAACAGACAGAAATGATTTAGAAATGCGCTTAAGAAGAGAGAGTTTTTGCCACCTCTTTTGGTATACCAAACGCTGGCTTTGGACCCCTGTATGGCTTTGTCGCTCCGAATCTTGCTAATTTGTCCGCTTTTTCATTACTTTTTATCTCCGAATGACCTGGGATCCACAGTATTCAACCCTGTTGTTCTTCGAGGATAGTTCTAACAGGTCCCGTTTACACGCCATTATCATCTTAGGGTTGGCCTGATAGTCATCTAAAGCCTTTAGAGCAGCTTGACTGTCTGAGGAAATATATATTTCTTGGTTGCTATAGTGCTAGTAAAATTAGCTGCTGCTTTCGATAGATATTAAATTCTAATTTATTATTGTCTTTATTAAGTAAAATATCCAGGAATGGTAATTGTCCGTTGTTTGCAATTTCACAAGTAAATATAATGGAGTCGGATCGGCTCTGTATTTTAAAAACAAAATCCTCGTCGTTTGAGTTTCCTGTATCGAAAATACATCATCTATATACATATACCATAGCCCTGGAAAATGTTCAAATTATTTTCTAGCTTCGGTTTTGGCCATGAAAGGCGCTAAGCAATTATCCATAGTTTGCTTCGTTTCGGAACAATGAACTGATTGTTATATTGAAAATAATTTTGTTCTATGCGAAGTTTGGCCAATATTAAGTAATCGTGAATAATTTCTTCCTTGAAGTTATTCGTTCTTGGTGATTCTTGGGGGTACTGGTACCCGAGGGAGCAAAGAACTGACATTAAAAGAAATTAAAATTTCTTTTTCGTTAGGAACTATATCTTTCTTTCTTTTAATGGATTCTAAAGAGCTTTTTTCTCTTTTAAAGACAAATTTTTGAATTCTTTTTGTCCAATATAACAACCTTATTGCCTTTATCTCTTCTTAAATAGAAAACATCTTTCGTTCTCAATCATTTAAAATTATTTTGTATTCTTTTGTGAATTTGAATTTGTATTATTAGATACATTTTCGATATTTAATTACGGCATAATTAAAAATTTACTAGTTGTGGGAAGTGTACTGTTGGAGCGTTCAATATGACCGGTTATTTTTCAAAAATTATTTCTAGAAGGGGGTCCTGCAAAATTAAGAGGTTTGTTTAACTTGAAAATTTCAGTTTATGTAAAGAACTGAGGCGAATGCTTTTATAAAATATTTACGAGTTCCTGAGGATTGTTCTTTTAACTTTTTAAATTGATTTAAAAGAATTATAATAAATTGAAAAAATTAGTACCTAAAAAGAATAATCTTCAGGGACTCGTAAGCAATATAGAAAACCCTTTATCTCGATCCTTTACACAAAATAAAATTTTGGTCTTAAACAAAGGAGTTATAAATCATTTGTTAGGAAAGCATGATTTTTTTTATGAGCACATCTCACGTGCAACAGGAAAATCCTTAAAGTGCTACAGGAGCGATGTATGTGTATGGGAAAAGCACTTTCCGTGAAAATACTTGTAGAATAGACTCAAATCACCAATCGTTCTTTGATGTTCTAAGGATTGAAGGTCGCTGATCAGTTCTGGGTCTCCAATCAGACGAACAGCTGAATGGAACCCAACAAATGCAGTGTATGTCTGGGAGTAGACCCCCAAACATGGGAGCAGTATTCCATCGTTGGACTAATTTGAGCTCTGTACAGAATTGACAGCCGTTGTGGAGTATAAAGCTTTCTAGTTCCAGCTATTGAGAAGCTCTCTTTACTGTGATTGTAACATGTTCCTGCCAAGACGTATTTGCTCCCAAATTAATGCCCAGCAAATTGAGTTACGATGCTAGAGGGATGGAGTACCCCGACATAACTATCTCGTGTTCGCTAACTAAATATCAACAAACATATTCAATAATACAAATTTAAATTCAGAAAATTACACCAAAATAATTAAGCAATTGAAAATTGAAAGACATCTTCTGTTTAAAAACAGGTGAAGGCAGTAAGCTTGATATTGAATAAAAAAAATATTTTGAAGATGTCAGTCTTCTTCTTCTTCTTCTTCTTCCTACGTTAGGACCATGTCCTGGGTTCACTTCAAAGGTTTCCCAGAAACAATTGCGATGATGAAGACCAGCTCTCATACCATTTTATTGGTGGTCTTCCAAGCGGTCGAGGTGTGTTTGGTCGCTTCTCTTTTGCAACCTTAGCCAACCGGTCATTTGGCATTCTGTCCACATGGTCTCTCCATTCTCTTCTCCTATTCCTTGCCCATCTCACCACATTCTGTATTTCACACATTTCCCTTATTTCTTCACATCTCTTCCGGTCAAATAAGGTATGTCCTGTTATCGATCTAAGTGTTCGCATTTCTGTTGTTCTTAGGAGTCGTTTTGTTATTGTGTTCTCCGCTCTGGTTTCTATCGCGTACGTCATGATCGGTCTTACGCATGTTTTGTATATTCTTACTTTGCTCCTGGTGCTCATATATTTATTTCTCCAGATTATATCTCTTAAGTATCCTGATATTAATGATGCCTTTGTTGTTTGAGTTTTTACTCCCTCCTTAAGGTTCCTGGTACTTGTTATGTTTGCCCCTAGATATCTGAAGGACATCACTTGTTCTACACTCTGATCATAAATCGCGAGTTTGCATCTTTTCGGTTCTTTAGATATTGTAAGGGATTTTGTTTTCTTTACAGATATTTGCATATTAAACACTTTTGCTATTTGTTGGAACTTATGTAGGAGTCTCTGTAAGTTATCTTCGTCTTCTGATATGATTACTGCATCGTCGGCGTAGCATATTATTTTTATTTCTTTGTCTCCTAGGCGATATCCTCTCCCAGTTTTCTTTACTTCGTTTATTATTTCATCCATTATGATGTTAAATAAGATTGGGCTTAGGCTATCTCCTTGTCTGATTCCGGTTGTCATAGGTATTTTATTGCTTAATTTATTTGCCACTCTTACATATGTGTAGTTGTCGATGTTCAGCTCTTCGATAGTTTTTTTATTATATTCGGGTGAATTCCCCTTTTTTGTAGTAGGATTATGACATCAGTTAACCGTACCCTATCGAATGCCTGGATAAGATCAATGAAACACATAAAGGCTATCTTATTAAACTCTATGGCTTTTTCGGTAATTTGGCGGATTATAAATATGGCGTCTATAGTAGACCTGTTCTTTCTGAACCCTTGCTGTTCTTCACAGATTCCGATTAACATTATTTCTTCTGCCAAAATTTTAGTGAACAATCTTAGTACCGCACTCATTAAGCTGATACGTCGATAGTTTTTTGGATCTGTCCTTTCTCCTTTTTTTGAAAAAATTGGTATCAAGATGCTTTCTTTCCATTCGGATGGTATAATCGTGGCTGTGAGTATTTTGTTAAAGAAAATCTGTAATTCTTCTAGTAATTTATCACCTCCATATTTGATCATTTCGTTCTTAATTTCGTCCATGCCCGGGGCTTTTCTGTTTTTTAGTTTCGCTGCCATGTGCTGTATTTGATTCAAGGAAATGGTCCTATTTGGTTGTGCAACATTTTCATCTTCATGCTGTATTTCCTGTGTTAATGAATTGGTTTCTGATGGACTATAGAGTTTTTCGGAATATCTTTCCTATTCTTCCACCGTAATTTTTGTATTTTGTATATACTCATTTATTGGTTTTTTTTTCTGTTTCTCAGTAGATTCCATATTTTTTTTTGTCCTCCGTACAGATCATGTTCCATATCGTTCGAAAATTTCTCCCAATGCTCTCTTTTGATTCTCTGAATATTCTTGTTGACCCTGTTTCTTACATTTACATAATCATGTATGTTATAGCATTGGATCTGTATTGTAGGTACGATTTTCTTTTTTTTCAGGTAATGTCTTAACTTCTTGTTTGAACCAAGGCTTTGTGTTTGGTTTTCCCCCTTTCTTTATAGTTCTTCTTCCAAATGCTTCTTCTGCTGCTTCTAGCATATTAGTTTTTAGTTTTATCCATGCCGTTTCTACGTCATCGGACTCTCGAATATAATTTGTGGCTATTTTTTCTGTTAACCTTTGTTGATATAGATATTTGGTTGAGTCGTCGGATAGAGATTCTATATTGATTTTGCTTATTTGTTCGACGGGTTCGCTACGAAGTCGTTGCATGGTTGTTCGTATTTTTGCTGTTACAAGATGGTGATTCGTTCCAGCATTGGCGGAAGCTAAAGTTCTCACGTCCTGTATTCTTGTTGGATGAATATTTCTATTTGTGATTACGTAATCAATTGTTGATCTTTGTCCACGTGTATTTTCGAAGGTGTATTTGTGTTGTGGTTTATGTGGATAAAAGGTTTGTTAATTCTAAGTTCATTTTGTATGCATAGTTGTATCATTTGTTCACCACTATCGTTTATAGTTTCTTCGTTGAATCGATTTTTGATGCCAGGTATAACTTCATCACCAATTCTTGCATTAAAATCCCCTAGAACTATTATTTCATCATCACTACGGTATGTCGTCTAAAACTGTTTGTAGGTTCTGGTAAAATAGGTCTATCTCCTTTTGAGGTTTGCTGGTATCGGGTGCATATATACTTATTATGTGTGTTGATCTTGATTTTTGTAGTTCGATCGTCACTTGTAGTAGTCTGTCGTTAATATATTTCGTTTTGCTGACTTGGTTTTCAAATCTTTCATGTAGCAGTATGCCAACCCCGGATGCAGCTCTTTCATTTTTTTCTTTGCCACTATATATCAGTATGTAGTTTTCATATTTGCTGTTTCCTTTGCCTTTTTTTTGGTCTCCGAGAGTGCACATATCTCTAATTTATGTCTTTTTATTTCAAGTATGATTTCTTGGTCTTTGTTGTTAAATGATGTTATGTTCCAACATCCAATTCTTAGTGAAGTCGGTTTCCGTATGCGTTTAGTCCTTATTCTCGCCAGGTTTGTCATTATTTAATCCAGTCCGTTCCGAGGCTATACCTTTGGTTCTAGGAGCACTTTGTTTTTTTTACCCAAGCAGGTCGCTGGCCTCACTTGGAACCCTCCTCTTTTATCCGGGCTTGGGACCGGCTATGGGATGCTAAGCTTCTCGATCCACCCAGCACCCCTAAGCAAGATGTCAGTATGTAATTAAAACTGGTACTTATGAAAAGATAATAAAAAATTCATTATTTAAAATGACAGCAGAAGTTTTGTCCTAATCTCCAACGCGCTAAAAGTTAAACTTGACGTGAATAATTCGACCAGATCAAAGTTCAATTGTTTGTCTAAAATTCATAAACTTGGAAAAGCAGTGTGGTCTATTGTATCGACGGTAGAAGCACCCACATATTTAATTTCTAAAAGGTTGGTAAAAGAATTTGAAAAAAAGCTTTAAGAGAAAAATATTCTTTCAGTGAAAAACGCTTCAGAATTCATTAACAAAACGACAGGTCTAGTTTTCAACAAAGGCGAAATTTTAATTACTTTTAATGTTCCTTGTTCCACAAACCTTGCAAAACGTCCAGGAGTTGCTTAAAATGAATGACCTAGAGAAAGACACCATAACAGAGAGATATATTCCTAACTATTCAATTTATTTTAAACAACACAATCTTGCGGCTTGACTTTTTTTTGGTTAATTTTTTAGCCACTTTCCCTTTGAATAAAGTCATATTAAAAAATTGGTAATAAGGCTTATAACGCATTTTTTTTAATTAAAAGAGAACAGTAATCTATATAAAAAATATTTTCATGGAAGTTGCTTTTTTTTTTTTCATTTTTGAGGGCTGAAATTCTAGAGAAATATATAAATTAACATCTAAATAAACATGCAAAAAAAAATTATTTCACCATTTTATAAATTACAGGGTTTCGACCCTCTACGATACTTTTTTCAGTTTTTGACAAGACCTAATTAAAATGTTGAGTTATTATGGGGTAAAATCTTTTTTAAAAACATGTAATATAATAATAAATACAAATAAAAATTATATTTAATGGCAACGCTGTATCTTTTAGAGCATTCGCCGAAAATTTAGAATATGCGATTCACACAGATTCGTAATAAGATTGACTTCGATGCATGCGTTTTAAAATTATGTTATAATAAATCAGGTTAACTGTCAGGACGAACACAATTTGGTCGAAACCCTTCTTTTGTATTTTTTTTTTGTTGAGAATGAAATCAATATTCTGTTTCGAGAATTTCTCACTTGACCCTATTTTTAACAGAATTTACAGGCTAATAAAACTTTGAAATTTAAGGGTACCATTTTTTTGTAAAATAGTGCACATTCAAAGTCAAACAGTATCTTTTTTATTTCAACATTTTTATTTTTTTACTCACACACACATCGTTAATGACATGGCTGAGTGGCTTTATATTGAAAAACAAAAATAATTTTACATATATACATGAAAGGATGTAAAATCAAGAAATGTGTTATTCTTTATTGATTAAGTTTGATTGTTCAGACCAATCGTTTTCTAGATGAGGTCACATTGCCTCGTAGAGCAATAGTTCAGGTTAGTTTAGGTTTAGTTACGTGACGTTTGTTATATTTCTTTTCCCTATCCCGTTTATTTTCATGTCTATAATATGCCACCATCAGCTAGTAGGTGACATGCGGATTGACCCCTGGGTTACCGTTTCTCCACTGTAACAAGTTAGCCTTGTGGGCACTTTGCCACGTAATTCCAAAGGGTGACGTCCGAGTTTTGACCAGTCTACGGACAGACAGTTGACCAGTTGCTTATGCGCCAACGCGATGTAGACCGTTAAAAAAATAATGCAATTTTCAGATTCCTCGTCTCCAAGGACCCTAAAAGGACGTGTAACAAGATATATACGACTACTCAGTATACGAGGCTGGTTTGAAAAGTCCGTGCAAAGTCCGAGAGATGGCACCACCGGCGCGTATCGAGGTCATGTTTAGTTAGTAGCATCTCTTGAATGAACGCACACCAAGTTTCAGCCATATTGGTCTATTTCTTTGTGTTTGGCATTCGTGTGAATCAAGGAAGTCGAGTGATTTTTAAGAAATGGACGAAAAAGAATTTCGTGTGGTGATTAAACATTACTTTATGAAAGGCAAAACGCCTCAGGAGACTAAAGAGAAGCTTGATAAACATTATGGTGACTCTGCACCTTCGATTAGAACAGTTTATAAGTGGTTTCAAAATTTTCGGACTGGCCATATGGGCACAAGTGACGCTGAACGTTCTGGACGGCCTGTGGAGGTTACGACTCCAGAAATCATTGATCAAATCCATGATATGGTGATGGATGACAGAAGAGTTAAGGTGCGTGAGATTGCTAGTGCTGTGGGCATCTCGACTGAACGGGTACATAATATTTTGCATAAACATTTGGACATGAGAAAGCTATCCGCAAGATGGGTGCCGCGATTGCTCACGCTTGACCAAAAACGGAATCGTGTGAAGTGTTGCAAGGATGGTTTGCAGCTGTTCCAGAAGAATCCGGAGGACTTTAAGCGTCGTTTCGTCACTGTGGATGAAACATGGATACATTACTATACTCCTGAGACCAAACAACAATCTAAACAATGGGTTACCAAGGGGGAATCTGCACCAAAAAAGGCGAAGACCGTTCCTTCGGCCGGAAAGGTTATGGCGACTGTCTTTTGGGATTCGCAAGGGATAATCCTCATCGACTATCTGGAAAAAGGGTAAAACTATTACAGGTGAATATTATTCATCGTTATTGGACCGTTTGAAAACCGAGCGGCAAGAAAAACGCCCGCGATTGGCCCACAAGAAAGTCCTTTTCCATCACGACAACGCACCAGCACACACCTCAGCAGTTGTGGGTCGCAAAATTAATGGAAATAGGAATTCCAACTCGTTTCACATCCCCCCTATTCTCCAGACTTGGCTCCCTCGGACTACTATTTGTCCCCAATTTGAAGAAATGGCTGGCGGGACAAAGATTTTATTCAAACGAGGAGGTGATTGCAGACACTAATGGATATTTTGCAGACTTGGACAAATCCTATTATTCGGAACGGATCAACAAAGTAGAACATCGTTGGACGAAGTGTATAAGCCTAAAAGGAGACTATGTCGAAAAATAAAAAAGGTTTACCCCCAAACACATAAGTAGTTTTTATTTTTGCACTGACTTTTCAAACCAGCCTCGTATACCATATCACCACTACATCAAACACTTTATTTTTGTACCCGACGCGTGTTTTCGCTGACCATGTTAGCTTCATCAGGAGCGATGATTGACAGACAATCAACTAACCTGAGCTAACATGGTTAGCGAAACGCGCGTCGAGTACAAAAATAAAGTGTTTGGTGTAGTGGTGATATATACTGAGTAGTGTCATTGCGCCAAAGATTCCGCATTCCCAACTTAGAAGATATATACGAAGGAACCTCTCTGACATCTCATCCTTTTAATCCCTTATAAATTTGAGATAAAAATGCTAAAAATTTGTGTTTTATCGCACTTAAAAACCAAAAAAATGTCATATTGCTATGAAATATCTAAAATTTATCTCGGAGAAGGAAGTAAAGAATAGAGATGAAAGTGCAGTTTTGGGTATTTAATTTGTTGTAGTAAGTAACATTGATTTTTAGAGCAGCTAAATAACTTTGTTTTCTAGCGGACCGTTAAGTCAGCATTCAGCGATCTTTTATTTGCCCGGAAAACTTTCCTAATTCTCTACTAGATAACTAAACCATTTTAAGTGTACCGATTCTACTTAAAACGCAAATAGGGGGAGGGCCGTATCTTTTAACTCTAACTTGGCTCATTTTTTGCTACTTAATTCTTGTTGCATTAAATTCACATTATCTTTAAAACGTTCTCTTTTTCTTTTCACGAAAACCTTTTCTTAAAATGTTAATCCTGAGTTATCTTATTGAATATCACATTTAAAATTGATTTTTGAAATACATTTGGTATATCATATGTACCTAAAAATTTAGCCATGTTAAACGCATAAAAAATACATTGTAACAATAATGTCGAAGTGCAACTAAATATTATCTTATATTCTTCCATAACAACTTTACATACACATACGTGGATAAATATGAACTTAATTTAAAGTAAAATGGAATTATTTAGATAAAGTGGAGAATTCCCTGATTTGAATAATTTTATGCATGTAGATGAATAGAATTTAACATGCAAAATATCTACTTATACATATGTTACCAATGACCGCAGATCATTTAATAGAATTCTACCCAATCATAAGATAACCAATCCTGGCGTCGACCAGGCATTTATTTAAATTACTACTGTGATCAAAAAAACACAATCGGGTTATTTATTTTTTTTCCAAATTTATTTCGTCTTCTTCAAAATAATCCCTCTTGGATACAATACATTTATGCCAACGTTTTTTTTTCCAGTCTTCGAAACAGTTGTTGAATTCGATTTCTGGAATGGCCTTTAAAGCATTCTTCAATTCGATTTTAATCTCCTTAATCGACTCAAAACGATATCCTCGAAGCGGTTTTTTGAGTTTAGGGAATAGCCAGAAGTCCGACGGAGCTAAATCAGACGAATAGGGCAATTGCGGAATGATATGAGTTGAATTTTTGATGAAAAAGTCTCGAAAAACCAATGCTGTGTGAGAATCGTGAAACCAAGCGTTATCGGCCCATAATTCCGGCCTCTTGAGACGAATAGCTTCACGCAAACGACGCATAACACTCAAATAATATTCCTTGTTTACAGTTCGGCCCCTGCGAAAGGAATTCATAATGAACAACACCACCATAATCGAAGAAAACTGTTAACATCACCTTGATTTTTGACTTGCTTTGGCGTGGTTTCTTCGGTTACCAAATGACTTTTTTATCATTTCGAGCCTTTGGGAATAAGAAAAACCATTTTCAAAACAAAATCTAATGCTGAATTTTATCACTCATGTTAAAAATCGATAAACGCACTTTTGTTGTTGAACGAATGCAAGCGAATCTTATTAACTACTGACCCTATGGTCTTAAAATTTAACACAGATGGCAGTTAAGGTCCTACCAATCTAACGAAAAAAAAATTAATCCGATTTGGAAATGCCCGGGCGATTTAAATTTAAAAGACTTACTATTTTTTTTGATCACAGTAGTACAAACTTTTTTTTAACTGGCAGATATTTTTGGTTTTAAATCACTCTTTTGTTTTCTTAAAATTCAAGTCTTTTATAATAGGCAGTGAAACCTGACCTTGTCCATACTAGTTTTGGCAATTCTGTAGTGGATATGCGGGGGTCATGAAAATTACGTCATACAAGAAGAATAATTTTCAAATTACTGTCGCTATGCTTGAACGGTATTTTTTCTCGTGAAAAACAGTGTTTAATCAACACACGAAATTCGATTTTTTCCATTGTTTTGAAAATATCAAAAGTAGCGTCACTAAAAGCACTGTAACTTGTAAACTAATTGTCGAAATGTCATGAAATTTTGACACGTATCGTTTAAAAAAGGTTGGGTACTTCCTAAAAATCATATGGATTCTGTGAAAAGGGCGACATCTATGTGTCAGACCAAAAACTATTCAGCTAGTGTTATATATAGCTTGAAGCGGCAGTATGCCGCGCATGTTGCCCGCTAGATGGCTAAAAAGAGTTATTAACTAGAGACCACGCACCGATAAGAGAAGTAGAGGTGGACCCCCAATACGCTGGGCTGATAATATAAAAAGAGTTTCAGAGCAATGGGAAGGCCTGTCCTACAGTGGACGCGGCAGTCTGGTTAAGGAAAAATATAAAATAAAAGTTAATTCACAAATATAAATGGTTATAAAAAAAATGCAGGGTAGAATAAATAATATATAAGCCTTGGATGATTCTCCTAAAGGACAGAAAATATAGCTATTTCTACAGAACAATAAACAGGTGGTAACAAAACCAGGTCGGCGGTAGCCAGCTACCGCCGACACATTATAATGTGCCTCTTCGAGTTTCTCAGAGATGCCGCGCAAGTAGAAGTTGCATTATATAAAACAAGAATAAAGAAAAATATGCGTGGCATCGTGGAAAAAAAAACATTCTGTATGAGACTCGATAAGCATACATCCTGGCACTCTGAAGACATAAATATGTAACACAGCTTTAAGCAATAGTTCAGTAATGTGGAAAGTAACTTGTATTTCTACAAATACTTTTAAGTTCATAACATATTGTCTTTAACTGGTGGTTTATGAGCTAAATATAAAGTTACTATGCTGCCCAGAGTACTAATTAGAAAGATTATATGACACCATCTGTGGTAGAAGTTAAACGGTAGATCACCTAAAAAATAAATATAACGATATGCACCAAAATCATTAACGATAGAACGTACAGGCCAATGTCCTGCCGGAAGAACCTTCCGGGAGGACTTTTGTATACAGCCATCCACCAGTCTACGTCCTACCGGCAGGACGTTATTTTCGTATTTACTTGTCCTGTCGGTAGGACGTCGGTCCTTCCAGCAATACTTGGTACGACTAACTTTTTCCCTCCGAATCCAAATTTTGAACGAAGAATTATGAATAACGGAGGAACTATGTTTGAAAACACCGGAGCCGACGCACCTCAAATTTGAGTTTTTTGAGGTCAATGCACTCCTGAAAAGCAGCGAAATTCCAAAAATTTTCAAGTACTCGTAAAATGTTGGAATTTATATTTTTTTTTTTTTTGCGCTGGCTTGAAATTTTCTGAATTTTCTGAATTGGTAATGCATACCATCCTGCCAGTCCTACCGGCAGGACGTTGCGTACTGTCGAAAGGACGTTATACGCTCTATGGTTAAAGTTATTAAATATCTTTTTTAGTTAATATTTAAATATGTAAGATATGAATTTTTGCTTTTTTCCTCAAATCTATTATAAAAATAAATTTATAAAATAGAAAGAAATATGGTGACAAAATGTGTTCATGACTTGGGTTTGAGTTAAAAAATTCGCATCTTACAAAAGATTTATCCCAATAATAACATTATTTTAAAATATTTTAAGTATACGAGGCTGGTTTTGAAAAGTCCGTGCAAAAATAAAAACCACTTATGTGTTTTTATTTTTCGACATAGTCTCCTTTTAGGCTTATACACTTCGTCCAACGATGTTCTAGTTTGTTGATCCCTTCCGAATAATAGGATTTGTGTCAAGTCTGCAAAATATCCATTAGTGTCTGCAATCACCTCCTCGTTTGAATAAAATCTTTGTCCCGCCAGCCATTTCTTCAAATTGGGGAACAAATAGTAGTCCGAGGGAGTCAAGTCTGGAAAATAGGGGGGATGTGAAACGAGTTGGAATCCTATTTCCATTAATTTTGCGACCACAACTGCTAAGGTGTGTACTGGTGCGTTGTCGTGATGGAAAAGGACTTTCTTGTGGGCCAATCGCGGGCGTTTTTCTTACAGCTCGGTTTTCAAACGGTCCAATAACGATGAATAATATTCACCTGTAATAGTTTTACCCTTTTCCAGATAGTCGATGAGGATTATCCTTTGCGAATCCCAAAAGACAGTCGCCATAACCTTTCCGGCCGAAGGAACGGTCTTCGCCTTTTTTGGTGCAGATTCCCCCTTGGTAACCCATTGTTTAGATTGTTGTTTGGTCTCAGGAGTATAGTAATGTATCCATGTTTCATCCACAGTGACGAAATGACGCTTAAAGTCCTCCGGATTCTTCTGGAACAGCTGCAAACCATCCTTGCAACACTTCACACGATTCCGTTTTTAGTCAAGCGTGAGCAATCGCGGCACCCATCTTGCGGATAGCTTTCTCATGTCCAAATGTTTATGCAAAATATTATGTACCCGTTCAGTCGAGATGCCCACAGCACTAGCAATCTCACGCACCTTAACTCTTCTGTCATCCATCACCATATCATGAATCTGATCAATGATTTCTGGAGTCGTAACCTCCACAGGCCGTCCAGAACGTTCAGCGTCACTTGTGCCCATATGGCCAGTCCGAAAATTTTGAAACCACTTATAAACTGTTCTAATCGAAGGTGCAGAGTCACCATAATGTTTATCAAGCTTCTCTTTAGTCTCCTGAGACGTTTTGCCTTTCATAAAGTAATGTTTAATCACCACACGAAATTCTTTTTTGGTCCATTTCTTGAAAATCACTCGACTTCCTTGATTCACACGAATGTCAAACACAAAGAAATAGACCAATATGGCTGAAACTTGGTGTGCATTCATTCAAGAGATGCTACTAAACTAAACATGACCTCGATACGCGCCGGTGGTGCCATCTCTCGGACTTTGCACGGACTTTTCAAACCAGCCTCGTATACCACTAAAATTGAAAAGAAATGTAAATACACTTTTACCACAATAAATTCTGTACATAGAGGCCAACATATTTGCAAGCTTTCTCTTTTTGCCGGTAAAACATAAAAACGGCTAAACGGATCTTGACGAAATATTCTATCAAGATAAAGTAGATCCAGGGTCCTGTTATAGGCTAAATTTATCCTAAACCCCAAACTACACAAAGTATCACAAAAATAGAAACTTATTTTTACAAAAACAGATTTGGAAAATTCTTTCAATAAAATGAAGTGTAATATAGAATAATATAGGTACTAAAGCTATTAGTCATAATGGAAATTATTTCTTATTGGAACGATATAAAATCGTATAGGTACTACAGCTACTACTCATAAAATTCATATACCGGGATCGTTACTTTTATTAAGTAGCTTCGAATAATTTATTTACAAAGAAGAAACTTTTACTTAAGAGAGGGTTGTAGGTTGGTATAAATACTAGTGTTATTTTTAAGAGTGTGCGCAATAATGTTGTCGCAAAATCCGCAAGTAAATGTAAAAATTATTTCCATATCTATAAGAGAAAAACATTTTTGATGATGATTTTTTGATTATATTTTGGCGAGGTTTTGTACGAGTTCGTTTCGTTTTGAAATTTTTACGATTTTCTTCTTCCAAAAATAAGTAAAAGTACTTTGTATCATCGCACCGTGATAAAGTTTCTCACTCAAGAGGGAAATGGATCGAAAGTTGTGAATGAAGGAATGTCCCAGGTCTTATTTTCAAGTCCAATTTTGGTTTAAATAGTTTTGATGGAGCTTAAACTTTGCGAGTTCTCCTTAACTTAAAAAAAAACGTTTTTTTGGTTTAGTAAACTTTATTAGACATTACAAAGAATTTTCAGAAAAAAGTTTTACATTATTTTTTTCAGCAGCACTGTGGAATTTGCACACAATGAGTTTGAAAATATAATTTATTTTGCTGTTAAATATTTTAGAGATAATTTATAAGTGAAAAACTTTGAAAATATGATACGTCACAGATAATATTAAATGGTCGGGGAGGACACAATCGGAAACAGGAAAATAGGGTCTCGCATAAGCCTTTAAAGTCTTTGGGGTGTGATTTTCGCAATGCTATACTAACAAGCTTAATATTAAAATCATTCATCTACAAAGAGTTTTTGTCTGAAACCAGTGAGGTCTAATCTTTTTGGGTTGAAATGACACTTTAAACGTAGAATTATGAAGTTAGTTGAGGGCAATTAAAATTGTTTTGGTACAAATTGTTCTTAGGTTTCGGAGATTAGTCTTGGGTTTATCTCTCGTACTGGACAGGGGATTAATTTTAAATGGAATATATTTTTTCGAATCTGAATACCAATTATTATTAATATTTAACATTAATTACGATTTTTGCTTAAAGGGTTACATACACTTCGAATTTTAAAAAATTCCGTTTTTTTTGCAGATTTTTATTCTTTATACTTCTAAGAATTATTCAAGAAAAAAACTTTAAGAAAATTCCATTCCATTACAAAGTTATTAAACGCAATAAATGTGACCTGGTGTCGCACTGTAGGCCAGGAATCTGATTTTTCGTTCAAAATTGTCTAGAGCCACCAATTATTAACAAAATCAGACATTTTTTTTTAAATACTCGTAAGCGAATTCCAATCAAACGTTTTTAAAATTACAAAAACCAGGAGGTGCATTTTCGAAGTTCACGTGTTTTCAAGTTTACACATTCAAAACTAGTTCGTTGGGGTTTTTTGGGGTCACTGAATCAATTTTCACGGTTATTTTTATCATATGCACCCTTTTGAGATGTGAAAATGGGGTTTGGAGGGGGAGAAATTACGATATTCACCTGAATTACAGTTTCGCGTTCATAACTATTTCCTCGGGGGTTTCTAGGGTCGCTAAATCTATTTTGAATCATATGCACTCTTTTGAGGGGTAAAAATGGGGTTTGGAAAACAGATTCAGCGAGAATATCGTACTTTTCACCCCTCCAAGCCCCCATTTTTATCACTCAAAAGGGTGTATATGATGAAAATGACCCTGAAAATAGATTCAGCGACCCCAGAAACCTGCAAAGAAACGGTTTTGAACGCTAAACTCTAATTCAGGTAAATATTGTAATTTTTTCTCGTCCAACCCCCATTTGCACCCTTTAAAAGGGTGGATATAATCAAAATGACCCTGAAAATAAATTTGAAAATAAAGTTCGGCGTAAATTTTGAAATCCAGAAAAATTTCCCCCCCGATGAACGTTTTCTCTTACCAGGTACGTTTTGAACGTTGTCGTAAATTTAGAAATCACATCAACTTTTTTTTTAATCTTAATAATCTTACTTTTTTTTCTACAAAATATCGAGAGGTTTTTTTTAATTTTTCTAATAGACAATTTTTTTTTTTATAAATAATTAAACATACATTTTTTGGTCGAAAATTGCATACTAAAGTTTGAAACACTGTAAATTTTTTATTTTTGAAAAAAAGAAATACATACACACGACATAAGGGAATCAACCGAGTAAATATAGTGGGAGACTGGAATGCAAAGATTGGGGATGACGTAAAACAAGAGCACGGGTTGCAAGGGAGAATATGGGAGAAGAGTACCAATAGAAATGACCTAAAAATGCTACTGTTCTGCCAATCAAACGACTTATTAATTGGGAATACATTTTGGGAACAAGCACTACAAGAAAGATATACATATGTAGCGAAAGGAAAGAATGCAAAGAGCATAATAGATTTTATAGTATATACAAATGAAATGAGAACACTATTTAACGAAGTAAAAAACAGTGGCCGATGCAGAAATAGGAACACAGACTGGTCAGGGTGAATTTAAAATCGGAACTCAACGAACAGACATAAGAAAGTGACCATATAAGGATTAAAGTTCAAAGATTAAGAAATTAGATAATCGAAAGAGATATCAAGAAGAAACGGACCAAGTTTTTAGACAACTGAAGGAGAAATACCCTGGTACACGTAGAACACTAGAACAACAGTTAGTTAAACAACTAATATGCAAAAAAGCAGAACAGATCTGTGGAAACACGAAAACAAACCAAAAACAAGAACAGATTGATGGAATGGAGAATTGAAAGCAATGTTAAGACAAAAGAAAGAGATATGGAGAATATACAGCAGTACGAGGACAGAGGAGGATAGGAAGGAATACATCAAACAGAGAGACAGAGTAAAGATACAAGAGAAGCAAAAAGGAATAGCTGGAAGAAATTTGGAGAAGAACTAAACCAGCAGCACGAAAGAAATACTAGAGTACTCTGGAGCAGGATAAGAAGAATGAGCTTGAAAGATAAAACACAACAAATAAAGATCGCAACAACAGAAATACCATAAGTATGGAGAGATTTCGATGTAGAAAAATTTAAATAGGAAGACGAAGCACAAAAGTAGAGGAACTGATGGAGGACCAAATAGAAGAAATAACCAGGGAGAAGCTGGAGAAGGGAACTCAAAAGATCAAATTAGGAGAAGCATGCGGATCAGACGGAATAGACCCAGAAATGATTAAATGGATGGGAAAGAAGGGCTGAACGTGGTTCTGGGAGATGTGCAGAACAGCATGGAATAACGAGAAAATCTCCAAAGAATGGAAGGAGAATTTAATAGTTCCGATACACAAAAAAGGAAATGAATTCGAATGCAAAAATTACAGAGCGATTTATCTGGCATCCTCAGCATTTAAAGTATATACAAAAAAATAGTAGAAGGAAGGATTAGAAAAATCACGAAAGATAAAATAGTCGAAGAACAGGCAGTATTTAAAGGAGGGAGACGAACAGCGGATAATATCTTCATGATAAGAATCCTGATAGAAAAAAAGAACGAAGCTAACGAAGAATTGTTTATTACGTTCATAGACTTGAAAGCAGCGTTCGACACGGTGGAAAGGTCAGTAATATGGGGAATAATGGATGAGATGGGATCCCCAAGGTTGGAGAAAACTAAATCAAAATATTCATTTTTCCTGTGACTATTTGTTAACTTCTACTCCCTGGATCTTAATCTTTCTAAAGAAATCATCTTGCGTCTTTGTTTTTGTGTTTCTATATCTTTATCTCGTTGATACTGGTCGCCTTCATTTCCACAATACTCGTTGCTAAGGTAATAGCGCGGATACCATATCTATGGAAACCGTTGTGATGGTAACTGTTATCGTACAAACAGGCGCACCTAAATAGGTTCTGCAGTCAGATGTTCTGTTATTTGAAAGCCTTGTATATTTTAGTCAGTTCAATTTAGGTGTCTTGAGTGGTTTAAGTATTAGAATCAGAAAAAAATTACGATAGGGAAATAAAATATTCACACAATGAATGTATAAGTTGGGCAGATAGAAAAGAAAAAAAAAGCAGGAATAAAACATACTTATTTTATAATATAGGAACTTATTTTGCTTCTAAGTTAAAGTACAATGTACTGAACGAGCCTAAATGAAAGACTCCTTTGTTAAAAGGAATATTCAGTTGAAACCTTAAAAATCGAAAATTAAAGGCAAAACATTGAAATTTTCCCGAGTTACCTTAAAAGATTTCTCAATCGCTAGGTTGGTAAAAGCTTTTCTAACAGAGTTTCCAATTATTGCTTTGAAACTAAGTTGTATATAAAGCCATATACGGTCATGGGCTATGAACTCTCCAACTTACGATTGTTTAGGGTATTATAGGAGAATTTATAAAGGTGGTTGCAAAATATATAACTTAGCTACTCTCGAGGCTATTCGGACATTATCTTACACAGGATTAAATTTTCACATACTAACATCGGGTGAGAATTCCCGAGACTTTTCGAGAGAAGGCAACACAAAGAAAAAAAGCCATATCATTGTCGGTTAATATCGGCTCTCAGAAGATTCATGTACAATTTTCATGATATTTTGTCTACTAGTTTGCGAGTTCCAGCCATAGATATATTAGAATAGAGGAGGTAAATTCTCGCGAGAAGCGTGGCGCTCGTAGAAAGAGAAAGAAATAATATGAGTCATTCTGTCTCTCCTACTCGGCGCACGCCCACAACACTAAGTTAGAGGGCGTACCCGTGCGAGAGTGTTGTGCGGAGCCAACGAAGAATAAGGAAAATGTTCTTTGCTGACTCTGAGTGAAATAAGAGTAGCATTCTCACGTAGGTACGCACTCTAACTCAGTGTTGTGATTGTGCATAGAGTAAGAGAAAAAGAATGACTCATATTATTTCTTTCTCTTTTTAACGACGCCACGATTTAGCTTACAGCAGGTTCTATACTTTACCTCCTCTATTCTACTATCTCTATGGTTACAGCTGTTTTAGTGACGTTACTTTTGATTTTTGCAAACCGATGGAACGAAAAATATTTCGTGTGTTGATTCAACATTGCTTTTTGATGGGAAAAAATACCAGAGCCAAAGAATGGCTTGGGAAGTGTTATGGCACATTGCTCCGTCGAAAGCAACTATATGTCGGTGGTTTAATGAACTTAAATGCGGTCGTACAATCACCGATGATGCACCACGTTCTGGAGGCAGTCCAAAAAAATCCACCGTATTGTTGTGAACGACCGCAAAGTGAAAGTGACAGAGATAGCTGATATCGTGAATAGATTAACCGAACGCGTGAGGCATATTTTGCATGAATATTTACATATGAAAAAGCTATGTGTCCGATGAGTGCCGCACACTCTCACGATTGATCAAAAACAGCAAATGTGTTGAAGATTCAGAACACTGTTTAACACTGTTTTGGCACAATTCAAAGGAATTTTTGCGTCGATTTGTCCCAATAGATGAAGTATGGGTCCACCACTACACGCTCGAGTCCAACAGATAGTCCGCAGAGTGGCTACTACCGCGTGAAATCCAACCGAAGCGTCCAAAAACACAAACATCAGCTGGAAAGGTTTTGGCAAGTCTTTTTTGGGATGTGCATGGAATAATACTGATCGACTATCTTGAGCAATCAACGAAACAATAATAATAATGGGTGACTATAATGTAAGAGTTGGAAATGAGGTAATATCAGGAGTTAAACAGAGATTTAATGAAAACATAAAAAATGACAACGGGGACCTTATGATAAATTTTTGCGCTACAAACGAGTTGAGAATAAATAATACATACTTCGACCATAAGGGGCAATATAAACATACATTCGAGAACACTAGAGGTAACAGATCAATGATAGAGTATGTCCTAACAAACAGAGAAATACATCCACGCCATATATTAGACGTAAGAACCTTGACATCACCAAACGTAGGAAATGATCATAATTTAGTTATATGTAAACTAAGGTGGAACACAAGAAACACAAAGCAACACCAAAATAAGAAGCTGGAAACAAAGATGAGAATAGAAAATCTACAAGAAGAATCAACTAGAGACCTGTACCAAAGAAGACAAAAAAAATCAGCATAAATCAAATAAATGACCATGATGACATAAATGATGGTTGGTTAAAAATAAAAACAAATGTATTAGAAGCTGCATGTGAGGCATTAGAGACTAAAACTGTCGATAAAAGTAAAAAATGGAGAACAAAAACACCATGTTTCAGTGCAGAAATCAAAGAGAAATGCCGTGAAAAGAAAGAAAGAAAGCTATCTAAAGTACAGGTCAACCAGGACAGCCTACCAAAGATATAAAAGAATACAAACAGAAACCCACGAATTAGTAAGAAAAATAAAAACGGAGATACACAAGAAAATTAAAATTTGACTTCTATGGTCAACAAAAACAAATTTGGAGATTCATAAGACATCAGAGAACTGAGATGAAAGAACTAATAGAGTATACACACGTGGGCTAATGAACTACTAAAATATGGGGGGGACACTCTCTGGTTAAGTAACAGCAGATACTAATACAGAGGATTATAAGATCGACTAGAATCCCAGATGAATGGAGAACAGCGACAGTTATATTAATGCACAAGACGACTTCTATTCCCGATTTAGGCGTAACTTTGGAATCTGTCTTTTTGTCAGAAGCGACCTCTCTTGTCAAAGAGAAGAAGCTCTGGAGCCCCCAAACTTTGATGTTATGTGGTTAAAAGTAACGACTCAACAAACCACAAGGTTCATCTGTATCCTGTATCGACCACCAAGTGATACCAATTTTCGAACACTTTTCGCTTCTCTTGCAGACACCATCGATCATTTACAAAGTAACTATCCAAGTGCCGAAATTGCCATCCTGGGCGACTTTAATGTCCACAATATCAACTGGCTCAAATATTCAAATACTACCGACGAACAAGGTCGTGAAGCTGAATCATTCTCAATCAGTTGTGGCTTAACTCAGCTTATTGACGAACCAACACGGATCCCTGATCGAGACGGGGAGTTCGCCAGTCTTCTTGATCTGTTTTTAACCACCAATCCGGAGATTTACACGGTCACCGTAAATCCGCCGTTAGGTTCTTCCGACTATAAACTGCTTTCGACATCGAGTATCCTGCCAATCAGTGACAGAGAGGCGCCTAGGCCGCGCAAGATTTGGCACTACAAATCTGCTAAATGGGAAGATCTCATGGAATACTTTCGAACTTTCCCTTGGATGGACGTTTGTTTTCGATCCGATAACCCATCTGACTGCGCCAGGGAGGTCTCCGATGTTATTTTGGCTGGTATGGAAGCTTACATCCCTTTTTCGAAGAAATGCTCCTCCAACGGCAAGCCTTGGTTCGACCGAAAATGCAAAGAAGCTGTTGCTTCTAAACATATTGCCTACCGACAATGGCGTGAAAATCCTAACACCTTAAATCGAAACATCTTTGTTCATGCCCGGAACAGATGCAAGGGAATTATCGACGAAACCAAGGAGGCACACAATCAACGAATTAGAAACAAACTTCTCGCTTGTCCCAACAATTCCAGGTCCTTTTGGGCAGTCGCTAAGGCAGTTAGTCAAAACTTTACCAAATCCACGATACCACCACTCACACGGCCAGATAATTCCATTGCAACCACACCTGTTGAGAGAGCGAACTTGTTGGCTGAACTCTTTGCTTCACATTCTACTGTCGATTTCCAAGGAAAAACACCACCTACTATTCCCACATTGCAGTCAAGGATGCCCGATGTTGTCTTCAGACAGCGCATCATAAAGCGTATTTTAATGAAGTTAGACACAAAGAAGGCTTCTGGCACTGACGGAATACCTGCCATAGTTCTCAAAAACTGTGCAACGGAACTAACACCAGTTTTCTGTAGACTTTTTAACCTATCCTACAGAAAGGGAATATTTCCGTCCTGCTGGAAATGTGCCACGGTTCAGCCGATACCTAAAAAAGGTAAGAAGACCTTGCCAAATAACTACCGACCAGTTGCACTGCTTTCAATAATATCGAAAGTCATGGAAAAGGTTATCAATGAGCATCTTCTAAAATATCTTGAACGATTCAATATTATTAGCGATCACCAATATGGTTTTCGTAAACATAGATCAACAGGAGATCTTCTGACTTATGTAACACATGTTTGGAACAACGCAATTGAACACTTTGGAGAATCTCGAGCGGTTGCTCTTGACATATCCAAGGCATTCGACCGTGTTTGGCACGATGGACTGTTGGCTAAGTTGCGCTCTTATGGTATGTCTGGAAGGTTCTGTTTGTGGCTCTCATGTTTCCTCAAAGAGCGTTCTTTACGAGTGGCGGTCGACGGATTTCTTTCAAACACCCTCACTATCAACGCCGGTGTGCCCCAGGGCTCCATACTGTCTCCTACTATCTTTCTCATTTACATTAACGATCTGCTGGAAAAGACCGGGAATCCAATTTATAGCTTTGCAGATGACAGTACGCTTGTCTCTTCATTCACCTTGAACGCTCGGACATCGGCTGCTCAGGCGAATATCCGTAGACAGCAGGAGGTCGTTCAACTTAACAAAGACCTGGAAGAAATTCTATCTTGGGGTGACAGTAACCAAGTGGAATTTAACGCTACAAAAACCCAAGCGGCAGTTTTTTCTAAAAAAGTTAACGTTGCTGAACCCGACATAGTTATGTCGGGGCACTCCATTCCCCTAGCATCGTCGCTCAGTTTGTTGGGCGTTAGTTTAGGAGCAAATATGTCTTGGCATGAACATGTTGCAGGCATAGCAAGGAGAGCTTCTCAAAAACTGGGAATATTATTTAGAACCAGAAAGCTTTACACCCCACAGCAACTGTTAATTCTTTACAAAGCCCAAATTCGACCAACTATGGAATACTGCTCCCACGTTTGGGGCTCCGCTCCCAAACATACACTGCATTTGTTGGATTCTGTTCAGAGAAGAGCGGTCCGTCTGATTGGGGACCCGGAATTGACCGGCGGCCTTGATTCGCTGGAACATCGAAGAACGGTTGGCGACTTGAGTCTGTTCTACAAGTATTTTCATGGAAAGTGTTCGAAGGATCTAGCCCGCTTAATTCCTCCCAAAGCGGTGCATGTTAGAAATACACGTCGCGCTGGTGCTTCGCATCCGTATGAGGTTCAGCTTGTTACTCCGCGTACGACGCTTTTCAAGCAATCTTTTATATGGAGAACGTCATCCCTTTGGAATAATTTGCCCAGCGCTGTGTTTCCCACCGAGTACAATTTACAGCGATTCAAGAACAACGTGAATCGCTTTTTCCGCACTCGTGCCGTTCCTGGAGCGCTTTAGGGACTTCCCTGCAGCACGTGTGCTAGACCAATAAAAAAAAAAAAAAAAAAAAAAAAAAAAAAAAGAAGGGAGAAAAAGAAGATTCAAGTAACTATAGAGGCATAAATCTAACAAACTGTACACTGAAATTAACAACAAAGATTATTACAACAAAAATAAACGCGAGAATACAACTGAAAGAAGAATAACAGGGATTCATACGTGGGCGCTCATGCACCGATGCCGTATTCATTGTGAGACATTCCAGCATACTTGTGCCTGATAGACTTAAAAAAAGCTTTCGACAATGTGCAAATAGAAGAAGAAGAAGAATTCATTTATTATATAACAGGAACATCCCATTAGACCTAATTAAAACTATCGAGAACATATATAAAGACAATAAAGTAGTCACAAGATTATCAGAAGGAATGACAGAACCAATCTACTATGAATCTGGAATCAAGCAGGGAGACTCTTTAAGTCCTCTTCTATTTAATATTGTCATGAATGAGATTAAAAAGAATGTCAAAAGAAAGAAGGGATGTAGAATGGGTAAGAGAGTATTTAAAATTATATGTTATGCAGATAACACGATAATAATAGCTGAGACCGAGAACGATCTGCAAAGGCTGCTATATGAATTCTACATAGCAGCAAAACAATATAATATGTCAATCTCAACTGAAAGAATCAAGACAATACTAATAGCAAAAGAGCCGATTAGGTGCAAGCTGTTGGTGGAAGATAATAGAACAGGTGATGGAGGTCGATTACCTGTGCATCAAAATATCTAGTATCGGAAAAATCGAGGAAGAAATAAAACATCAAGTTAACAAGGCTAATAGGATAGCGGGATGCCTCAATGATACCATATTTAGAAATAAATTCCTCTCCGTGGAGACCAAAACAAGAATATACAAGAGCGTAATACACATCTGAAACAAGACCCGATACAAGTATAACATAGAGGATGCTGGAATCAATCGAAATGAGAATACTTAGGAGATATACAAACAAGACACTGAGGGATAGAGAAAAGAGTGAAGATATAAGACGCACATGTAATATAGAAAATATCAACCAGTGGATAACAGGAAGAAAAGTGGAATATGATCAACACATAGGAAGAATGATAAACAAGATAGTACGGATAGCAAGAGACAAGTCATCAAATGGAAGAATACCAATGAGATGTCCAAGAAAGAGATGGAGTGACGATCTATAGAGCCGGAAACAAAGAAAACAGGCAATAGTGCCTAGCTATAAGTCGGAAGAAGAAGACTATCTTGAGAAGGGGCGAACAATCACCGTAGACTATTACTTTGGTTCATTGGACCGTTTGAATGGTGAAATTAAGAAAAAAAAGCTCCATTTAGCGAAGAAAAAAAGTGTTGTTTTACCTTTTACCTTTACTAGCTCATAACTTCATAAAATCTATGGTGAAATTGGGCCAATTGCGCTATTACTTTCTCGTTCACCGTATTTACGAGATCTAACCTCCAGCGATTATTACCTCTTTCTAAATTTGAAAAGGTCGCCCCAGGAAAAAAGATTTGGTTGAAATGAGGAGGTCAAATGGGTAAACTGAGGCTTACGTTAGCGAGGAGCTTGACAATTCTTACTGTATAAAAGTTATCCAAATAAATGTATTGCTCTTGAATAAAACTATGTTGAAGAATAGAATCGATTTTTAGCAGAAACATTGCTTCTTCTTCAAAAGTCTTGGTACATTTTACCCCATGTATTATAAGCTTTAAATTTTTCTAGCAGAAGAATCATATAATGGAATATTTTATACATTCAAATCGTTTGCTGAAGAAGTATTGTATTCATGAATTTTTTGCATTACTTTCCCTTTCCAATTTTCGTCAGTCTGCGTGTCGATTTGTTGCGTCAACACCTTCTGAAAAAAAAAAAATATATTGATTTTTTATTTGAACGTATCCCGTTTATTACTTAAGGCAAAAAAGAGCGATATCACTCTGGGGAAAGAGGGTAAAATAATTTGATATATATTATGGTAATTTACTGGCACTGTTTAAACTTTTTTTTTTTCGATTGCAGTTTACACAAAAGTTAATTTGAAACATAATTTATTCTCATACATGAGGATTACAGGATAAGAAAGGGAAGTTAGCGGGCTATGCTAGATATACCGTATTGTATATTATTATCAAGTTTCTGGGGTAAAAATTTGAAAGTTAGTGCAAATCTCATTTTTTTTTCAGTCTTAAATTAATAAACGAAATCAATATTTTCTTAAATTACTATAGCTTTAGGGGAAATAATATATTTTGTAGGATTTTATTGGTTATATAAGTTTTGAATATATATATATATATATATATATATATATATATATATATATATATATATATATATATATATTATATATATATATATATAATATTATATATATATATATCTACTTACTTACTTACTTAATCCTTATGCCTTTCTATCTCTTTTTTTAGGAGTGTAAGGCCCGTGAAGTTGAGTCATTCTATATTTGTCTTTTCTATAGTTCCTTCTATATCTTTCTATCCTGTTTAAATTGCTGATTGCCTCTTTTGCTTCTTCTGTATTAGTTTCTTCTGTTTGTGTGATTTCTGTATCTTGTTCCGGTGTTGTGTCTCTATGTTGCTTTTTATATGCTATGTCATTCCCATCTGATAATTCTTTATAGTATTCCCTTCATCTTTCCATAATTTTGTCTTCTTCTTTTATGGCATTTCCTTTCCTTTCTGTTTCTGTGATTCCTGCATAGTGCATTTGTTGTTCTTCTGTCAGTTCATCCTCTTTTTCGTTTATACCCCTATTATTCCGTGTTCTCAATCTAATAACTCGATAATTATTTCCCGTTTCTTTCTTCCTATCTATTTCTTTGATTATCTTCTTATTTGTACTCCTTTCATTAGTCTTCACTTCCGTATCCTTTATCTTTGCCAGGGTCGTCGTCAATCTCTCTCCTTTTTCTCAGTTTTTTGGCTTGATGGTCCTAGTGTTCTTTATTTGGTCTTTCAGTTTTTCTTCCTCAATGTCCCATTTATATTCTCTTCCTTCGATTATGATTTTTTGATATCCTATTTTCACTCTTTTCCCATTCTTTCTCTCGTTCTCTGCTATATGCTTCATTTTCTTTTGAATTTCCCGTTCATCTTTTGTTAAATCGTTGTTTATGTAAACTCTCTTAGATTTCTCAGTTTGTTTTTATTTTTCATCACAGCTTCTTTATTTCCCGTGTTTCCAAATTCTATCTTGCATATATGGTAGTCGCTCCTATTTTTATCACATCTTTAATCTGTATTTTTGTGTCCATACTCCTCTTCATAAAATGTTCTATACCCATTTTCAGATCTGGTTGGCTATTCGCTTTAAATCTCATTCCTGATATTACAATATTATTCCTTACGTTGTCTTTTTCTAGCCTACTCATCTTCAAATCCATAGTTCTCAGGTTTTCTCTAATTATCTTATTTTCCTCTTTCAATACTTCATTCTCCTTTCTTAGTTCCTTCAACTCTTGTTGGTTGTCTCTCCGGATCTTGTTTTATTTCCTTTATATCTGACATTGGCTCTCTGATCATTTCTATCAAATTGTCTATGTGTTCTTATCAGCTTTTTACTCTTCTTGAATAATCCCATTAGCTCCTCTTTTTCTTCGACTCTTCCTCTTTTCGAGTCTCCTGATGTATAATCATCGCTATCCATTGTTCCTTCTGTTATGAACACTTTACGTGTGCTCCTCGTAAATTTCATTTTCAAACACAGGAGAAAAAGAAAAAAAACTGTTGTTTATACTTCTTATCACCGTTCTCTGGTGGTTCGTTCACCTTAAACGCGGTAAAATGGTCAAGGTCGTCGTTTATCGTTTCGTTTGCTTCATACAATTTCACAGAATTATTCTTATAAAACCTCTAAATTTTTTACTTATTGTCTTAATTCTAACACTACACTCTGCTTTATTTCTAGTCTCTCTCGTTTGCAATCAACAAAATAATTAAATATTGCCGGGCGTTCGGTTCACATGCACACACCTCGCGATTCGAAACTCCTATATATGTGTGTATATATATATATATATATATATATATATATATATATATATATATATATATAATTGGTCATTTTTTAGCGAATAGGAATTTAGAGTTATTTCAGGCTTTAACTGTTTTCAATCTCAATTTCCATACACAATAAATTTTTTTCATAACTTAGTTTTGTTGGTAATGTTATAGATAAAGCTTAGATTAAAGTATTTTTGCAAGTAACTGTTAAACGTAGTTTTGCTTGAAATTTGAGAAATAATAGATTTTAGCAGCATGTATTCACTGCTTTAATATAATTATGGTTTACCACGCCGTATTCACATAATTAATTGTAAAAGTTTCCGATATTTAACACGTAAACTTTTTCTTCGATCAAAAGCATGCATTTCTTACAATTTTTATTGTCGTATGTCCATTAAAAAAGTAAAAAGTCACAAAACAATATATACTTAAAAAAATAACTTTGCTTTCGTTTGTTAAGATATGAAAGCATTTGACGTCCTAGTTGAAAAAAATATTAACTAAATATTACTTTTTCATGTATTTTATGAAGTGAATTTTCACTGTGGCAACCCAGCTGGAAGAAGACTGCACGCGCGGACGCAGACGTTCTTTCAAATTTTGAATCACATATATGTATTGCACCGATCGGACTTTCTTTTAAAAGATGCTAAAATAAACGCGCGCCCCGCACGCGCATTTATTCAGTTATTAATACTGCATAATTGATATATTTTTAATAAATAATCCAAAGTATCGTTTTAATTAATTATACATAATTTTTATAGTATATCAAGTAAAAGTATCACGATTATTATATGGTGGTAACACGTGATTGTGTGTGACGGGAAGCAAGCAAGAAGCTACGTTGCCACATTCATTATACCTTGAAATCCGAATTATTTCACGTCTTTCTCTAACATAATGCTCTCTCTATCTCCTCGTAAAAATACCTTAAAGTTATGAAATTGGACAAATAGTACCGATCATTCGATTGAACAATAAGATTCAAAATGTGAGGGTAGCGATCTAAGATTGTAGGACCTAAAAGTGCTGTTTTTAAAATAACTGCATTTCTTTTTTAAGTCGATATCAAGAATGTTTATAGTATTTGTATTTATTTTTAGATGTGGGCGCAAAATATGTCATAAAACCTGTACTATACTATAAGGTTTGTTGTATTCTGACTGCGCTAACATCTTATTACTTAATTTTTTTATATTTAAACAAGCAATATAAGACCATGATAGCTGGAAAGATAAATATGTGGGGTATCATCATATTTGCTCAATTTTGGAAGATCTCTTTAATTATAATAGCGTTGTACTTTATCGCCTGCCTGCTTAATGAATTAAGACTTAAATTGTAGTAATTGCCAATCAGCTTACTGTTCTTAAGGGGGGTCAGCTATGTTAAAAGAAACTTTTTCCATTTGCTGATTTTCTTAAGAAAGTGTAGGGAAAATATTTATGAGTTAGGCAAAGAAAAGTTTGAAACTGTTCAAATCTACAAAGTCAAACATTTGAAATCAGGTTGCATTTACTGGAATATTTTTCTGGTGACTTTATTGGTGTATTCAACTTTTAAATTGCTAGAACAGATGTTACCTTATTTAATTTCAGTGTATTCACATAAATTCCTTATAACATAACGTTAACTTAACTAGCAATCTCTTGATGTAGCGGTTATAACTGTGTAGCAATAATGTCTTATTTAAACAAAGCAAACACTAAATCATATGGTTGTCAATATTATTGGCCCTTAGTTATGTTGACACTAAATCATATGTTGTCAATATATATATGGCCCTTATATATTTATATATATATATATATATATATATATATATATATATATATATATATATATTACAGTAGCAGTTTTCACGGATACTGGAATGTAATACATTAAAATCAACAGATTCTAGTAGATTCGACTTACAACGATTCAGGACCAACGTGAATCGCTTTTTGCGCACACAAGCTACTCCTGTAGATGTATAGCTATGCAGCTACGCCCATAAAAAATACCAAGGTGGAATAATCTATTTCTATTAATTTTAATTAGTGAATTTATTTATTCAAAATCTGGGAAGGTGGAGTACGTTCCTATGAATATTATCAAAAAAAGATTAGTCTTCAGTTTGCCTATTTTTGTATAATTTTTACAATCGTTAATAAGAGGTATTTTTTTTGGAGATCTTCCTCCCTCCCAATCTCCGGGTCATAACTCTAAGAAGGTGGTTATCACAAAAGAAGTCAGCCTCTTCGGCTGACATCAATTTTAGAAGGTAGTAAAAAAAGGTGATAAAGTTTAATTATGAGAAGATTTTTTTTAAAGAGGGATTTTTTTGTGAATTCTCCTCCATCAAGCATCCCTCTTAAGGGCATATATCTATTCATGGAAACGAAAAAAAGCGTTTTTTAGGAATTTTTTTTAGCGAAACTATTTATTACATAAATCAGGGTTTTAGTTTATATAATAATACATAGCTTGAAATACAATTTGTGACATTTTAATTAAAAAAGAAAAAAAAACGGCAGCTATACTCGTTCCCCTGCGACCCCCTTTTTTTAAGGAACACAAGTGCACGATTACTGGGAGCTGAATCATCTGAAATCAAAATCTCCAAAGAAAGTACTTTCCTAGAGGATCTACCTTGTCTTTTTTGTCGTTTTATAATATATTCACTAGATTGCAACCAGAGTTATACACGGATTGAAACGTTGTAAATAAAATCAAGTGAAAAGAAAGTGTGATATTTCGAGAAAAAAAACACTTTTATTTATTCTGCGGCGTTTGATCTTCAGCAGTAACCAAATAAATTATTAATTTGATGCCATTATGGGCTTTAAAAATCATTTTAGCGCCTGAAAAGTTTATAATTTGCATAAATAAATAATTTGGAAAGAAAATTTTTAACTTTTCTTCTGAATATTTTTAGGCATATTTAAATAACACTTTTAGGTCTTTTAAACCGAGTTTTAAACATCGGATTTAGTTCAGCTTAAAGCGATAATAAATAAATAAATAAAAGCGAAAGGTTGAAACGGCGTGACCGGGTTTTAAAATTAAGCGTAGAATACGCAAAGAAATTCATATAATTTATCGTTCTACCCAACCAGCTTTCGTAGATTAAGTCGCATGAGTGAAACGATTTTGGGCGACACAGACTTTCTGTTAAAATTAAAGTTCCATAGCGCCGACCTTTACAACTTTTTGTGTTGTTAGTATTCAGAGGAGAAACTTTTACTCCTTTTTTGCAAACTTCTTATCTTTTGAGGCTGTTGTGTCTTAAATAACAAAATAGGGCAAATAAGATTAATTAGCTTTGTATAAATTTTTATAACTTTATTGGAGTTGAAAAATGTAAATTTAATTTCAAACGGAAATAATTCACGTTAAAGCTTTTACAGTAGGGTTTTGCATTATTTAAAATAATCTAACTAATTATAAATGTTTTAATAGGAAATTGAAATGTAATTTCATGTAAAGAGAAATATAGAAAAAGTAACTCCGGCTATAATTATAAAATGGTAAGAAAATTATCAGGAATATTGTCAAAAGGAGTTGTGTGTAACATCTCCAATATTTTCGTTCCACTTTTTTGTTTGAGTTGGTAGTACTTATCTATTAAATTTACAATTTCTATGGGATAAAGTTGCACGCAGACTTCTACTGTATTTTTTTGACCTCCTGCATCTCAAGGCAGTTTTTTGCATTTCTAATTAAAACCAAAAATGTGCTCCAGGCGCTTGATCTGTAAACCATTTGTGTATTGAAGAGAAGCTTAAGCAAAACCGTAAGTTTACAATTAGTGCTCGTGCTATGGAATTTCCGCAAATCTCACGATCACTAATTCATGAAATTGTTAATGAAAAACTGAAATTTCGAAAACTTTGCTCACGTTGGGTACCCAAAATTCTTACTGAACAACACAAAAAACAACGGATGGGCAGTGCACTTCAGTTTTTGACACGCTACAATGAAGACGGTGATGATTTTCTTTCTCGGATAGTCACGGGGGATGAAACTTGGGTATCTTACGACACCCCAGAAACTAAACGGCAATCAATGGAATGGAGGCACACTTCGTCCCCAACGAAAGTTAAGCCTAAGCAAATCTTGACACCTCGAAAACTCATGTGCACCGTTTTTTGGGACAGAAAAGGCATTTTGCTGATTGATTTCTTACCACGAGGCCAAACAATCAATGCACATGTTTACTGCGAGACCATTAAGAAATTGCGCCGCGCAATACAGAACAAGCGCCGAGGATTACTGTCGAAAGGTGTTGTTTTTTTCCACGATAATGCCCGACCTCACACTGCGAACGTGACAAAAGAACTCCTACAGGAATTTGACTGGGACGTGTTTGATCATCCTCCGTACAGCCCGGACCTCGCTCCTAGCGACTTTCATCTCTTCTTACACCTAAAATCTTTCCTTGGTGGTCGACACTTCAACGATGATGACGAGCTGAAAGAACATGTTACCACATGGTTGAAAACACAGGCGGCAACCTTCTATGAAGAAGGCATACAAAAACTTGTGCCACGCTATGACAAGTGCCTACAAAATTTCGGAAGCTATGTAGGAAATTAGTTTAACAGTTGTTGTACACTAAATATTTTTTCTGTATCTGTACACGTTTTTTTTATATAACCAAACGGAACTTACTTTGTGGATATACCTCGTATATATATATATATATATATATATATATATATATATATATATATATATATATATATATATATATATATATATATATATATATATATATATATATATATATATATATATATATATATATATATATATATATATATATATACGAGTATATATATATATATATATATATATATATATATATATATACGAGTATATATATATATACTCGTATATACATACATACATACATACATACATACATACATACATACATACATACATACATACATACAATGAAATTCCCCTTCGCGGACACCCCTCTTACACGGTCACCTCCCTTGAACGGACAGTTTCTTATGATCCCGACCGACTTTCATATAATTGGTATTGTGTTAATTCCTCTTGGACGGACATTCTCTTGAACGGGCACGAAAAAATGTTCTCTTAACCGGACAAAAAACAATAAAAAATAAATGCCTTGTCTCATTTCTTGTGGCGAGTATCGCTGTTGCGTTTCCCAAGTAAACCAGAGATTTACCGATCTCAATTTTTCGGTACACGCGGGAATTTAATATTAGTGTGACGCCTATGCGAAAAAGAGACACAGTCGGCGATACACTCATTGTAGAAATGGCTCCATACAGAAAAATTCTCACGCTTAAACAAAAAATTGAGATTGTTGAAGTTCACAATAAGGAAAAGTTAAGGGTAAGGGACTTATCCAAGCGTTTTAATATCAGAAAAACACAAGCTGCTGATATAATTATACATAAAGAAACCCTTCTAAACAAGTGGATGTCGAACAGCAATTTGAATGAAAAAAGAAGCTTTTTGATTGGTGATGGTACTAAAATTGACAGGTTGTGTTATAAACCGGTTTATAGCAGCTCGCCATAAGGGGATTCCTTTGACAGGTATGCACATGAATTATTTTTTTTAGGTAAGGTTTTCCGGAATGAGTGCGTTGATTTTCTTTTCATTTCAATTCAAAGAATGGATAAAAGGGGTGAGAGTATCAGTAGGCTTCTCGTGACAAAAATGCAAAAAACTTATTGGTAATATTTTTTCAGGTCCGCTAATACGATGCAAAGCAAAAGAAATAGCCAAGTCTCTGGGACATTCTACATTCAGTGCTTCTTCTGGTTGGCTTAATAAATTTAGAATCCGCCACAACATAAGTTTTAAAGAGATTTTAGGAGAAGGAGCATCGGTTATTGCTGAAGATGTTTCATCATTCTAGGAAAAATGCCTTTCTTTAATTAAGGAATATTCACCGAGAGACATCTATAAAGCCGATGAGACAGGCCTGTATTTTAGGGTTGTGTCCAACAAAACGCTAACATTAAAAAAAAGAAAAATATGTTGATGGTAAATATCCCAAAGAGATGTTTACAATTTTGCATTGTGCAAATATGGCGGGAGAAAAAGAAAAACTCTTAGTCATTGGTAAGGCAGCTAAACCCAGAGCATTTAAAAATATTAACATAAACAACCTGCCTGTAACTTGGAAATATAATCAGAAAGCTTGGATGACAGGAGAAATTATGACAGAGTGGTTGCAAGATCTTGATTGGAAAATGACAAAAGAAAAAATAAACATTTTGTTATTTTTAGACAATACAGGATCTCATCCACAAGAGGTCCGCTTAAAAAATATAAAAATCTTGTTTCTGCCCCTTAACTGTACATCAGCTTGTCAACCACTTGACCAGAGAATTCTAAAAAATTTTAAAATTTATTACCGAAGTCTAATACTAAAACCCCTGATAGTAACCATTGAAACTGCTGGTACATCTTTTGAGTTAATTAAGAAAATTACGCCATTGGATGCAATTTACTTTGCAAAAACCGCTTGGGAACAAGGAAACAGTTAAAAATTGCTTCCGTAAAGCGGGATTTAAGCATGAAAATATGCAAAGTAAAGACCAGTTAACTGAGGCTGTTACAGCTGATCCAGAAGATGACTTACCACTTAACGTATTGCAGATATCCTCAAAAATAAGAATTTGTTGGAGTTGACTGATAATGAAAACCTTATTGATTTTTTAAACGTAGATGGCAATTTGTATGTTGAAAATTCAGATTCAGAACAAGAAATTGAAAATCCAGTTCAAATACAAGGACTTTCCGAAGATTCCGATGCCGATGAGGTTCCAGTATCAACAGATGCTATCCCAAATTATGGTGAAGCTATTACCCTAACCAAGCAGCTTAAAAGTTTTTTTCGAAGATCGCGGAGATGCGGAGTCTTTAGAGCTTTTTTCCAAATAAAGATACGATTAGTGGACGCCATTTTAAAGAAAAAGAGGAGACAAACAACAATATATGAATTTTTGTCTCATTAAAGTGACCTTTCATTTCATATGTATAACTCTATCCTATATTTTATATAAGGTAAGGTAACAAATCTTTGTTTTTTCCAAAAGTTTTTTTGTTCATTTTAAAAATATATACATACATAGGTATAAATTTCCCAAATTTTTTAATTACAGTTTTCATTAAAAAAACGGGTTTTTTTGTATTTCTTTTAAGCGGACATTCCTCTTGAACGGACACTTTCCGTCGGTCCCGTTGGTGTCTGCCCAAGGGAGATTTCACTGTGTATATATATATATATATATATATATATATATATATATATATATATATATATATATATATATATATGACAATCCTATGATCGAAATCAGTATTGGACCGTTTAGTGTCATTCCTTAGAAGATTATATGCAGGGCTACAGTTCAGAGCTGAGTGCGGTTACTTTATCATCATGTAAAAACTAAGATTCGATCTGTGTTAAAATTTTGCTTTTTAAAAAAGAAAACGGCCGTCGAAATAAAAGTGATGCTTGACAATATTCTCGGGGCTCTTCTTCTTCATTAAAGACAGTAAACTACTGTGTTTCCGAGTTTAAACGTGGCCGAACAAGCACAAATAACGACCACCGCAGGGGACGCCCCAGCGATGTGACAACTCCGGCTATTGTGATCAAAATCCCCAAAATAATGTTGAATGATCGTCGTTTGAAGATTCGAGATATTGCTAACATCGTAGGGATCTCAGGTGAACGGATGCAGAGCATTTTGCATAAACTTTTGGGTACGCAAAAGCTGCGTGCACGTGACGACAATGCCCCTTCTCACACGTCACTCGGTGCCACGGCCAAAATTCATTAACTCACAGCCATCCACCAAATTCGCCCGATTTGGCCCCTTTGGATTTCTTTTTGTTCCCGAACCCCAAAAAATTTCTGGGAGGATGATTTCACGGAAATGACGAAGTGATGGACGCTGTGAATGACTATTTTGCACGTCAAGAGAAATAATTTTATAAAAATGGCTAAATGGGATTGGAACATCGCTGTAAGAAATGTATCGAGCTCGAAGGAAATTATGCTGAAAAATAAAGGTCAATTTTGTTCTTATTTTCTCCCTCGTTTGCTTACTTTTCAAACGACCGTCGTAATTCCTGCTAATATTAAAACTGAATAGGTCATAAAAAAATTATAACTATTTTTTCATAAATTCTAAATATAAAGTATATCAATTAATATTTACCCCAATTGTTGTTAATTGAAACTAAAAAAAAAACTATATGATGAAGAAAGAAGTATTACTCCACACTTCGATAGTCTCGCAGTACTATCAGTGGTACAGCTCTACGCAACAATTAAGCTATATTAGACTTAGGAGTTAATCCAAAGTTTACTGATTAATATTTATAAAATACAACTTAATTAATAAGTTCCTCCTTCCTTAATTAATAAGGATTAAACACCGTGACCTGACGGTGGCTTAGATTTCCATAGGTTAGTTTTTCATCAATTCTAGTGCTGGAATTCATATTTTTATTTTCTCGAATAATGTTAGATTGGAATCCATTTCCTCGAGAAAATGCTGTCTTGGGGCAGCATGTTGAACTGAAGTAGTGCAGAGGCCACTGTATTTGACGATAAAGAGCAGATGTCTTGCTGTTTCTCGTTTTAACATAAAAGATTTTTGATTGTTATATTTTTTATGCTACTTTATTATTACGCCATAATTAATATCGAACAAAAAAAAGCTCAAAAGTATTTTGATATGTTCGTCAAAGTAGTGTCTATTAACTATTTGAATTAATAGAGTCTTTCCATTTGTATAATGCGATCAGCAGTTTCTAACCATTAAAATGGAAAAGTAAATCGTCCATTTTCCCACCTACCAACCAGGACTAAATTATTAAAGTCCAAACTTAACCACAACATCAAATTTCTAGGGTAAAGATCTTCATTCTGATTGAAGAATTTGAGTTTCCATTAAAAAATAGCTGTGAAATCATTTCTCTTCGTTTGTTCCCCATTTATCCCTCATACTAGTTATTCAAGTAAGAAAAAAGAGGCCAAGGAAGTCGAAGCACGTATAAAGACAGAACTAGAACCTCATATGCATGAATAATAAGTATTAAGAGAGTCAGTAGAACTAAAAAAGTTCTCTTTAAATTATTTGGTCTCTTTAAGAACAGTAAGCCGATTGGCAATTACTACAATTTAAGTCTTAATCCACTAAGCCGGGAGGTAATAAACTACAACGTTATTTAACTTCGTGACAAACGTTCTGTTAGTAATTTTTTCGTTTCAATTAGGTTCACTTGCGCGAATTAATTTGAATTTTATTACCAATTTTAACGCAATTGTGCGCCTTATGGTTTTATACGGGGTACTACCAATAATTTTAATCAATTCAAGTACAAAAGAATATATTTTATTTAAAAATGAGTCTTATTTCCTTTTGACTGTGACTGTCGCTAAAGTTTTTCCCTAAAAGTTATACATAATATCTGATAGTGACTAATATTTTAAACATAATTCACGATCATTTTTATTCAATTTTTCATAAATTTTGGACAATTTTGCAATACGTACGGTTCACGTAGCTTTTCTTAGGCTCACATGGAACCAATTAGGATTAAAGGTTTTAGGAAGACCGGGCAAGACGAGGTTCGAGGCAGGATGGGAAATGTGCTAGTGTCCGTGACTCGTACTCGCAAATGAGCCAGCGACAGCGCTGTTCGTACGAACTTTGTTCGCCTTACGTCAGTCAGCAGGAGAGTAACATGTCGCTGTTTGTTTTGACTACGCTGTGAGAAAAAACTAAATTTATTTATAATTTTACGATCTGACATACAGGCTCCCAGAGCCCACTTGTGCCGCCAGAACTATGGCCTTTAACCAAGTGATAGTTAATGAGTTTTTTACATTGTTGTAACAGGCTGTTGACAAGTATTCACTGACACCGGACAGAATATACAATGTCGACGAAGCGGGTGTCAGCACAGTACCAAAGAGTCAATCAAAAATTTTGTCTTTGAAAGACCAGAAACTAGTCGGCTGCCTGTCTTCAGCAGAAAGAGTCCAGTTAGAAACAGCCGAAATCTGTTTTAACGCGGCGCGAACTTATGTTCCTCCAATGCTGATGTACGCTCGGAAACGCATGAAAAAATGAGTTGCTGGAGGATACACCTTCGGGATTTTGGGGAACATGCAGTGATAACGGCTGGATAACTTCAAAAATATTTTTTGATTGGTTTAAATCGTTTGTAGAGTTCACAAGGCCCACGAAAGGGAAGCCAATCTTACTACTAGTGGATGGACATGCGTCACATACTAAAAATATTGAGGTAATTGACTATGCAAGAGAACACCATTTTTTTTTTTTTTTTTATGGGTCTAGCACACGTGCTACAGGGAAGTCCCTAAAGCGCTACAGGAGCGACACGTGTGCGGAGAAAGCGATTCACGTTGTTCTTGAATCGCTGTAGATTGTACTCGATGGGAAACACAGTCCTGGGTAAACCATTCCAAAGGTATGATGTTCTCCATATAAAAGACTGCTTGAAAAGCATTGTACGAGGAGTAACAAGCTGAACCTCATACGGATGTCAAGCATTAGCGCGACGTGTACTTCTAATATGCACCGCTCTGGGAGGAATTAAACGGGCCACATCTTTCGAACACTTTCCATGAAAGTACTTGTAGAATAGGCTCAAGTCGCCAACCGTTCTTCGATGTTCCAGCGAATCAAGGCCGTCGGTCAGTTCCGGGTGTCCAATCAGACGAACAGCTCTTCTCTGGACAGAATCCAACAAATGCAGTGTATGTTTGGGAGCGGAGCTCCAAACATGGGAGCAGTATTCCATAGTTGGTCGAATTTGAGCTTTGTAAAGAATTAACAGTTGTTGTGGAGTGTAAAGCTTTCTGGTTCGAAACAATATTCCCAACTTTTGAGAAGCTCTTCTTGCTATGCCTGCAACATGTTCATGCCAGGACATATTTGCTCCCAAATTAACGCCTAACAGATTGAGTGACGATGTTAGAGGGATGGAGTGCCCCGACATAACTATGTCGGGTTCTGCAACGTTAACTTTTTTAGAAAAAACTGCCGCCTGGGTTTTTGTAGCGTTAAATTCCACTTGGTTACTGTCCCCCCAAGATAGAATTTCTTCTAGGTCTTTGTTAAGTTGAATGACTTCCTGTTTTCTGCGGATATTCGTCTGAGTAGTCGATGTCCGAGCGTTCAAAGTGAATGAAGAGATAAGTGTACTGTCATCTGCAAAGCTGTAGATCGGATTCTCGGTCTTTTCCAGCAGATCGTTAATATAAATGAGGAAGATAGTAGGAGACAGTATGGAACCTTGGGGCACACCGGCGTTGATAGTGAAGGTGTTAGAAAGAAATCCGTCAACTGCCACTCGTAAAGAACGCTCTCTGAGGAAACATGAGAGCCACAAACAGAACTTTTCAGACATACCATAAGAACGTAGCTTAGCCAACAGCCCATCGTGCCAAACACGGTCAAATGCCTTGGATATGTCAAGAGCAACCGCTCGAGATTCTCCAAAGTGTTCAATTGCATTGTTCCAAACATGTGTTACGTAAGTCAGAAGATCTCCTGTTGATCTATTTTTACGAAAGCCATATTGGTGATCACTAATAATGTTGAATCCTTCAAGATATTTTAGAAGATGCTGATTGATAGCCTTTTCCATGACTTTCGATATTATTGAGAGCAGTGCGATTGGTCGGTAGTTATTTGGCAAGGTCTTCTTGCCTTTTTTAGGTATCGGCTGAACTGTGGCACATTTCCAGCAGGAAGGAAATATTCCCTTTCTGTAGGATAGGTTGAAAAGTCTACAGAAAACTGGTGTTAGTTCCCTCGCACAGTTCTTGAGAATTATGGCAGGTATTCCGTCAGCGCCTGAAGCCTTTTTGGTGTCTAGCTTCATCAAAATACGTTTTATGATACGCTGTCTGAAGACAATATCGGGCATCCTTGACTGCACTATGGGAATAGTAGGTGGTGTTTTTCCTTGGAAATCGACAGTAGAATGTGAAGCAAAGAGTTCAGCCAACAAGTTCGCTTTCTCAACAGGTGTCGTTGCAATAGAATTATCTGGCCGTGTGAGTGGTGGTATGGTGGACTTGGTGAAATTTTGACTAACTGCCTTAGCGACTGACCAAAAGGACCTGGAATTGCCGGGACAAGCGAGAAGTTTGTTTCTAATCCGTTGATTGTGTACCTCCTTGGTTTCGTCGATAATTTCTTTGCATCTGTTCCTGGCACGAACAAAGATGTTACGATTTATGGTGTTAGGATCTTCACGCCATTGTCGGTATGCAAGATGTTTAGAAGCAACAGCTTCTTTGCATTTTAGGTCAAACCAAGGCTTGCGTTGGAAGGGCATTTCTTCGAAAAAGGGATGTAAGCATCCATACCGGCCAAAATAACATCGGAAACTTCCCTGGCGCAGTCAGATGGGTCGTCGGATCGAAAACAAACGTCCAACCAAGGGAAAGTTCGAAAATATTCCATGAGATCTTCCCATTTAGCAGATTTGTAGTGCCAAATCTTGCGCGGTTTGGGCGCCTCTCTGTCACTGATTGGTAGAATACTCGATGTCGAAAGTAGTTTATGGTCGGAAGAACCTAACGGTGGATTTACGCTGACCGTGTAAATCTCCGGATTGGTGGTTAAAAACAGATCAAGAAGACTGGCGAACTCTCCGTCTCGATCAGGGATCCGTGTTGGTTCATCAATAAGCTGAGTCAAGCCACCATGATATATTATTATGTACACCGCCATATTGCGTCCATAAATTGCAGCCTTTGGACGTTGCCTTCATGCTAAGCAGAGGTAAAAAAGTGGTTGCGAGAGCATCCTGATCGGGTCGTTTTGCCTTATCAAGTGGCAAACCTTTTTGCAAACGCTTACCTTCAAGCCGCAAGGATGCTAACTGCCATAAATGGTTTTAAAAAATGTGGAATATGGCCAGTGGACAGGAATGTATTTATTGAGGCGGATTCATAACCGCAGAGACTACTAATACCGAAAGAATTGTACCCATTGAGGATCTAAATGCAACAACAACCACTGAAACATCATCTCGATCTAGAGCTTCCACTTCAGACATTTTAGAGGACTTCACTGCAAATGACCTGCAATAAAGAAAATCAAAATCCGGTAACCACTGAAAAGACATCTCAGCTTAGTGCTTCAACTTCAGCTATTTTAAAAGACTCCACCGCAGTTAACAACTGTAATGATGCAGTGTCAAAGATCTCTGAAACTGAACATTCTTCTAAGCCTACTATTCCTCCTTGTCAAAATGAAAAAAAATCTTAACACAGCCATAACTAATCAGTGTAGACCTTCAATGTCAGTTACTGTGGAGAAACAAGAAACTCCGGAAAGACAAATGGCAAATACCTCATTTCTGGTCAGTCCATCATAGCAACACCAAAAGAAGTTAGGACTCAAGAAAGAAAGACCAGAAAAGAAGGTAAAACTACAATACTCACTCTCACTTATAAAAATGAGCTTAAGAAAGAAAGAAACAAAATTAAGAAAACGAAGACTAATGAACAAAAGACTGAGAAAAAGAAATTTGGCAAAAAGACTGATGAACAAAAGACTAAAAAAAAGGAAATTGAAAAGAAAAAAAAATACAAGAAACCTGGAAAGGATAAAATTAAGAAGCGCAAGAAAGAAAGTGAGACGAACACTGATTCATCCCAAGAGGAAGATGATGATGACTGCGCTTGCATTTGCTGTGGGTACTTAAATGGCAGTCAACTGAAGGATGGGTGATTTGTAGCGTGTGCCCCATAATTCTTGCGCTGGAGTTGATGACGAAGACGATGAAGCGCATACTTGTGAATGCTGCCAGTCTGACTAAAATATGTGCTCTTTTTATCCCCTGCCATTTCTCATTGTGCCCCGACCGACCACGGAGCAAAATGGGAAAGTTGAGTTACTTATCGTTGTTCCTAATTACCAAAAAATTAAGTGATTTAGCCTTAGAACAATTTGATTATATACAGTTGATTTATAAATGTTATTCTATTAAACAGTTTAATTTTCTTTATATGATGTTTTCTTTCTTAAGTACCCCATTTTCCCCGGTTTCCCCTACATGGGTTGATACATCTCGAAACCTTCCGAGAGCTGGCAGAATAAACAAAAAAAAATCGTATGATTGTCAATAAATGCCAACTCCCAGAAAATTCGTGTAAAATTTATATTTTGTCTGTCAGTTTGAAAGTTAACAGCTGTTCGAGTGACGCTACTTTTGATTTTTGCAAAACAATGGTGCAAAAAGAATTTCGCGTGTTGGTTAAGCGTTGCTTTTTAGTGGGAAAAATACAGCCAGAACCCAAGAATGGCTTGAGACGTGTTATGCCACATCTGCTCCGTCAAAAGCAACTATATGTTGATGATTTAGTGAAATTAAATGCATTGGTGCAAGCACCGATGATGTGCTACAGTGTTCTGAACGACCGCAAAATAGAAGTGAGAGAGATAACTCACACTGCGAAGATATTAACAGGCCGCGTGAGGCATATTTTGCATGAATATTTGCATATGAAAAAGCTATGTGTCCAATAAGTGTCGCACCGGAGACTATTACGTTGCTTTTTGGTGGGAAAAATACAGCCAGAACCCAAGAATGGCTTGAGACGTGTTATGCCGCATCTGCTCCGTCAAAAGCAACTATATGTTGATGGTTTAGTAAAAATTAAATGCATTGGTGCAAGCACCGATGATGTACCACAGTGTTCTGACCGACCGCAACGTGGAAGTGAGAGAGATAACTCACACTGCGCAGATATTAACAGGCAGCGTAAGGCATATTTTGCATGAATATTTGCATATGAAAAAGCTGTGTCCAATAGGTGTCGCACCGGAGACTATTACGTTGATTTATTGGACCATTTGAATGGTAAAATCAAGGGAAAAAGACCGCATTTAGCGAAGAAAAAAGCGTTGTTTCACCAAGATAAGTACCACAACTTTATAAAATCGATGGAGAAATTGGACCAATTTGGTTATGAATTTCTTCCTCATCCACCGTATTTACCAGATTTGGTCCCTTGCGATTATTACCTCTTTGAAAATTTGTAATAGTGTCTCCAGGGAAGAGGTTTGGCTCAAATGAAGAAGTGGAATGAGAAATTGAGGTTTATGTTAGAGAGTGTCGACAAATCTACTACACAAAAGGTATCGAAATGTTGGAAGATCGCTCTTGAAGGAAATTATGTTGAAGAATAAAATTGATAAACTAAATCGATATTCCGAAATAAAATTTCGGAATATGGTTTGTTATTTGATTGGTCACTACAACAGAAAGTCGAGAAATTTGCACATGCGCAAAATGACCAACAAAGACCCCATGAATGCTATATTCCATGCCTTTCCTCCTACGACTATAGTTTCTGAGCCTGTACTCTTCATCAGGTAGGCTTTAGGCAACGGTATCGATCGTGAAGATCCGAGTACCGTGGAGAGTCAAGTTGGAATGACTCTCGCTGGCTTATAGCAATCATGGTACCTTAAATAAACGAGATACTACTCGTTGAGCAAGATACAGACCCTTGCGCCATCTGTTGAGAATGCTTAACTGTATAAACCTAAAGCCTACCTGATGAAGAGTATAGGCTCAGAAACTATAGTCGTAGGAGGAAAGGCATGGAATATACGAGGCTGGTTTGAAAAGTCTGTGCAAAGTCCGAGAGATGGCACCACCGGCGCGTATCGAGGTCATGTTTAGTTAGTAGCATCTCTTGAATGAACGCACACCAAGTTTCAGCCGTATTGGTCTATTTCTTTGTGTTTGGCATTCGTGTGAATCAAGGAAGTCGAGTGATTTTCAAGAAATGGACGAAAAAGAATTTCGTGTGGTGATTAAACATTACTTTATAAAAGGCAAAACGCCTCAGGAGACTAAGAGAAGCTTGATAAACATTATGGTGACTCTGCACCTTCGATTAGAACAGTTTATAAGTGGTTTCAAAATTTTCGGACTGGCCATATGGGCACAAGTGACGCTGAACGTTCTGGACGGCCTGTGGAGGTTACGACTCCAGAAATCATTGATCAAATCCATGATATGGTGATGAATGACAGAAGAGTTAAGGTTCGTGAGATTGCTAGTGCTGTGGGCATCTCGACTGAACGGGTACATAATATTTTGCATAAACATTTGGACATGAGAAAGCTATCCGCAAGATGGGTGCCGCGATTGCTCACGCTTAACAAAAACGGAATCGTGTGAAGTGTTGCAAGGATGGTTTGCAGCTGTTCCAGAAGAATCCGGAGGACTTTAAGCATCGTTTCGTCACTGTGGATGAAACATGGATACATTACTATACTCCTGAGACCAAACAACAATCTAAACAATGGGTATAAGCCTAAAAGGAGACTATGTCGAAAAATAAAAAAGGTTTACCCCAAACACATAAGTAGTTTTTATTTTTGCACGAACTTTTCAAACCAGCCTCGTAGTATTTATTGTAATTTTAATGATAAAAATAAACCGGTCAAGTGCAAGTTGAATTTGCACAATTAGTGTTCCGTACGTTGATTGCTTTTAAAATAAAAAATTTTGTAACGGAGGTATAAAATGATCAGTGACTTCACTAAACACACCCCAAATGAGTTTTAAGCAAGGTTTGTCTCCAATCTTTACTGAAAATTGATGACCTTGAAATTTTTGTTTTTTTTTTTGTATACCAGATAAATTATTAAAGGTAATGCACTCGTGATAATTTTCGTTCAATCTACACCCGGTGGAGAATATTCTAGAATTTTTTCAAAATTTTTTGATAAGTACTTTTCGAGATAAGGCGGGTAGACAGCGATTTTTCGCGATTTTTCGCGATTTTTTAAAAATAATACAAAGAAAAGTGTGCGCAAGTATTACATTATATATGTATTTTTTACTCGTGTTTTCACAAGCTTTCGTTCGACACCACACTCGATTACCTAGTAAAAAATTTTTTTTTTCACTTCCGATTTCACCCCCCCCAAAACTAACCCCTTAAGTCAAAATTTAACTTTCAAAACTACATGGCTCTTATGAGGCCATCAATTCCTATATTATTACCAAAATTCAACTTTCTATGACAAATAGTTTCGGAAGAAAAATCGGATGCGACAGACGGACAGACAGACAGACAGACAGACACCGAGGTGATCTTATAAGTGTTCCGTATGGAACACTAAAAAAATTACATATTCATATGGACATTGGCGAATGCCACTTCCCGAAAAGTACACTTACTAGAATACTAATTTTACGTTTATAGTTCAAATAAACAAGTTTAAATTGTGGTACTTGTATCTTTTATAATAAATACACCAACTTTATCAATATTTTATGTTCTGGAATGAACGAACATTGTTTAACAAAATTTAACGAGCTTTGTATGTAGTTTAAATTAATCCTAACTGATCTTTAAAACGCTTTTAATTGGTAGTTTTTGTCCGAAAATGATACAATTAAATCCCTCGATAGAAAGAAAATAGGAACATATATTTACGTTAAAAACGGATTGAAAGTTTGGAATTAAATAAACAAAGCGCAACAGCTTTTCTACCGTGACGTGCTCTATTTGTCAGGAACAATAGGAAAAAATGCACCTCTATTTCATTCCTTTCCAATAACTAACTGCGTGTGCGTAACTAAGTAAGAAACAAGTATTGTATCTCTTAGTTAGTTACGCACACGCAGTTAATTATTGGGAATGAATGAAATAGATATGCATTTTTGCCTATTGTTCCTGTATGTTGAATGTTGTTTGAGAACTTTTAATTATTATTTGCTCCCGTTTTATAACTAAACTACAACCTTGTGTTCAAAAATTAAGAAAACTAATTAAATAAAACAAAAAGTATTTATTTAGTCATCCAAATCTATTTGCTCCCCTTCAGAGTCACCTCCCACTGGAAGACACTTATATCAACTCTTTTTAAATCCAGCGAATTCTCTCTTATAGCTTCTGTACGTTTAGAACGGTGTTTACGAAGTGGTAATTTGAGCTTAATCACACGGTGTCATATATGGTGAATGTGGAGCTGTGGTACTCAAAAAGTTACTAATATTATTGCGCTTTGGAATGTTGAGTTCAGAAATTTAGTTATTCTATATTTGTCTTTTTCATATTTCCTTCCACCTCTTTTTATCCTGTGTGGCTCGTCTTGCGTGTTCCCACTCTGTTCCTCTTCTGGCCACTGCCTCTCTAACATCCCCCAACCATGCCCTTCTGGGTCGACCTCTTGTTCTTTTCTTGCTCACTTTGGCTTCAAACACTTGTCTAACTATTCTTTGTTCAGACATCCTTTCCACGTGTCCATACCATCTGAGTTGTGTTCCCCTCCATATAAAAGTATTGGTGTTGCAACCTTCTCAAATATTTGGGCTTTTTTGATTGTATTAGCCGGTAAGCAAAAATATTGTTTACTGGTATAGATATGTTGACGATATCATTTCCTGTTTCACGGGAATAGATAGACAACTAACAATCCTCCTTAACTTCCTAAATAATTTGCATCCTAATATTAAATTTACCATAGAATGAGAAACCAATAACTCCATAAATTTCTTAGACATATCTATATCAAAAGTGAACAATAAACACGATTTTTCGATTTTTCACAAACCTTCACATTCTGACACAGTCATACACAATAGTTCATCCCCACCCTTATCCTCACAAAATGGCAGCTTTTAACTCTTTCATACATAGATTGTTACATATCCCTATGACTAAAACTAATTTTAACAAAGAATTCAACATAATCAAACAAATAGCAATTAATAATGGATATGACCCCAACATTATAGATAATATCTTGAATAAAAAAATCCTTTAAACAAGCAATCTCTCTAATTTATCCCACAATTAATGACAAAAAAGGAAAATTTAGTACACTCACATACACAGGGAAAATAACTAGAACAATTTCCAAACATTTAATAAAAAAGAACAATAAAATAGCATTCAAAACCAGTCTACTCTTAGGGAGTATAATTTTGAATAACAAAACCAAATCTAAGAATTCCTTAAAATCAGGAGTTTATTTATTAAATTGTGGATCTTGTACTAAAACCTACGTAGGACAAACTGGTAGATCTTTTGAAACTCGCATTAAAGAACATAAACATAGTTATTTAAAAAATAAGAACAATTCACATTACGCAACCCATGTAATAAACGAATCCCATAATTTTGATGATACGTTAAAAATCCTACATGTTGAAAATAAATCTAAAAAACTAAATTTGCTTGAATGTCTTGAAATTAACAAACGGAAAAACTTCAATCAATTATTAAATGAACAGGTAGACCTAAACCATTCACCCTTACTTAATCTTTATTAGTTCTCGGAAATAGTACCACAGCTTTGCATTTTTAAAATAATTCTGTCTGTAAATAATATAATAAAATGATTAACATAATCATAGGTAATTAAGGATAGTTTTAAGCACTATTTAACCAGGATTACTACGAAATATTTTTCTTTCTGATTTACTTCTGAAGAAGCCATTGTATGGTGAAACAGTTGTCAAGTGACTTTAAATATATTGGAAATTAAAACATAGTGTTGTTTTTATATAATTTTATTTGGGCTTTAAATTTTTTGGTATCTCTTTCTTTCCTAGAAATGTATTCTTTATACTATTAAATAATCGTCCTCCTGTTATCATTCTCTCCTTGATCTCCTCCTCCATCCTTCCATCCTCTGATATTGTTGATCCCAAATATTTACATTTCTCTACTTGGTCTAGCCTTTGTTCTCCTATCTTTATTTCATGTTGTCCTTTTTGTTTTCCTGTTAGCATAGTCTTCGCCTTCTCTTTTTAATTTTCATATTTTTTCTTTTCAGTGCTTTTTTATATATCCGTATGTTTTTATTAAGCGTTTCCTCGTCTTTTGCTATAATAATCATATCATCTGCATAGCATAGTTCTGATATTTCTATCTTTTTCATTTTCCAGTAGCCTTTCTGGTATGGTCTTACCCCTTTCTTCTTTGCTTCTTTTATTGCTTCATCCAGAATTATTGAGAAAAGCATGGGGCTCAGGATGCATCCCTGTCTAAGGCCCATAGTTGTTTTCAATATATCACATATGTCTTGTCCTTATATAATTTGTTGATTCTTTGTTTAAACTCTGTACGCCCTGTATTATTATTTCAGTTATTTCTCTTTTTCTCAGTGTTTCCCATATGTCTTATCTTTTAATCTTGTCGAAAGCCTTTTGTAGGTCTATAAAACCCTCGTGAATTTTCCTGTCTTCTCCTATTGCTTTTTCACATATCCTTCTCATTATAAATATTGCATCGTTCACTCCTCTACCTGGCTGAAAACTAAACTGCGTTTCTTCTAATGTATGCTCAAGTTTCTTTCTTAGTCTTTTTTCTAGTATCCTAGTATATACTTTTGACACAATGCTAGTTAGGGTTATTCCTTTGTAGTTATTACAATCTTTAGTGTCGCCTTTCTTATACATTGGGGTTATGATGCCTGTTGTCCAGTGCGTAGGTGCATTGTTCTTCATTACGTTGTTCATTATATTTTTAAGGTCTTCTGTTGCTCCCTTAGGGAGCACTTTCATCATATCTGCTGTGATTTGATCATGTCCGGGCGTCTTTCCTAATTTTAATTTGCCGATTGCCTTTTTTATTTCTCCTATATTAATCTCTTCTGCTCGTGTGAGTTCTATAACCTGTACTGGTATATTGTCTCTATGTTGATTCCTATATGCTATGTCACTCCCATCTAATAATTCTTTATAATATTCCCTCCATCTTTCCATAATTTTGTCTTCTTCTTTTATGACATTTCCTTCTTTGTCTTTTATATTTGTTATGGTTTCTACATCATATTCTTAATCATACCGAAAAATAGCTTCTGATTATCTTTATAGGCTGTTTTCATTCGCTCCAAATTGTTTCCACGATTTTTCTCTTTTCTTCCTGTATTATTCTTTTAACCTGTGTTCTTTATTTTCTGTATTCCTCATAATCAATCTTTTGTTTGTAGATATTTTTTTCATTTCTTCTTGTTTTTAATCTCTTCCTTGAGCCCATTCGTCCACCAGTTTATCTTTTTATTTCTATTTACTATTTTTGATGAACCACATGTACTTTCTGCTGCTATCAAAATAATATTTTTAAATTCTTTCCACCTTTCTTCCACTCCCACTCCTCTCTTATTTGTATTCAGTTTTTCTTCACAAATTCTTTGGTGTTCTTCTCTTATTTCACTGCAACTTAATTTATAACATTTAATTTTTGAATTTATTATCTTGCGTTTATTTTCTTTTACGCTGTCTCTTCCTAATTTTAGTACTATTTTTAAAAGGAAGTATCTCCGGGCCTCTTTGTACCTCAATATCATTTACTCTATCCCAAATTTCTTTATGTATTAAGAAGTAATCTATAATCGATTTTTCATTTCTCGAGATCACTTGTCTGATCTTTAATTCATTTTCCAAACTTATCTGTATTATTAATTCGCCGTTATTGTTTCTCACTGTCTATCCTTGTTTTCCCAGGCACCATTCTATTACCTCGTTCTCTTTTCCCACCCTTCCGTTCATATCTCCCATTATTATTATCTTATTGTTTGTATTGTCTCTTCCTGTAAATCATTGAAAAATTTTTCCTTTTTATGTTTTTTTATCCTCTCTTCTTTGAACAACATTGCCACTCCTGCCCCTGCATTTTCTTCCTCTTTCACTCTTAACCAGCACAACCAATATCTATTAGGTAATCTTTTGCATCCATTCCCTTTCCTTTTTGTTTCTGTGATTCCTACATAGTGCATTTGAATTTTCTCTAGTTCAGTTCATCCTCTTTTCCGTTTATATCCCTAACATTCCATGTTCCCAATCTAACCTTTTTTTTCGTTTATACCCCTAATATTCCGTGTTCCCAATCTAATAACTCGGTAGTTATTTCCTATTTCTTTCTTCCTGTCCATTTCTCTGATTATCTTCTTATTTATATTCCTTTTATTAGTCTTCTCCTTCGTATCCTTTATCTTTGCCAGGGTCGTCGTCGATTTACCTATCTCTCTATTTTTTCCAGTTTTTTGGCTTGATGGTCGTAGTATCCTTTGTTTATTCCTTCAGTTTTTCTTCCTCAATGTCCCACTTATATTCTCTTTCCTCGATTATGATTTTCTGAAATCCTATTTTCACTCTTTTTCCATTCTTTCTCCCGTTCTCTGCTATATGCTTCAATTTCTTTTGAATTTCCCGTTCATTCTATGTTAAATCGTTGTTTATGTAAACTTTCTCTCTTAAATTTCTCAGTTTGTTTTTATTCTTCATTACAACTTCTTTATCTCCTGTGTTTCCAAGTTCTATCTTGTATATAGTTTCTCCTATTTTTATCACAATCTGATCTGTACTTTTGTGTCCATACTTCTCTCCATAAAATGTTCTACACCCATTTTCAGATCTGGTTGACTACTCGCTTCAAATCTCATTCTCGATATTCCAATATTGTTCCTTACGTTTTCTTTTTCCAGCCTACTCATCTTCAAATCCATACTTCTCATGTTCTCTCTAATTATCTTATTTTCCTCTTTTAATACTTCATTCTCCTTTCTTAGTTCTTTCAACTCTTGTTGGTATTCCTTCTGATTCTGTTTTATTTCCTTTACATGTTGTGTTATAGTAATGCAAAATCCATGAATTGTTCTGCAACAGTTCAGGCTTCTTTTAACATTAAATCACGTAAAGAATGCATAACGCTTAAAAACGCTTAAATAATACTCCTTATTAACTGTTCGGCCAGTTGATAGGAACTTTTTGCATATTTCACTACTGTAATCGAATAAAACAATTAACATGACCTTAATTTTTGATAGGCTTTAACCTTTTTTATTAAGCTGTTTTCTGGTCATATGAATAGATCCACATCTCATCACTAGAAGTTACGCTTTCCAAAGAGGTGTCATATGAAGAAAGACTCTTTTAAGTATCCTGAATACCAAACTATTTTTAAAGAAAATTCAATGATTATGGAGCAATACAAGATAACACACGAGATAAGCCTAACTAGTTCTTCTAAATTAAAGTGATAGTTTACTAAAGCGTACGAGATCTTTAATACTAAAATGGCGATTACTGGGTACAAGATCCTTGATTTTGTTGATCTTTTCTGTGGTTGCGGTGGATGCTTCTAGTTTTCAACTGCTTTTTTATCCTCTTTAAACGATTTTTACAATTTAGAAACTTTTGCTCTTGCGAAACACTCATCAGGTAACACATTTCTGGATGGATACAAGAAATTTTCATTTTAACTCAGAATTTAATGCAACTGCAATATATGTAAAAATCATCAACAAAACAAGCTTCTGTTTCTCACTTAATATAGCAAATGTCATAAGAAATGTGGCCAGATGTTAATGACAGTTTTAATAACCTAACAGGCAAATACAGAATAATACATAGTATTCCATTCCTTTTTTACGTATTAGAGTCAACCCACTCAAAATTCTTTTAAAATCTAATATAACAAGATTATTATGTTCGTTTGCTTTATATCATTAGTATTTTAAAAATCCTGTAATATACTTGTACTCTCAAAAATGTTTAACCAACGCAATTGAACGGATTGGGGAATCTAAGGCATTTGATCCTGTTTGGCACAACGGATTGTTGGCTAAGCTAGGCTCTTATTATATGTCTGAAAAGTTCTGTTTATAACTCTCATATTTCCTAAGAAGGCGTTCTTAACGAGTGGCAGTCGACGGATTTCTTTCACCTTAACTATCAACGCCGGTGTGCCCTAATGCTCGATACTGACTCCTACTCTCTTTCTCACTTACAATAACGATCTGCTGGAATGGACTAGTAGTCCAATCCGCAGCTCTGCAGATGACAGTACGATTATTTCTTCATTCACTTTAAACTACTCTGTAGATAGCAGGAAGTCGTTCAACTTAACAAAGACTAATCTATCTTGGGGTGACAGTAACCATATAGAATTTAACGCTATATAAATTCAGGCGGCAGTTTTCTCTCCATTCCTCTAGCATCGTTACCTAATTTGCTGGGCATTAATTTGAAAGCAAATATGTCTTGGCATAAAATGTTGCAAGCATAGCAAAGAGAGCTTCTCAAAAACTGGGAATATTATTTTGAACTAGAATTCTGTACAAAGTACTAATTCGACCAACGATGGAATGCTGCTCCCATGTTTGGGGCTCTGCTCCGAAACATTTGTTGGATTCTATTCAGACTAGAGCTGTTTGCCTAATTGAAGACCCAGAACTGACTAGCAACCTTGATTCCTTGGAACATCAAACAACGGTTGGCGACTTAAGTCTATTCTACAAGTATTTTCATGGAAAGCTGTCGATTTCCAAGGAAAAAACACCACCTACTATTCCCATAGTGCAGTCAAGGATGCCCGATATTGTCTTCAGACAGCGTATCATAAAACGTATTTTGATGAAGTTAGACACCAAAAAGGCTTCAGGCGCTGACGGAATACCTGCCATAGTTCTCAAGAACTGTGCGAGGGAACTAACACCAGTTTTCTGTAGACTTTTCAACCTATCCTACAGAAAGGGAATATTTCCTTCCTGCTGGAAATGTGCCACAGTTCAGCCGATACCTAAAAAAGGCAAGAAGACCTTGCCAAATAACTACCGACCAATCGCACTACTCTCAATAATATCGAAAGTCATGGAAAAGGCTATCAATCAGCATCTTCTAAAATATCTTGAAGGATTCAACATTATTAGTGATCACCAATATGGCTTTCGTAAAAATAGATCAACAGGAGATCTTCTGACTTATGTAACACATGTTTGGAACAACGCAATTGAACACTTTGGAGAATCTCGAGCGGTTGCTCTTGACATATCCAAGGCATTTGACCGTGTTTGGCACGATGGGCTGTTGGCTAAGCTACATTCTTATGGTATGTCTGAAAAGTTCTGTTTGTGGCTCTCATGTTTCCTCAGAGAGCGTTCTTTACGAGTGGCGGTTGACGGATTTCTTTCTAACACCTTCACTATCAACGCCGGTGTGCCCCAAGGTTCCATACTGTCTCCTACTCTCTTCCTCATTTATATTAACGATCTGCTGGAAAAGACCGAGAATCCAATCTACAGCTTTGCCGATGACAGTACACTTATCTCTACATTCACTTTGAACGCTCGGACATCGACTACTCAGACGAATATCCGCAGACAGCAGGAAGTCATTCAACTTAACAAAGACCTGGAAGAAATTCTATCTTGGGGTGACAGTAACCAAGTGGAATTTAACGCTACAAAAACCCAGGCGGCAGTTTTTTCTAAAAAAGTTAACGTTGCAGAACCCGACATAGTTATGTCGGGGCACTCCATCCCTCTAACATCGTCACTCAATCTGTTAGGCGTTAATTTGGGAGCAAATATGTCCTGGCATGAACATGTTGCAGGCATAGCAAGAAGAGCTTCTCAAAAGTTGGGAATATTGTTTCGAACCAGAAAGCTTTACACTCCACAACAACTGTTAAGTCTTTACAAAGCTCAAATTCGACCAACTATGGAATACTGCTCCCATGTTTGGAGCTCCGCTCCCAAACATACACTGCATTTGTTGGATTCTATCCAGAGAAGAGCTGTTCGTCTGATTGGACACCCGGAACTGACCGACGGCCTTGATTCGCTGGAACATCGAAGAACGGTTGGCGACTTGAGCCTATTCTACAAGTACTTTCATGGAAAGTGTTCGAAAGATGTGGCCCGTTTAATTCCTCCCAGAGCGGTGCATATTAGAAGTACACGTCGCGCTAATGCTTCACATCCGTATGAGGTTCAGCTTGTTACTCCTCGTACAACGCTTTTCAAGCAGTCTTTTATATGGAGAACATCATACCTTTGGAATGGTTTACCCAGGACTGTGTTTCCCATCGAGTACAATCTACAGCGATTCAAGAACAACGTGAATCGCTTTCTCCGCACACGTGTCGCTCCTGTAGCGCTTTAGGGACTTCCCTGTAGCACGTGTGCTAGAACCATAAAAAAAAAAAAAAAAAAAAAGCTGTGCACGCTAGGAATACACGTCGCGTGAATACTTCAACTTGTCACTCCTCGTAGAATCCTTTTCAAGCAGTCTTTTATATGGAGAATCTCATCCCTTTGGAATGATTGGCCAGGACTGTGTTTCCCACCGAGTACAATTTACAGCGATTCAACACCAACGTGAATCGCTTTTTCCGCATACGCATCTCTCCTGTAGTGCTCTAGAGATTTCCCTGCAGTACGTGTGCTATACCCATAAAATAACATCTCGTTTAGCACACACATTTTCGTTTAAGTTCCGACCGATCCATACAAATCCTCTAAAAGCTTATAATTACCTGTTTTTATCTGGGGAATGGCAAAATGAAACTGTCACTAAAAACGGGTTCATCGGAATAGAAATAAATTTAAGGAAATCGATTTTACGTTGATGCGTGATGTATTACCGATAACTTTTTAATCGAGTACAGAGCTATTTACAATATTTTAAAATTATCCGACTAAAATTTATGGTAAATATCGGAAACATAGTGTCCCACGAATTGAACAGATTTTTAGAAAGTTTCCAGTTAATGAATGAATAAATTTATGAAGCAAATAAGATTTCTTTTCTAAACTCGATTTAATCAAATACTATAATTATAAATTTATCCGAAAGTCGTCACTGTACTAGTCTACTCTGTGCACGTATTCCTTCTTCTTCTTACAACTCCGTCTTCTCACGAAAGTTGACGATCCATATAACTAAACGAGCATTAGAAACAGCTGCTCGAAATCCAAACCACCTTCTCATGTCCTTCAGCCAAGAATTCTGCCATCTTCCTATCAATCGTTTGCTTGTTATTTTGCCTTCAATAATTAGACGTACCAATTCGTACTCTGGGCCCCTCATATGTCCGAAATATTGAGTTTTTCTTATTTTTATGGTTGTTAGTAATTCCTTCTTTTTGTTCGCTCTTTCCAGTACTTCTTTATTTTTATTTTCTGTACTCTGGAGATACGAAGATGGCGCCTATAAATATACATTTCAAAAGATTTCAGTCGTTTTTCTGAGCCAAGGTCAGCAGTAGTATATAAGGCGGGGTACTGGGACTGCGGATGGCATGTGTACCATTACCCGAAGAATGACCTTGAAAGAGCCGAAGAATGACCTTGAAAGAGCTGAAGAATGACCTTGAAGACCTGAAGAATGCCTTGAAAGCCCTGAAGAATGCCCTTGAAAGATCTGAAGAATGACCTTGAAAGAGCTGAAGAATGACCTTGAAAGAGCTGAAGAAGTGTTCAATGACGTCACATTCCAGTGGCTGTTGATCAGTGCCCTTTTGTCATCATTGGATGTCTTGAAGCTTAAGAGAGATAGAGAGAGAGAGAGATTAGGTGAGCCTCGATGTGTTGGATAATCTTCTGCAAGAAGAGTTCTTCACTGCTGACGTCACACCCATATATACGTCACATTAGGTTGTGGACTTGTATGAATTTAAATATAAATAAAAAAAGCTAATGTCTATAGCAGGATTCGAACCTTTATTTCCCATACTGCAAAACCAGCGCCTTAACCCACTGAGCCATAGAGGATTGTTACTAGATAGTGTTAGTAAAGGTATCATATTAAAAAAGATCTTACTCCTAGTAGTAGTCTTTGGATGCTGGTATAATTAAGTGACGTAAACAAATGAGATATTGATGTTTTAAGAAGGTAAAAAAAAAAAAAGTGTGTTTATTTTAGGTGGCACCTCGATGGCATGTGTCCATCCGAAGCGGCGTACCAAGAGCTGAAGACGAAGAAGAAGAAGAAGAAGACGAAGAATGATGACCTTGGAAGAGCTAAAGAATGACCTTGAAAGAGAAGAGGGTGTATATTAGGCCAAAAAGTCCTTATTTGTAAAAAAGGGTTGGTTTTTAGGGGGTAGTTTTTTAGGGGTAGTTTTGGTATGTTGTAAAAAAGGCAAAAATAAAATTTTTCTTTGAGAGGGTAATTTTCCCAATTTTTTTGGGGAATTATTTAAATGAAAAAAAGTCTGAAGTGATCTAGCTAGAATACGAACCGTCGACCCATGTGATGGAGTTCTGTTGTATTAGCATTTCGGCTATTGAAGCTTCGTGAAATAAGGAGTAACTAAAAGGTATATATAAAAAAAGCATTGTTTGTTGGATAAGTAAAAAATGACTTGTTTAAGTTGGGAAAAAAGTTGTAAATTGAAAAATTTAGAAATAAAATAATTTTTTTTTTAACTAGTAGAACTTATAATATTATTTTTTTATTTTTTTATTTCCTTGTTATTCTAAGAGAATAGCCGATTGTCGTTTTGTTTTTTTTTTTTTTTTTGCCTAACTTAATTTAATAATAATAATAATAATAATAATAATAATCCCTCAGGGGCTAGGGGAATCCCAGGATTCTCCTAGTACGGGCATTGACGATCCCGAGGTACCTGAGTCATGTTGTGCTGTCTTGTGTTGTCCAGATTATGTGTAACAAAAACGCAATCTTAAGGTGTTTACCGTGCCGAGAAGATGAATGGCTCAGCGTTTATGAGTCGCGAACGGTTCCCCCGGATACCGGGCGCCCTCCGGGAGTAAGTAGCCTTGCTGTGGCATCCAGGCTCTGCCGCAGTCGACCCCTCTTTCCTAGGATACTCGTGGGAATTGTATGTCAAAGAATAATAATTATAGTAATGATAATGGAAGGGTGTTGCGGAGGCGGACCCCGGTCGTACAAACAGCTATAGCAACACCACAACAACAACAACCACAGACGACCCAAACAACCGCCTCAGCCGAAACTACTCCCGATAGTTTTACCAGATCCGACATTGTAGGTGATGGAAATTGCCTTTTTCGTGCAGTTAGCTTACACTTGTATGGCCACCAAAACCATCATGAGAAACTCCGAGAGGTTGCGCTAAGATATTTACAACAAAACTGGTCGGAACTTCACACATTTTCATTAATTGAAGTCAACGATATAAAAGACTTCAATAACTACTATAATTATATGAGGAAAAATGGCACCTATGGAACGAGCCTAGAGATATTTGCCCTCTCGGAAACACAAAATAGCAACTTTCATATCTTCTCAAAACAACGAAGAACAAGACATACAAAAATAACTTTTACGGACAGGCCAACAATAATAAGCACGGGAAAATACAACAAAACTATTTACCTTCTACTAACAGGCAACCCAATGTCGGGACACTTTGAGCTTCTGACACCACAAAACACTGAGAACATTCCAGACAACAGCAGACCAATAAAAGAAGCATCGGGCGAGCGACGTAACGGTCGAGGACGTCGCGGGAAATGGCAGCTCGACCAAACGATGAAGACCAGGCAACCGAAAATGGACCTGCCCAAAGTGTTGTGCCGGCGAGTAAGCCGACACCCACCAAGGCGGGAAAGTCACAGCAACGCATGAGTTGCACCACAGGAATCAATGAACACGCCATGCGTTGCTGTAATGAAATCACACCTGACAAAGAAATCACTGACAAGAGAATCACTCGCCGCTTGGACCCACCACCACCAATCCCAAGCGCAATCGACGTAAATGCGGGACAAATACAACCACCAAAGCCAGGCCAAACCGCGTATGTTTTGCAAGGACAACATGCAACTACCAAGGCTGGCAAACCAAGACAGCGGTTAAAGTGGACAGATGAAATGAATAAAACAGTGATGCGCTGTTACTACACCGCCACCAAACTAGAAACAGTGACATCAGGCTACAGACTGGAACTACACAGACTTTTCTTGACCGAATATCCACATCTGCAATTACTTGTTACAGAACAGAGAGTAATAGACCAAAAAAGAGTTATTACCAAGAACAATCGCCTCACACCTTTCGAATTGCAAACCATCAAAGATACAGTAGCTGCTGAACTTAACGCAGACCAAGTAGCTGCTGAACTGAACACAGACCAACTAAACAATAGAAACAGTAGAGCAGATACCGAACCAATCGCACACACACAACCACCCAGTCGAAAACAACAAGACCCACCACCCAGCAGGAGCATAACTCAAAATAATATTTCAGAGCAAATAGCAAGCACCACACGACACTCAACAACATCTATACAACATCACCCCGAATCACCTCTCATACAACACTCAAAGCAGAAATGCAGTCACATCTAGCTCGATGGTCAGGCACCGACCCTACAACAAGAAATCCCATCCCTCGTTTAACTTTCAAACAGAGCACTCAAATGATCCTCAACACAATAAACAAGCACATAATACCACAGTACATAACAGACTTAAGCACGATCGAAGACATCCACACAATAATATATGCAGCAGCAATCACCACTATAACACAAAATAATCAAAAACTCCCGCAACGACAAAGAGACCCCAACAGCAGAAAACCAAATTTAAATGGCAAATAAGAATAGAAAACAAGATCAACAACATCAGAAGAGATCTGGGACACCTTACCCAGTTTATGAACGGGAACGCATCCAAACGTGTCACACAGGGTGTAGACAAGATCAAATCTAAATCTCTCAACCGAACACTGCCAGAAATCGTTGATACTTTGAAACAAAAACTATCCGTATATGCTGCAAGACTCCGTAGATACAAAGAATCAAACGAGAGGAAAGACACCAACAACCTCTTCCGAAGAAGCGAAAAACAGTTCTACCGAAAAACTATGTACAACGAGCAGACAGTAGTAACTGAACCACCAAATAAACAAGAACTCGCAGATTATTGGAAAACTGTCTGGTCAGAACCCAAACTACATAATAATAACACCTCCTGGATCAAAGCCGAAGAAGATAAACACAAACGTGTGACAGAACAAGAAAATTCCACACTAACTACAGAAGAAATTACAGAAACAATCAAACACACACACAACTGGAAATGTCCTGGAATAGACAATATACAAAACTTCTGGTACAAACAGTTTACCACCACACACGAAGCACTCACACACCAAATCAACAAAGCCATTCTACAACCACACACATTTCCCACTTTCCTTACACAAGGAATAACATACGTTAAACCCAAAAGCTCAGACACCACAAACCCGTCAAACTACCGACCTATCACCTGTCTTCCAACCCTATACAAGATCATCACAGCCGCAATTTCCAAGAAAATAGAACAACACCTAACAGACAACAATATTATCACAGAAGAGCAGAAGGGATGCAGGAAAAATAGTCGAGGATGCAAAGAGCAGCTGATCATAGATAGCGTGATTATGGGACAAACCAGAAAAGAACACAGAAACCTTCACATCGGTTACATAGACTATAAAAAAGCCTTCGACTCCATACCCCACAGCTGGTTAATCAGAGCCCTAGAAATCTATAAAATCAACCAACACCTCAGGCAATTTCTAGCGCAAATTATGAAAACATGGAAAACCAAAATACGCCTAGAAACACAAACCGAACGCATCCAAACAGAAGAGCTGTACATCAGACGGGGTATATTTCAGGGAGACTCGCTCAGCGCTCTATGGTTTTGCCTCTGTCTCAATCCACTCTCAAATATACTAAACAGAACAGAGCATGGCTTCAATATCAGACACCAAAAAGGGAATCAACATAAAATAAACCACCTCCTATATATGGATGACATAAAACTCTACGCTGCCACAAAAGCACAGCTGAAAGAGCTCCTCAAAATCACAGAAATATTCACCTTGGATGTCAATATGGAATTTGGTATAAGTAAATGCAAAGTGCTTCACATCAACAAAGGCCAATGGAAGTACCACCATGAGACAGAAACCATCAACAATGAAACACTCGATAACATGTTTGACAAAGAAACATACAAATATCTAGGCTTTCAACAAAGCACCAAACTCAACCATACTCACATCAAAACAGAGCTCAGAACCGAATTCAAGAACAGACTGACGAAACTTTTACAAACAAAACTCAACTCCAAATATCTCACTAAAGCCATCAACACGTTCGCTATACCTATACTTACATATTCATTTGGTATCATCAAATGGTCACAAACAGACTTAGAAAATATTCACATCCTTATACGGTCTCAATTCACCAAATACAGGAAATTACATCCCAACGCATGCAAAGAAAGACTTACCATCGAGAGGAAGGCAGGAGGAAGAGGAATTATAGACATCAGATCATTACACACAAAACAAATACAAGCACTTAGGAAATTCTTTCACACCAAGCAAACCAGCCTCCACACAGCAACAGTCAAAGCAGACAAAAACTATACCCCACTCGACTTATCCCGGGTAGACCACCCAGCAGATACACACAGTCACATCCAATTACAACAGGAAAAGATGAAAACGTGGTCAGAAAAAACACTTCACGGAAAACACAGATACCACATAGAGCAAGACCACGTAAATAAAAAACAATCATACACCTGGTTACGGGATGGGCAGCTATTCCCAGAAACAGAAGGCTTCTTACTTGCCATCCAGGATAAAGTCATATTAACCAGAAACTACCAAAAGCATATTATCAAAGACCCAACTATTACAGAAGACAGATGCAGAAAATGCCACCAACAGAAAGAAACGATCGAACACATAACAAGCGGATGTAAAATATTAGCCGGAACGGAATACACAGCCAGACATGACTCAGCGGCAAAAGTAGTTCACCAAGCACTAGCCACCACATACAAGCTCATAGAAAAACACAGATCCCTACTACAAATATACACCAACATCCGTACTTGAAAATAAAGATTACAAACTCTACTGGGATATCAGTATCCATACAGATAAAACAGTCTCCGCCAATAGACCCGATATTACTTTTCAGTGCAAAAAAGAAAAAGTCACCTATCTAATTGACATAGCTGTCCCCAACGACACAAACATCCAAACGAAATACACAGAAAAAATTTCCAAATACACAGACCTTGCAACGGAAATAAAAAGGCTATGGAAACAAGAAAAAGTCATCATTGTCCCCCTCATTATATCAGCCACAGGCCTTACACCAACAACATTCACACCACACTTAGTACAATTAGGACTCAACACAAACATACACAAAAACCTTCAGAAGTCAGTGATTTTGAAAACATGTAACATTGTCAGGTCATTCCTTAATATACAATGATAATGCGTTTGTGCTGACTTGGTTTCCGCCCGTCAGCCAAACATGGAACCACATTGACCCAATGTGAGAAAGAAAAACAAGAACAGTCATAATAATAATAATAAGTCCCTCAGGGGCTAGGGGAATCCCAGGATTCTCCTAGTACGGGCATTGACGATCCCGAGGTACCTGAGTCATGTTGTGCTGTCTTGTGTTGTCCAGATTATGTGTAATAAAAACGCAATCTTAAGGTGTTTACCGTGCCGAGAAGATGAATGGCTCAGCGTTTATGAGTCGCGAACGGTTCCCCCGGATACCGGGCGCCCTCCGGGAGTAAGTAGCCTTGCTGTGGCATCCAGGCTCTGCCGCAGTCGACCTTTCTTTCCTAGGATACTCGTGGGAATACTATGTTAAACAATAATAATTATAATAATGAAAATGGAAGGGTGTTGCGGAGGCGGACCCCTGTCGTACAAACAGCTACAGCAACACCACAACAACAACTACAGACGAACCAAACAACCGCCTCAGTCGAAACTACTCCCGATAGTTTTACCAGATCCGACATTGTAGGTGATGGAAATTGCCTTTTCCGTGCAGTTAGCTTATACTTATATGGCCACCAGAACCATCATGAGAAACTCCGAGAGGTTGCTCTAAGATATTTACAACAAAACTGGTCGGAACTTCACACATTTTCATTAATTGAAGTCGACGATATAAAAAGACTTCAATAACTATTATAATTATATGCGGAAAAATGGCACCTATGGAACGAGCCTAGAGATACTTGCCCTCTCGGAAACACAAAATAGCAACTTTCATATCTTCTCAAAACAACGAAGAACAAGACATACAAAAATAACTTTTACGGACAGACCAACAATAATAAGCACGGGAAAATACAACAAAACCATTTACCTTCTACTAACAGGCAACCCAATGTCGGGACACTTTGAGCTTCTGACACCACAAAACACTGAAAACATTCCAGAGAACAACAGACCAATAAAAGAAGCATCGGGCGAGCGACGTAACGGTCGAGGACGTCGCGGGAAATGGCAGCTCGACCAAAACGATGAAGACCAGGCAACCGAAAATGGACCTGCCAAAAGTGTTGTGTTGGCGACTAAGCTGACACCCACCAAGGCGGGAAAAATCACAGCAGCGCATGAGTTGCACCACAGGAATCAACGAACACGCCATGCGTTGCTGTAATGAAAACACAAAACCTGACAAAGAAATCACTGAGAAGAGAATCACTCGCCGCTTGGACCCAACAACATCAATCCCAAGCGCAACCGACGTAGATACGGGACAAACACAACCACCAAAGCCAGGCCAGGGCCCGTATGTATTGCAAGGACAACATGCAACTACCAAGGCTGGAAAACCAAGACAGCGGTTAAAGTGGACGGATGAGATGAATAGGACGGTGATGCGCTGTTACTACACCGCCACCAAACTCGAAACAATAACATCGGGCTACAGACAGCAACTGCACAGACTTTCCTTGACCGAATATCCACATCTGCAATTACTTGTTTCAGAACAGAGAGTAGTAGACCAAAAAAGAGTTATTACCAAGAACAATCGTCTCACACCTCTCGAATTGCAAACCATCAAGGACACAGTGGCTGTTGAACTGAACACAGACCAACCAAACAATAGAAACAATAAAGCAGATTCCGAACCAGCCTCACACACACAACCACCCAGTCGAACACAACAATACCCACCACCCAGGAGGAGCATAACGCAAAATAATATTGCGAGTACCGCGCAACACCATATCACAGACAACAACATGAATCACTCGCCACCCTCAACGACATCCACACAACATCACCCCGAATCACCTCTCATACAAACACTTAAAGCAAAAATGGAGTCACATCTAGCTCGATGGTCAGACACCGACCCCACAACAAGAAATCCCATCCCTCGTTTAATCTTCAGACAGAGCACGCAACCAATCCTCAACACACTAAACAAGCACATAATACCTCAGTATATAACAGACTCAAGCACAATCGAAGACATTCACACAATAATATACGCAGCAGCAATCACCACTCTAACACAAAATAATCAAAAACTCCCTCAACGACAAGGAAACCCCAACAGGACAAAACCAAAATTCAAATGGCAAATAAGAATAGAAAACAAAATCAACAACATCAGGAGAGATCTAGGACATCTTACCCAGTTTATAAGCGGGAACGCGTCCAAACGTGTCACACAGGGGGCAAACAAGATCAAATCTAAGTCTCCCAACAGAACACTACCAGAAATCCTCGATACCTTGAAACAAAAACTATCTGTATATGCCGCAAGACTCCGTAGATACAAAGAATCAAATGAGAGGAAAGACACCAACAACCTCTTCCGAAGAAGCGAAAAAACAGTTCTACCGGAAAACTATGTACAACAAACAGACAGCAGTGACTGAACCACCAAACAAACAAGAACTCACAGATTATTGGAAAAGTATCTGGTCAGAACCCAAACAACACAATAATAACACCCCCTGGATCAAAGCCGAAGAAGACAAACATAAACATGTGACAGAACAAGAAAATACCACATTTAATACACAAGAAATTACAGAAACTATCAAACACACACACAACTGGAAATGTCCTGGAATAGACAATATACAAAACTTCTGGTACAAACAGTTTACCACCACACACGAAGCACTCACACACCAAATCAACAAAGCCATTCTACAACCACACACATTTCCCACTTTCCTCACACAAGGAATAACATACGTTAAACCCAAAAGCTCAGACACCACAAACCCGTCAAACTACCGACCTATCACCTGTCTTCCAACCCTATACAAGATCATCACAGCCACAATATCGAAGAAAATAGAACAACACCTAACAGACAACAATATCCTCACAGAAGAGCAGAAGGGATGCAGGAAAAATAGTCGAGGATGCAAAGAGCAGCTGATTATAGATAGCGTGATTATGGGACAAACCAGAAAAGAACACAGAAACCTTCACATCGGTTACATAGACTATAAAAAAGCCTTCGACTCCATACCCCACAGCTGGTTAATCAGGGCCCTAGAAATCTATAAAATCAACCAACACCTCAGGCAGTTTCTCGCGCAAATTATGAAAACATGGAAAACCAAAATACGCCTAGAAAACACAAACCGAACGGATCCAAACAGAAGAGCTGTACATCAGACGGGGTATATTTCAGGGAGACTCGCTCAGTGCTCTGTGGTTTTGCCTCTGTCTCAATCCACTCTCAAATATACTAAACAGAACAGAGTATGGCTTCAATATCAGACACCAAAAAGAGAATCAACATAAAATAAACCACCTCCTATATATGGACGACATAAAACTCTACGCTGCCACACAAACACAGCTGAAAGAACTCCTCAAAATCACAGAAATATTCACCTTAGATGTCAATATGGAATTTGGTATAAGTAAATGCAAAGTGCTCCACATCAACAAAGGCCAATGGAAGCACCACCATGAGACAGAAACCATCAACAATGAAACGCTCGATAACATGTTCGATAAAGAAACATACAAATATCTAGGCTTCCAACAAAGCACCAAACTCAACCACACTCACATCAAAACAGAGCTCAGAACCGAATTCAAAAACAGACTGACGAAACTTTTGCAAACAAAACTCAACTCTAAGAATCTAACTAAAGCCATCAACATGTTCGCTATACCTATACTCACATATTCATTTGGTATCATCAAATGGTCACAAACAGACATAGAAAATATTCACATCCTTATACGATCTCAATTCACCAAATACAGGAAATTACACCCCAACGCATGCAAAGAAAGACTTACCATCGAGAGGAAGGCAGGAGGAAGAGGAATTATAGACATCAGATCATTACACACAAAAACAAATACAAACACTTAGGAAATTCTTTCACAGCAAGCAAACCAGCCTCACACAGCGACAGTGAAAGCAGACAAAAACTACACACCTCTCGACTTAGCCCGGGCAGACCACTCAGCAGACACACACAGTCACACCCAATTACAACAGGAAAAGATGAAAACGTGGTCAGAGAAAACACTCCACGGAAAACACAGATACCACATAGAACAAGACCACGTAAATAAAAAACAATCATACACCTGGTTACGGGATGGGCAGCTATTCCCTGAGACTGAAGGCTTCTTACTTGCCATCCAGGATAAAGTCATATTAACCAGAAACTACCAAAAGCATATCATCAAAGACCCGACTATTGCAGAGGACAGATGTAGGAAATGCCACCAGCAGAAAGAAACGATCGAACACATAACGAGCGGATGTAAAATATTGGCCGGAACGGAGTACACAGCCAGGCATGATTCAGTTGCCAAAGTGGTTCACCAAGCACTAGCCACAACATACAGACTCATAGAAAACACAGATCCCTACTACAAATACACGCCAACATCCATACTTGAAAATGAAGATTACAAGCTCTACTGGGATATCGGTATCCATACAGATAAAACAGTCTCCGCCAATAGACCCGATATTACTTTTCAGTGCAAAAAAGAAAAAGTCACCTATCTGATTGACATAGCTGTCCCCAACGACACAAACATCCAAGCGAAATACACAGAAAAAATTTCCAAATACACAGACCTTGCAACGGAAATAAAAAAAGGCTATGGAGACAGGAAAAAGTCATCATTGTCCCCCTCATTATATCAGCCACAGGCCTTACACCAATAACATTCACACCACATTTAGTGCAATTGGGACTCAACACGGACATACACAGAAACATTCAGAAGTCAGTGATTTTGAAAACATGTAACATTGTCAGGTCATTCCTTAATACGGAATGGTAATAGCGTTTGTGCTGACTTGGTTTTGGCCCGTCAGCCAAACATGGAACCACATTGATCAAATGTGAGAAAGAAGAACTTTTTGTAATAAATAATAATAAAATTTGTTCTGACTTGTCCTAACTTGTCCTAACTTGTTCTAACCTGTCTGTCTGTCTTTGGTGAGAGGAGGAGGAGGAGGAGGAAGTGTGGTGATATAACTTTATTCTAACAAACAAAAAAAAAAAAAAACAAAACAAAATGAAATGAAATGAGCCTAGCCTAGCCTCGCCTCACCTCATGTTTAGTTTAGTTTATAACAGATCTTTGGTTGTAGTACATCGATATTATGGGTGATACTGATGTGAATAACTTTACTCTACCAAGAGTGCTGAAAGATTTTAATATGAAAATTGTGGATGCATGTATTTTAATAAACCGTTATATAAAGTGTTTTACTGGACGTGAGAAACAAAAATGGTTAAGTGATTACAATTTGCTTAAGAGATATTTAACTAAAGATATGGTGATGTCTCAAAATGGATTTCATTTTGCTATTTGCCCATTATGTTATTTGGAGGAGGTTCAAGTTCAATTAGAAGACTGTGAATGTGATAAAGTCAAAGATGTGATTATCCGTGCACGAGAGCTATCATCTTTACCACGTAGATCGCCACGTTTTTTATAAATAAATAAATTATAATATGACAAATTATTATTATTTTAATAAATGAATAATATAACCCTGTGTTTGAATTTTATTTCCCTACTTTCCACCAAAAATATCTCATGCCTAGCCTCTATGTGTAAATGAAATGAAACACAAGTTTTAAAATAATTTGTTATTATATTAATTTAAAAAAATACAATAGATTTTTTATTTTACATTTAATTTCTAAGTAGTAGTAGTAGTAGTAGTAGTAGTAGTAGAAGTAGTTGTAGTATCTTTCTTATTATTATTTTTCTTTCCTTTATTTTTCTTGCAACTGCTTAATCTAAGAACGTATTTATCTTTTTGTTGTTGAATTGTTTCCTCTCTTTCCATGCAAGCATTGAGATTTGTAAAAACTTTCCTGTATTCTGCCCGTGCATTTTGGAGATTATTTTTACATTGTGTTAGTTCGCTATCCATTTTATAAATTTCAGTTGTTGTATCGGAAAGATTTTCCCTTAGTTTTAAAATCTCTTCTCGAAGATCGCCAATTAGGAAATTACCAGCTGTATTTTTTTCCTGACATAATTGCAGTTGATCTGTTAGATTTCTCTTGAACATTTGTAAATCTGCTTCCAACTTAATATTTTCTTGTAATAGCCTAATATAATTTGTATAATTTATGGAATTAGTTAAATCTTCGGTAACATTTTGGTATTCTTTAATTTTTTCCATACAAACATCAATCACTGTGAGCTCAGTTTCATATAAATTAATGTAATTATCAAGTCGGTGTGAACATTGTAGGTATAGAGTTAAACTAGTATTATATAGAACATCGTAATCATTCTTTAAATAGACATTATCTTCTCTGTACTTACTGCAATTATTATTATTATTATTAGTATCATCATTATTACAACTGATATAATAAAAACAGGATAAGAAATATCCTAAAAAAATATACTTGGTAAATAACATTTTTTTTAGATGTGTTTTCATTAATAGATATCAACTATATGAGTTAACTGTTAATAAATGTAGTATATATAGGAATATTGAAATTATCTGTTTCCTTGTCTTTCATTAGCAGCTCTCTCGTTTCCTTGTCTTTCTTTACTGGAAATATAATGGGACGGTATATGTTTTGCACCATTTCTTGATTTAAAAAGTTCTTTAACGTCACATGCTACACACATTTTTCATTATATAGATCTGTTTCACCTTTACATTTGGGGCACTTTACTCTTACAATAACTGGCATTGTGTGTGTGTGTGTGTGTTATCAATTTAAATCTATCTCTACTTTATATACTACTACTACTACTACTACTACTACTACTACTGCTCCCTTCTGCTATCAAATTATCTGTTTACAAATTTTCCATCAGGTGAAAAATAATAATATTCAGCTGAACAATTACACCTTTTACATTTTTCGTTGGGTTTTGGTTGACGTCTGCAGCTAATACATTTAAATATAGCTGATTCACATCTTACACATTCTTGAAAATGCCGTGTCTTCACATTACAATCAAGACACTTAAACACTAAAATATAAGAAAAACCAAAAATTAAAAAAATTGATTTATTTATTCTAATTAAAAAAAATAAAAATATACATTTATACATCTATTGAACATTATTTTTATCTATCCAACTATTATGTTTATTATCAAAGCCTAACCATTTTACAAATACTCTATTTCCCTGACGTTTTTAACACTCTTTCAACTAAATAAATATCGGGATATTTAACTTTTTGCAGTTGCAGTTCATAAAATCCTCCCTTGATGTCATGATTGTGTTCGTCTTGAAGTAAATACGTAACAGGATTTGTAAGTTGTACTTTTTTAATGGTGAAAATTTCCGTGGACCAATTTGGTTTATACTGCTTATCAAAGGCACCTCTAAGTTTTGATATACGTACATGATCACCTACATTATACTTAGGTTTATGTGTCATTTTGATGTGATTGTAAACGGTGTTCAGTAGCATTTTTTCCTGTTTTTCCGTTACCTCAGCAGGTTTTAAACCTATCGTTCTATGTTTTTTATTATTATACAAGTTTACTATATTCGGTAGTAATTTAACCCATTTATAAGATCCTTGAAGACTAAATTCTTTCCACATCATAGTTTTAAGAGTTCTGTTGACACGTTCTACAATCGAGGCTTTTTTTTCACTGTACACAACATAGTGTCGAATATTGTATTTTTTCATCAAGTTTTGTGCTTCTTTTCCTGTAAATTCAGTACCAGAATCTGTACATAAATGGATTGGAGTCTGTTCCTTGAACACGTTTTTAAGAGCATCTGCAACTTCCTTTGATGTTTTTGATTTCAATGGATAGGCCCATACGTATTTGGAAAAACAATTAATCACAACTAGTATGTATTTATAACCATTATTTTCCTTTTCATATTCTCTCATGTCAACTAAGTCTGCTTGCATTAGATCCAAAAGTGATTTTAAAATTACTCTTCTGCGTTTAAAATTTATTCTGGCTGGTCTATGAATTTCTTCAACGATTTGTTTTTTTTTACTTTAGTTACATATTTGGTCATTTTTTTTTTTTTTTTTTTTTTTTTTTTTTTTTTTTTTTTTTTTTTTTTTTTTTTTTTACTCAACAATAATATTAGCTTCACGTAATTCTTCAATAATTGAGTTGATCTCGTTTGTAAGACTTGTATTGCCTGCTGTCTCAGAGGTAAGTAACAACTGTAGTCGTTCAACAAGTTCATTTGGATCATCCCAGTACACATAATCAATTGGATTATTAGTAACCTTCATAAATATCCCGTGTCCTTGTTTTATACTCTCTTCTTCTTCTTCTTCTTCTGCTAGCTCTGATTCGCTATCCGGTTTTTTCAACATTGGTTCAATAAGTTTTTTAAATTTACTATTTCGACTAGATTTCACATTTTTTATAGCACCTGATTTAGTTAGAATTTGAACATAATTTTTAGAATCTTTATTTGTATAGGAAGTTGGTAGATTTTGGTTAAAAAGTAACCCATACAAACCATTGGTACCCTTATATCGTTTTCCTCCAATTAATAGATCAGGTCCATCGAAATTAATCGTTTTATTACCGATGGAAAACCGTTCAATCTCTCTATCAAATTTTACTCTAAATTTTCCCTCTGAATTTTCACTATGAGGATCTCTAAGAAACTTTTTTTATATATTTTAAAGGTAAAGGATGGTATTGTTCATAATAATCAGTCAATGATTTCTCTTGTATGGTTTTATTCAATTGAGCTTCGTATTCCTTTTGTTTTGCAACTTCCTCAGCTAATTGGTCTTTTTGAACATTTTTTATGAGAAGTTTCCTTAGATTATACGGTGATTTAGATACGGTGGAAAATTGTAATTTTCTTCTCATCCGGGGGGCAGACATAGGTGTTTTCAATCCTTTAGGTGTAGCTATGTTAAATTCCATAGGAGTTGAGGTTTTAGGAATAGGTTCAGAGGCTATTGATTCTTTGTCACTATCATCTTTAATAACACCATCTTCACTATCATCATCATCAACATCATTATCATCATGATCATCAGCATCATAATCTGCGTCTTCCGTTTTTATCTTTAAATCAGGGGCTGAGTCTATTTTTTTCATTTTCTTTCTGCTAGGTTCCAATTTATTTTCAATGTTTAGTAGATGTTTCGTTATGGGTTGAAATAAATTTTCATGTGCAATTTGTTCATGTTTTAAAATTTTTAATTTATTTTTTATATCTTTTCGTTTATTCACTAATTCATGTTTAACACTTTTTTGTTTTTTTTTTTCACTTGAAGTATTGCTTTTTTCTTCTTCTTCGTCTTCTTGTGCTTCTTGGAGCCATCATGTACCATTGACACTTAGATGTTGTCTAAGAGCATTAACTAAATTTAATTAAATATATATGTAGTGATCCAAGCAATAACGATACCTTCCTTCATCAATATTGTTGTCCTTGAAAACAGATAAAAATCCAAATGGTTTTTTTTCCAACAAAAAGAGCAGAGCTCTTTGAAGCTGTCAAACGACATGTCTGTACCAACATGATCGGAATATACATGTCGTAAATTTAAATCGTCCTGTTTGAATAATATTAGTACGTTGGCATTGTCTCTAATTAAATGTTTCGGTATCTTTGCATATGTCTGACAAAGATAAAAAAGTCAATGTTATTGTGACGACCCATACTAAAATATTCTCGTATTACATCTTGCTTGTCACAGGCGACGTCATCGAATATGAACACAGAATTTCGTTTAGCTTCCGATGGTGTTATTATTTGTTCACCGTTCTCAAATGCAAAAAATCCTAGACCTTTGATCGGTTTTAATAATTGTTCCAAATAAATATATTTAGGTTGATACAAAGACTTGGAATAAAGGTAAACATTTTCAAATTTTAATCCGTTCGGATGTTCGAGAAGGCTTAGCATAGTTGACGTTTTGCCACAGTTACTAGGTCCGGAAATAATACATCGCATCGTTGATGGTAACAATACACTATGTTTAATATCATTTTTAATATCTTCTAAATCATGATTTACAACTTTTAGTCTAGTTTTCTGTTTGACCACTCTCTTCATTTCACATTAAGTGTTAGAATAGAAATAACTATAAAAAAGGAGGGTTTGTTGAATATATAGTCAGTTTATGATTAGCTCTTCTCAAATAAAAACAAAAATAAAATAAAATGAAATACTATGTAAGCGGTGACTCATTTCAAGGCAGGGGTCTTTTAAACAGTGCAATTAATAAGCTTCCATTTGAATTACATTTACCTGGATATAATTTTTGTGGACCTGGTACAAAATTGAAAGAACGTCTAGCACGTGGTGATAGAGGAATCAATCCTCTCGATGAAGCGTGTAAAGAACATGATATAGCCTATTCAACCTACAGTGATTTACATGATCGTCATCAAGCTGATAGAATTTTACTGAGAAATGCCCTAAGTAGAATGAGAGCCTCGGATGCATCGTGGAAAGAGAAACTTGCAGCAGCAGGTATTTCTGCTATCATGAACAGTAAAATTAAATTAGGTATGGGTGGAGGTAGGAATAGTATATCAAATAAACTGATTAACCAAGATGAAAATTGTCAGTGTCCTATCACAGAGTCAAAGAAGGAGAAGAAGAATATGACTCCACAAGCTGCAATCATTATTAGACAAAGTGTTAAAGCAATGCAAAAATATCTAACAACAATGGAAACTTTGTTAGGTAAAATCAATAGCCCTTCCAACCAAAAAAAAAAAATTCAAAAGGAGAAAATGAAAATAAAACCTGAGAAAAAACGAATACTAAAACCCAATAGGGAAGAAGAAGAAGAAAAGCACCTTAATTATCATGAAAGAGCAATTAAAGAAAAAATGGGCAATAGATTATCTACTACTACTACTACTACTGCCTTACCTGTTAAGAGAAAAAGAAAACTTGAAAATAAGCAAGAATCTGAAGCTAATTTACTGGAGAAGAGATTTAAGCAAGATATAGAACAACAACAACAACAACAAATAGCTAGTAAAAAGCGGAAACGATCTAATAGTACTAGTAGTAGTAGTGAGGGTGAGAACTTGGATATGGACTTTGATGAGTTTACTGGTAATAAAAGAGCAAAAATATAAATTAGGATTATTAGTTATATGTGATTTAGTTAATTAAAAACCTTTAACAAGATAACAGTTATGGTTTGTAGTAAAAAAAAAGTGTGTAAATCTAAAAGACAAACTATTCGACGACGACGACAACAACAACAAAGGAGAAAAACAAGTAATCGTGGTATAAGAAAAAAAACTTCAAGCTTCCAGTCGGTTGCAAAGAAAATAAAAAGGAATATCTTAAAAGGAAAACCTACGAATATAAACAGTGCGCTTAATATTGCCATTAAAACGGTGAAAAATGAAAAAGGTAAAATCAAAGCACCGAGAGTTATTCAGATTCCTAAAACGGGCGGAATTTTACCATTAATACCGATATTTGCTGGACTTAGTGCTTTGGGTACTTTGAGTGGGGGAGCAGCAGGTATTACAAAAGCCATTAATGATGCTCGATCGGCTAAGCAACAATTGGTAGAAAGTCAACGTCATAATAAAACAATGGAAGCATTTGCCATGGGAAAGGGTCTATATTTAAAACCTTACAAACATGGAATGGGTCTTTTTTTACACCATCCTCCCAAGATACGAAATTACCGATAGCATTACCCAATCATGCTTTAACAAACCTAGAGATGGAAATGTATGCAAAAAAAATGAAAATTCCATATTTTCGAGGGGTCTATATGAAGGACAGATTGCCGAGGAAAATTCATAAATATGAATCGGGAGTAATCAATTTGGATAACAACGCTGGACCTGGTACACATTGGACTGCTTACAAGAAATATGGAACTGTAATTTATTATTTCGATAGCTTTGGAAATTTGTTGCCACCCATAGAAACACAACTGTATTTTCAGTCGAATGAACATTGTAATATTTTTTATAACCACACGTCATATCAATCTTACAACTCTATTATTTGTGGACATTTATGTTTAAACTTTTTATATCACCCCGTATATTTTAACAATAAAAAAACAAGTTGATTCTTCAAAAGTGTTTTTTATTTATTCATAACATTTTTGTACCAATCACTCTGTCAGCTTTCAATGAAGTAACAGGTACGTGTACTTAGTACAATTCGTTATATCCTACCATCGTATTCCGTAACTTCTAGGATAAGTACCCCACCAGTAAATTGTTATTTATTCATAATATTTTAAGTAGAGTAGAACTTGCAGTAAACAAGAAAAAAAATGTCCTACACGTTTACATTGTCAGGACGTGACTCCCTACTGTCATCAAAAATTTATCCTCCGATTGTATTAAACGAAAATGAAGAGTACGTTTTGGGTCTGATTAATTTCGAAAGTTATAATTCAATTCCAAACGTTGACAAAACCAACAATACCTTTTATTATGATGAAGACAAAAAAAAAAATTATTTTACCAGAAGGATCCTATGAAATTAAAGATATACAAAACTATTTGATCAAGCAAATTCAAATAAAGTCAAGTGGAACAAGCAAATCATCATCATCATCATCATCATCATCAACATCATCATCATCATCATCATCAAGAAAACAACTTCAAATGAAATAACTTCCAATGAAACAGATGATGTACTTGTCGTCATCGAGGAAAACTTGAACACGCTTAAGTGTGAAATTAAGAGTAACAAAAAAATTGACTTTAGCAAAGCAAATTCACTGGGAAAACTATTGGGATTTGAGAACAAAATACTGAAAGCGAATACAAAGTACATATCAGAAAATCCTGTAGATATATTCAAGGTTAATTCAATTTGTATAGAATGCAATCTAGTCACTAATTCGTATAATAATGGTGCGCATGTGCATATAATTCACATTTTTTTCCCCAATGTACCACCTGGTTTTAAAATAGTAGAGAAACCTTCAAATGTCATATATTTGCCAATAAGCACTCGCTATATAGATGAAATTCAGCTTAAAATCACCGATCAAGACGGAAATCTAGTTAATTTTAGAAAAGAGTTGATAACGATACGTTTACACTTAAAAAAAGTTTCATAGGAAAAAAGAAAGGAGAAGAAGAAGAAGAAGAAGAAGAAGAAGATGGTATTTCTATATAACCATAATTCATTTAATGTACCGCTAGTAGGCTGTGAACAACAACAACAACAACAACAACAACAAACAAACTGATTATAAATTATATAGAAGAAAGAAAAATCATCGTAGTTTGCAAAAACAATTGAAAGAATTAACACCTGAGAATAAGTCTGTATTAATGACCTTAGGGTTTAAATTAAAAAAGTTATAAAAAAATATTAGCAAAATTTCAAGATTACAAAGACTTTGGTATAGCTTTAAGTTGCAGCTTAGTACAAGTGTTCAAAGAATTTTAATAATAATAATTAGGTGTAAGTGCAAATACAGTAATACTGAAGAAGAAAGAGAAGAGGAACATGAGTTATAATATATTAAAAGTTGGTGAAAATGTGTTACATGACGAATCAATAGTTAGTTATCAATACCATACACATCAACCTTATTCATCAACAACTTTAAGCAACAACGATGAAATTCGTATACCCATTCAAACTCAGGACCTTTATACGTTGCCGAGTCAAAGTTTTTTATATGTTGAAGGTAAACTTCTTAAAAGTGATGATACATTTAGTGAAAATGTTCATTTTTCTAACAATGGAATACTGCATCTGTTTGATGAAATTCGTTATGAACTGGGAGGAGTGGTAGTTGATCGTGTTAGAAATCCTGGAATAACATCAACTATTAAGGGACTCGTATCATTTACTCAAAATGAAAGTAACAGTTTACAAAATGCAGGGTGGTGTGAAAAACAGAACCCTTCTCTGTTGGATGGCAGTGGAAATTTCAATGTTTGCATTCCACTGAAAATAATAATGGGATTTGCTGAAGATTTTCATAAAATTGTAATGAATACACGTCAAGAATTGATACTAATCAGAAGCAGTTCGGATTTGAATGGAATTCAACAAACTGCAGATAAAAAGGAAACCTATAAAGTAACCCTTAATAAAATATTTTGGAAAATGCCACACATTTCAGTGAGTGATAGTCAAAAGTTACGCCTTCTCAAGCAATTCGAAAGCAACAGGGATTTAAACATAGCATTTCGCAGTTGGGAACTGCATGAATATCCACAACTGCAGCAGTCAAAAAATCACACTTGGGCTGTAAAATCTTCAAATCAGTTGGAAAAACCACGTTTTATTATTGTTGCTTTTCAAACAGCAATGAATAATAAAATTACTGAAAATATGAGTACTTTTAAACATATTAACTTGACTAATTTAAAGGTCTACTTAAATTCCGAAGTTTTCCCATACGATAATTTAAATTTAGATTTTGACGTCAACAAATATGCCATTCTCTACGAGATGTATGCGCAGTTTCAAAAATCATACTATTATACACCTATCAATGATCCATGTGTCTATCCTATAAGGTTTAAAACACACACACCATTAGTAGTAATAGATTGCTCGCGACAGAATGAAGATATACTGAAAGGAGGAGCTGTCGATATACGAATAGAGTTTGAGACAAGTCAAAACGTACCCAAAGGGACTACGGCTTATTGTTTGATTTTGCATGATCGATTAGTTAGATACAACCCTCTTACCAGCACAGTGAAAGTATTTTAATCTATAATAATAATGTATATATTGGACGTGCAAGGATTTCAATATACCACCAGTAATTTTATCTGTAAGGAAATTGCTATTATAAACATTAAAAATGGAAAAGTGTTTCACCGACATATAAACCTACCACAACCCTTGGAATGGTTCAATTCAACGCTAAGCAAACATATCAGTTGGTCAACTCAAAATATCCACGGACTTTTATGGGACAGTGTTAGTGATGATTATTTACCTTTAGAAAGTCTATATCTCTTTATTAAAAATGTAATCAAGTCACATGAAAAAGTTTTTGTTAAAGGATTAAGTAAGAAAATGTGGTTGAAAAATATAATTCCTAAAAATATTATTATAGACCTATTAGAATTAAATTGTCCTAAGTTACAAACTTTAAGTAAAGAAACTAGTTCTAATTATCATTGTAATAGTCATGGACAGAATAATTTAATATGTGCTCGAGAAAATGTATTGTTAGTGAGAGATTGGTTTTTAAATTGTAATGATAAATAAAAAAAGATAACTATATTTTAAAATTTTAGACTTTTATTTACTACTCTGTTTTACTTATAAAATCAATATTTACTTGTACTTGCTTGGGGTTGTTCTGCTACTTTTTTCTTTTTTGGTTCACCATCATCATCATCTTCATTAATTTTATCTTTAGTAAAAAGAACTAAGGTACATGGAACATCTGACATTGTATTTTTATTTTAAAAAAACTTTTTAGAGAAGAAAAACAACGATTGCTATAGTGACACTGTTCGTTCACAAATGTTGACTGTTGTGTGTGTGTGTGTATGTGTTCTTATTAATTACTACCTATTTAAGTACTATGTAACTACTTTATTTTTCTTGTTAATTACTACCTATTTAAGTAATTATTTTTTTAATGAGCATTAATTGCTTAAATTTCTTCCTCTTTCAACATTAAAAAAAAAAATTCACCATCAAATTACTACCTATTTAAGTACTATGTAACTATTTTATTTTTCTTGTTAATTACTACCTATTTAAGTAATTATTTTTTTTTATTGAGCATTAATTGCTTAAATTTCTTCCTCTTTCCCCTTAAAAATTTCTCCATCAAGTACCATCGTACTTGTGGATATTTATCTAGGCTCAAGAGAAAGTTATGTTCTTCTTCTTCGATCGTATCTATTTCCTGCCACATATAGCGGACGGGTAAGATCCACAACCGATCGTGGAGTACAGCAGACGTTGGTACATAATTTAAATGTATATGTACTCTTTTTTGACAACCTCCATCTTTTGCACCCCATGTCTAACCTTGTTATTAATTTTTTTTTGTTGTCAAAATAAACACAATAGTTGGATCGATAAGAATAATGAATAGTAAGTAATAATAGCAGTAGGAAAAGATTTTATATATAAGGGTGAGATGTATCAATATAAACTTCATTTTAAAAAAACAAGAGTCTGAGAGAACATTAAAAACAAAAAAAAAAAAAAAAAAAAAAAAAAAAAAAAAAAAAAAAAAAATTAAAAAAAAAAAAAAAAAAAAATTAAAAAAAAAAAAAATAAAAAAAAAATAATAATAATAATAATAAAAAAAAAAAAAAAAAAAAAAAAAAAAAATATGCCAGTTGTTGAAAGAGTAAAATGTCCCAAATGTAAAGGTGAAACAGACCTGTATAATCAAAAATGTTTGACATGTGAAGCTAAGGATTTCTTTAAAAGAAAAGATGGTGCAAAACATTTACCATCTTCGTATTTGTCCAGTAAAGAAAGAAGAGGAATCGAAAGAGAAGCCAACGAACGAAATAGAAACAGATAATTTTTGTTTTCTCACAAAATAAAATTATTTATATTAACACTTTATAACTTTTTTTTATAATGTAAAATTATTCTTTATTCTTAATATATGTATTTTCTTAAATCTGCTCATACTTGTGTGTTTTATTTACCCAAAAAAACAGCAACAACAAATCTATTATTAGTAAAGGAAAAAAAAGTTTTACTAGTAAAAATTTCAAATATAAAGTTTTTTTTTTTTTGTTTACACAAGCTAGGCTATTATTATTATTACTATTTTCTTGGAAAACAGACTATTTTCGGTGATGATGTCATTGGCAATTTGGTCACGTGACTTTTTCAGACAGGTTAAGACAAGCGTCGTATGGAAAATTCCTACATCGGGTATTTTATTTTTTTTTGCTTTATACATATGAGGTGAGGCGAGGCTAGGCTAGGCTCATTTCATTTCATTTTGTTTTGTTTTTTTTTTTTTGTTAGAATAAAGTTATATCACCACACTTCCTCCTCCTCCTCCTCCTCACACCAAAGACAGACAGACAGGTTAGAACAAGTTAGGACAAGTTAGGACAAGTCAGAACAAATTTTATTATTATTATTATTTATTTCAAAAAGTTCTTCTTTCTCACATTTGATCAATGTGGTTCCATGTTTGGCTGACGGGCCAAAACCAAGTCAGCACAAACGCTATTACCATTCCGTATTAAGGAATGACCTGACAATGTTACATGTTTTCAAAATCACTGACTTCTGAATGTTTCTGTGTATGTCCGTGTTGAGTCCCAATTGCACTAAATGTGGTGTGAATGTTATTGGTGTAAGGCCTGTGGCTGATATAATGAGGGGGACAATGATGACCTTTTCCTGTCTCCATAGCCTTTTTATTTCCGTTGCAAGGTCTGTGTATTTGGAAATTTTTTCTGTGTATTTCGCTTGGATGTTTGTGTCGTTGGGGACAGCTATGTCAATCAGATAGGTGACTTTTCCTTTTTTGCACTGAAAAGTAATATCGGGTCTATTGGCGGAGACTGTTTTATCTGTATGGATACCGATATCCCAGTAGAGCTTGTAATCTTCATTTTCAAGTATGGATGTTGGCGTGTATTTGTAGTAGGGATCTGTGTTTTCTATGAGTCTGTATGTTGTGGCTAGTGCTTGGTGAACCACTTTGGCAGCTGAATCATGCCTGGCTGTGTACTCCGTTCCGGCCAATATTTTACATCCGCTCGTTATGTGTTCGATCGTTTCTTTCTGCTGGTGGCATTTCCTACATCTGTCCTCTGCAATAGTCAGGTCTTTGATGATATGCTTTTGGTAGTTTCTGGTTAATATGACTTTATCCTGGATGGCAAGTAAGAAGCCTTCAGTCTCAGGGAATAGCTGCCCATCCCGTAACCAGGTGTATGATGTTTTTTTTATTTACGTGGTCTTGTTCTATGTGGTATCTGTGTTTTCCGTGGAGTGTTTTCTCTGACCACGTTTTCATCTTTTCCTGTTGTAATTGGGTGTGACTGTGTGTGTCTGCTGAGTGGTCTGCCCGGGCTAAGTCGAGAGGTGTGTAGTTTTTGTCTGCTTTCACTGTCGCTGTGTGGAGGCTGGTTTGCTTGCTGTGAAAGAATTTCCTAAGTGTTTGTATTTGTTTTGTGTGTAATGATCTGATGTCTATAATTCCTCTTCCTCCTGCCTTCCTCTCGATGGTAAGTCTTTCTTTGCATGCGTTGGGGTGTAATTTTCTGTATTTAGTGAATTGAGATCGTACAAGGATGTGAATATTTTCTATGTCTGTTTGTGACCATTTGATGATACCAAATGAATATGTGAGTATAGGTATAGCGAACGTGTTGATGGCTTTAGTGAGATTCTTAGAGTTGAGTTTTGTTTGCAAAAGTTTCGTCAGTCTGTTTTTGAATTCGCTTCTGAGCTCTGTTTTGATGTGAGTGTGGTTGAGTTTGGTGCTTTGTTGGAAGCCTAGATATTTGTATGTTTCTTTATCGAACATGTTATCGAGCGTTTCATTGTTGATGGTTTCTGTCTCATGGTGGTGCTTCCATTGGCCTTTGTTGATGTGGAGCACTTTGCATTTACTTATACCAAATTCCATATTGACATCTAAGGTGAATATTTCTGTGATTTTGAGGAGTTCTTTCAGCTGTGTTTGTGTGGCAGCGTAGAGTTTTATGTCGTCCATATATAGGAGGTGGTTTATTTTATGTTGATTCTCTTTTTGGTGTCTGATATTGAAGCCATGCTCTGTTCTGTTTAGTATATTTGAGAGTGGATTGAGACAGAGGCAAAACCATAGAGCACTGAGCGAGTCTCCCTGAAATATACCCCGTCTGATGTACAGCTCTTCTGTTTGGATCCGTTCGGTTTGTGTTTCTAGGCGTATTTTGGTTTTTCCATGTTTTCATAATTTGCGCGAGAAACTGCCTGAGGTGTTGGTTGATTTTATAGATTTCTAGGGCCCTGATTAACCAGCTGTGGGGTATGGAGTCGAAGGCTTTTTTATAGTCTATGTAACCGATGTGAAGGTTTCTGTGTTCTTTTCTGGTTTGTCCCATAATCACGCTATCTATAATCAGCTGCTCTTTGCATCCTCGACTATTTTTCCTGCATCCCTTCTGCTCTTCTGTGAGGATATTGTTGTCTGTTAGGTGTTGTTCTATTTTCTTCGATATTGTGGCTGTGATGATCTTGTATAGGGTTGGAAGACAGGTGATAGGTCGGTAGTTTGACGGGTTTGTGGTGTCTGAGCTTTTGGGTTTAACGTATGTTATTCCTTGTGTGAGGAAAGTGGGAAATGTGTGTGGTTGTAGAATGGCTTTGTTGATTTGGTGTGCGAGTGCTTCGTGTGTGGTGGTAAACTGTTTGTACCAGAAGTTTTGTATATTGTCTATTCCAGGACATTTCCAGTTGTGTGTGTGTTTGATAGTTTCTGTAATTTCTTGTGTATTAAATGTGGTATTTTCTTGTTCTGTCACATGTTTATGTTTGTCTTCTTCGGCTTTGATCCAGGGGGTGTTATTATTGTGTTGTTTGGGTTCTGACCAGATACTTTTCCAATAATCTGTGAGTTCTTGTTTGTTTGGTGGTTCAGTCACTGCTATCTGTTTGTTGTACATAGTTTTCCGGTAGAACTGTTTTTCGCTTCTTCGGAAGAGGTTGTTGGTGTCTTTCCTCTCATTTGATTCTTTGTATCTACGGAGTCTTGCGGCATATACAGATAGTTTTTGTTTCAAGGTATCGAGGATTTCTGGCAGTGTTCTGTTGGGAGACTTAGATTTGATCTTGTTTGCCCCCTGTGTGACACGTTTGGACGCGTTCCCGCTTATAAACTGGGTAAGATGTCCTAGATCTCTCCTGATGTTGTTGATTTTGTTTTCTATTCTTATTTGCCATTTGAATTTTGGTTTTGTCCTGTTGGGGTTTCCTTGTCGTTGAGGGAGTTTTTGATTATTTTGTGTTAGAGTGGTGATTGCTGCTGCGTATATTATTGTGTGAATGTCCTCGATTGTGCTTGAGTCTGTTATATACTGAGGTATTATGTGCTTGTTTAGTGTGTTGAGGATTGGTTGCGTGCTCTGTCTGAAGATTAAACGAGGGATGGGATTTCTTGTTGTGGGGTCGGTGCCTGACCATCGAGCTAGATGTGACTCCATTTTTGCTTTAAGTGTTTGTATGAGAGGTGATTCGGGGTGATGTTGTGTGGATGTCGTTGAGGGTGGCGAGTGATTCATGTTGTTGTCTATGATATGGTGTTGCGCGGTACTCGCAATATTATTTTGCGTTATGCTCCTCCTGGGTGGTGGGTATTGTTGTGTTCGACTGGGTGGTTGTGTGTGTGAGGCTGGTTCGGAATCTGCTTTATTGTTTCTATTGTTTGGTTGGTCTGTGTTCAGTTCAACAGCCACTGTGTCCTTGATGGTTTGCAATTCGAGAGGTGTGAGACGATTGTTCTTGGTAATAACTCTTTTTTGGTCTACTACTCTCTGTTCTGAAACAAGTAATTGCAAATGTGGATATTCGGTCAAGAAAAGTCTGTGCAGTTGCTGTCTGTAGCCCGATGTTATTGTTTCGAGTTTGGTGGCGGTGTAGTAACAGCGCATCACCGTCCTATTCATCTCATCCGTCCACTTTAACCGCTGTCTTGGTTTTCCAGCCTTGGTAGTTGCATGTTGTCCTTGCAATACATACGGGCCCTGGCCTGGCTTTGGTGGTTGTGTTTGTCCCGTATCTACGTCGGTTGCGCTTGGGATTGATGTTGGTGGGTCCAAGCGGCGAGTGATTCTCTTCTCAGTGATTTCTTTGTCAGGTTTTGTGTTTTCATTACAGCAACGCATGGCGTGTTCGTTGATTCCTGTGGTGCAACTCATACGCTGCTGTGATTTTCCCGCCTTGGTGGGTGTCGGCTTAGTCGCCAACACAACACTTTTGGCAGGTCCATTTTCGGTTGCCTGGTCTTCATCGTTTTGGTCGAGCTGCCATTTCCTGCGACGTCCTCGACCGTTACGTCGCTCGCCCGATGCTTCTTTTATTGGTCTGTTGTTCTCTGGAATGTTTTCAGTGTTTTGTGGTGTCAGAAGCTCAAAGTGTCCCGACATTGGGTTGCCTGTTAGTAGAAGGTAAATGGTTTTGTTGTATTTTCCCGTGCTTATTATTGTTGGTCTGTCCGTAAAAGTTATTTTTGTATGTCTTGTTCTTCGTTGTTTTGAGATTATTATTATTATTATTATTATTATTATTAAATTAAGTTAGGCAAAAAAAAAAAAAACAAAACGACAATCGGCTATTCTCTTAGAATAACAAGGAAATAAAAAAAATAAAAAAAATAATATTATAAGTTCTACTAGTTAAAAAAAAAATTATTTTATTTCTAAATTTTTCAATTTACAACTTTTTTCCCAACTTAAACAAGTCATTTTTTACTTATCCAACAAACAATGCTTTTTTTATATATACCTTTTAGTTACTCCTTATTTCACGAAGCTTCAATAGCCGAAATGCTAATACAACAGAACTCCATCACATGGGTCGACGGTTCGTATTCTAGCTAGATCACTTCAGACTTTTTTTCATTTAAATAATTCCCCAAAAAAATTGGGAAAATTACCCTCTCAAAGAAAAATTTTATTTTTGCCTTTTTTACAACATACCAAAACTACCCCTAAAAAACTACCCCTAAAAAACCAACCCTTTTTTACAAATAAGGACTTTTTGGCCTAATATACACCCTCTTCTCTTTCAAGGTCATTCTTTAGCTCTTCCAAGGTCATCATTCTTCGTCTTCTTCTTCTTCTTCTTCGTCTTCAGCTCTTGGTACGCCGCTTCGGATGGACACATGCCATCGAGGTGCCACCTAAAATAAACACACTTTTTTTTTTTTTACCTTCTTTCTTAAAACATCAATATCTCATTTGTTTACGTCACTTAATTATACCAGCATCCAAAGACTACTACTAGGAGTAAGATCTTTTTTAATATGATACCTTTACTAACACTATCTAGTAACAATCCTCTATGGCTCAGTGGGTTAAGGCGCTGGTTTTGCAGTATGGGAAATAAAGGTTCGAATCCTGCTATAGACATTAGCTTTTTTTATTTATATTTAAATTCATACAAGTCCACAACCTAATGTGACGTATATATGGGTGTGACGTCAGCAGTGAAGAACTCTTCTTGCAGAAGATTATCCAACACATCGAGGCTCACCTAATCTCTCTCTCTCTCTATCTCTCTTAAGCTTCAAGACATCCAATGATGACAAAAGGGCACTGATCAACAGCCACTGGAATGTGACGTCATTGAACACTTCTTCAGCTCTTTCAAGGTCATTCTTCAGCTCTTTCAAGGTCATTCTTCAGATCTTTCAAGGGCATTCTTCAGGGCTTTCAAGGGCATTCTTCAGGTCTTCAAGGTCATTCTTCAGCTCTTTCAAGGTCATTCTTCAGCTCTTTCAAGGTCATTCTTCGGCTCTTTCAAGGTCATTCTTCGGGTAATGGTACACATGCCATCCGCAGTCCCAGTACCCCGCCTTATATACTACTGTCAGCACTGACACCCTTACAATAGCACGGAGAATAATACATACGCTCTCATCATTCTCATTTGGAGTTCGAAACTGAAAGTTGGGCGATGGAAAAACATATTCATACTCATGTATGTTACTCGGGCCTGTTCAGTTCGGGAATATATTTCCTTTCTTGGATCCCACTTGTCATTTATATTGGTTCTCAAATATATAAATGTACGGTGTTGTCCCCGATTTCAAGGGATTCTGGTGGTACATTTTTCTTTGTTATTACCATCCAGTTGGTTTTTCTTATATTCACAGTTAATCCAAATCTTTCGCTGGCTGTTACGACTCGATGGCTGGAGATCTTTAATATTATTTGCTAATAGAACAGTATCATCACGTATGTATGTTGTGCAGTGTACTCTCATTAACTGATATTTCTTCAATAGATTTATAGATGGTCTCATTAACGCATCATCCACTCATTGAGTCCAGTACACATTTTTAATAATATTTAGATCTCTTTTGTCTATATTTGTTGTTTCTAGAATTCACTAGAATCACACAGTAGAAAGCTGTATTGTAATCTATAAAAGATGCATATACATCCGTATTCATATCTTTACAACGCTGGACCAGTACATTTAATGAGAATAAATCTTCCCGTGTACCCATAGGAATCTGGATTTTGTGTTACCTATTAACACGTATTTACCTAATATTTATTAACCAACGTATTATACTAAAATATTCGGAACCTTCCACTCCCAATTTCGGCAAATGGCTAGCATGTTTTATAAATCAATTCGTCTTTGTCTTACTTGATAAATAAAAAGCACTATAGACATATTTATCTACAGTCAGTGTAATAAGAATGCCGAGCGAAAAGTGACTAGAGTACTTGAGCTATTACTTGATTATGGAAGCAACTTCTCCATTTTTTTCGTTTTTTTTTAACATTGCTTACTAAACTGGTAGGACCTGTTTAACACTGATGACGTTCAAATTTAGTAACTGTATTTTATTGAATTCTCTAGTACGAACTTGTTTTATTTTCCAATTATTTGTCTAACTAGCCTGTACCTCTAGTTTACTAGTAATATACAAAGATTAGTACCTTATATATTACTCTCTTTGTTCTGTTCTTACATTCTATCTAATGAAAAATTAAATAATTTAAAGGGGAACTTTGAAATTTTACAGTTTTAAATTAGTGACATTCCAAGCCTTGAATACCTGTTAGATTAAAATGGTTGAATTTAAAAAGTTGCCAATGTTATTATCTACAGTAACTTTTTTATAGTCTAAATCACTTTGAAGAAGTCAAAAAGCTTTTTTCAATTGTAGGTAAAAAATTGATTGCCCTTATTACCGTCCTATACAAAAAAGCCCTTTTTGATATTGACTGCCCTTATTACCGTCCTATACCAAAAAAGGCTCTTTTTGATTTTATTAATGACATGTGAAATAGAACCTGCACACATTAAAAATTACGTTAGCAATTCCTATATATATATATATACATAGATATACGAGGCTGGTTTGAAAATTCCGTGCAAAAATAAAAACTACTTATGTGTTTGGGGTAAACCTTTTTTATTTTTCGACATAGTCTCCTTTTAGGCCTATACACTTCGTCCAACGATGTTCTAGTTTGTTGATCCCTTCCGAATAATAGGATTTGTCCAAGTCTGCAAAATATCCATTAGTGTCTGCAATCACCTCCTCGTTTGAATAAAATCTTTGTTCCGCCAGCCATTTCTTCAAATTAGGGAACAAATAGTAATCCGAGGGAGCCAAGTCTGGAGAATAGGGGGGATGTGAAACGAGTTGGAATCCTATTTCCATTAATTTTGCGACCACAACTGCTGAGGTGTGTGCTGGTGCGTTGTCGTGATGGAAAAGGACTTTCTTGTGGGCCAATCGCGGGCGTTTTTCTTTGCAACTCGGTTTTCAAACGGTCCAATAACGATGAATAATATTCACCTGTAATAGTTTTACCCTTTTCCAGATAGTCGATGAGGATTATCCCTTGCGAATCCCAAAAGACAGTCGCCATAACCTTTCCGGCCGAAGGAACGGTCTTCGCCTTTTTTGGTGCAGATTCCCCCTTGGTAACCCATTGTTTAGATTGTTGTTTGGTCTCAGGAGTATAGTAATGTATCCATGTTTCATCCACAGTGACGAAACGACGCTTAAAGTCCTCCGGATTCTTCTGGAACAGCTGCAAACCATCCTTGCAACACTTCACACGATTCCGTTTTTGGTCAAGCGTGAGCAATCGCGGCACCCATCTTGCGGATAGCTTTCTCATGTCCAAATGTTTATGCAAAATATTATGTACCCGTTCAGTCGAGATGCCCACAGTACTAGCAATCTCATGCACCTTAACTCTTCTGTCATCCATCACCATATCATGGATTTGATCAATGATTTCTGGAGTCGTAACCTCCACAGGCCGTCCAGAACGTTCAGCGTCACTTGTGCCCATATGGCCAGTCCGAAAATTTTGAAACCACTTATAAACTGTTCTAATCGAAGGTGCAGAGTCACCATAATGTTTATCAAGCTTCTCTTTACTCTCCTGAGGCGTTTTACCTTTCATAAAGTAATGTTTAATCACCACGCGAAATTCTTTTTCGTCCATTTCTTGAAAATCACTCGACTTCCTTGATTCACACGAATGCCAAACACAAAGAAATAGACCAATATGGCTGAAACTTGGTCTGCGTTCATTCAAGAGATGCTACTAACTAAACATAACCTCGATACGCGCCGGTGGTGCCATCTCTCGGACTTTGCACGGACTTTTCAAACCAGCCTCGTAAGTGTTACGGGGACTCTACCCCTGGAAAATCACTCATCATTTACTGGTATGCTGAATTTAAACGCGGTAGTACATACATAAATAGTGTTAAACGCTCTGGATGCTCAAATGAGGTAGTTACATCCGACAACATCAAAAAATCCACAACATTATTTTGGATGACGAAAAGTGAAATTGCGTGAGATAGCTGACACCCTAAAGATATCAAAAGAATTTGTTGGTCATATTTTGCATGAACATTTCAGCATGAGAAAGCTCTGTTCGAAATGGGTACCGCGTTTGCTCACATTGGACCAAAAATAACAACGTGTTGATGATTCTGAGCGCTGTTCGACCATGCTATATGTGACAATGGATGAACCATGGATCCCCCATTACGCACTAAAATCAAATCGTCAGTCAGCTGAGTGGACAGCAGCCGGTGAAAGCCGCCGGAAGCGACCAAAGACACAATAGTCGGCTGGGAAGGTTTTGACCTCTATATTTTGGAATGTGCATGGAATAATTTTTATCAAGTATGCTGAAACGGGAAAAACTATCAGTAGCGAATATTATATGAAGTTACTAGTGTGTTTGAAGGCAGAAATCGCAAAGAAACGGCACCAAATGAATAAGAAAAAAGTGTTCTTTCATCAAGACAATGCACCGTGTCACAAGTCAATTGTTACGATGGCAAAATTGCATGATTGGAAGTTCAAATTGCTTTCTCATCCCCCGTATTCTCCATATTTGGCCCTCGGCGACTATTATCTATTCACAGACCTCAAAAAAATGCTTGCGAGAAAGAGATTTGGCTCCAATGAAGAAGTTATCGCCGAATCTGAGGCCTATTATGAAGGCAACGACAAATCCTTCTACAAGAAAGGTATAGAAATGTTAGAAATGTGTTGGACTGATTATATCGCTCTTGAAGTTCATAAGTCATTTACACGTAATATACATTTGGGAAACCGATTTTATTGAAATTTATTTTTCTTTGTAATGTTGAATGATCTTTTTAATATTGTTGCAATAATGTTACGACAAACGCAAATGAAAAGAATATATATTTCGAATCACCGATTCCTCATAAAACTCCAATTTTGTTATCAAACGATAGAAATAAGTTTACACTCTCTATATAAAAATTTGGTGATCTGTGTAGGAGGGGTGGAATTTATGGCATCCTGAAATATACCTTTTCTGATAGGAAAAAATGATTAGACCGGAAAACTTCTAATGTGGAAAATTTTTATATGAATAGGGTCAAAAATTGTGTCTATATTCATATGATAAAAAAATTGTTTTATTTGACTTTAAAGAAAAATATAAAACCCCTAGAATTCGTAGTTGAGTATAGAGTTACACAAAAATAAGTTTATATACTTCTAGGTTGAGTACTGGGAAAGGGATGTTTCTTTAAATACCTTAAAAAATCAATATAAAGTAAATCTAATTAACTGGAAACTGACTGATCTGAAATTGGTCCAAATATATCAAAATTTAAATACACTTGAACGATGTTAGACAGAAATAGTCTCCAAATTAATTTAAAAATAAAAATTGAAAGTGGTATTGTCAGGTAGCAAGGCATTCTAACTTCCTGTTATATTGGCTGCCATGATATTTTTATTTATATTGCCAGAACTAAATATTAAAACAAGTTCAAGTATTTAGGGTAAGTAGAGAGCTTTTTGTATTATGATTAGCCTCAGTGTCATCAACTCGCTAGTCTTTTGATTGTCCCGTTATTTTGGCTGGCTAGCATTTTTTATGAATGTTTTGAAAGCTGCGGGTTTAAACAGATTAAGATATATCGGGTTGATACAAGACCTATTATATTACTTTCATGGCTAGTTTTCGAAATATTAATAAAAATAAGTTATCCGCCAAATAACTGTATATTGAAAACAACTTACAAGTAAATGTCTCTCGTGCTTCGTATAGTATAATGGGCCTTACATTAACCTAAAATTCCTTGCAAATCAGTGTTACTAGTGCAAACTGTAGTATAACAGACCCTGTATTTAACTTAAACATCCTGTTTTACATGTTCAGTTTTCGAAATATAATATAAATATAACCTAAAAATCTTAAGCTGCCCTTATATCAGGTTTTTGAAATATTATTAAATATATGTTAGCAACCGAAATAATATATATTTAGACAGCTAGTAAGTGGATGTCCCTCATCCAAATCATAATACCATAAGCACTCTACTTACTCTAAATACCCTAATCTATTTGGATATATAGTTTTCGAAATATTTCCTTGTGTCATAAAAATTTTGGCTGCTAATTTTAGCTGCCAACTTCACATCAGTTGGAAATTTACCACGTGGAAAAATAAAAAAACAAGGAAAACAGGGACCCCTTGAATTTAAACGAAAGTAGTACTTTTTTATCATTAATAATTTAAAAGTTATTGGTGTATTCTGGCAGTTTAGCAAGAATAACTCAAAACTCAGAATAAATCTTTATACAGTCGCAAAAGTATATAATTTTATAATAATTTTTTTTTTCCGACAAGGAGATTTTCGGTCCATCGAAACTGAGATAGGTAGCAGTCATGAGATCATAAAAAGGGTATATAGTTTAACTCAAGATATATTATTTACAATAAACATACATCAACGAGGGAGTGAGACAGGGAGATTCGCCATGGACCGCATAATTGAAGCCATTAGACCAAAACCAGGATATTTAATGAGCCCACACAATATTAACATAGTATGCTATGCAGACGATGCTATCTTAATTACAGATAATGAAGACAATCTTTACAGACTAACACACCAACTTAACATAATAGCCAAACGTTATAATATGAAAATATCGTATCAAAAAACAAAATGCATGGTTGCTGGTTGCTCGGTTGGAACCGAGAAGATGCAAGATACAAATATAAGATTCCATAATTGAGCAAGTCATGAACTTGAAGTACTTGGGAGTTGAAACCATAAGCCATCGTAATCTCTAGAGGAAATACAAGCCCAGAACACCAAAGCCCTGCTAGTAGCAGGTTGCCTAAAAGACACGGTGTGCCGTAACAAGTACTTAAGGACGGAAGGAAAAGTAAGGATATATAAAGCCATGGTACGACCCATATTAACATATGCAACGGAAACCAGAACAGACAAAAAAAGCGAAACAAAAAATGCGAACTTCAGAAATGAAAGTTCTAAGAGCAATAATAGGAGTAACAGTTCGTGACAGACAAACAAATGATTCCATACGAGAAAGATGTGGAATTCAAGATGTGGTGAAATGGTCCAGAACAAGAAGAAAAAAATGGAAAGAACATGTAGGAAGAATGGGCGAAGACAGACTGGCAAAAATTGGTATGGATGAACTACCGAAAGGAAAAAGACCGCCGGGACGACCGCCCATGAGATGGGCCCAAAATTGGTTCGCTTCGTCCACAGAATGAGGCATGACAAACAGGATAAAAACCCTAGTCAAACGTAGAAGAAGAAGAAAAATAAACATACATAAATGAACTTACTTACGAGCTCATGCAACTTATCTTGAGTCATTACAAACTCTAGTAATATTAAATCGTTTAACTGAGCTGTCCAATTTATTGACAAGACAACCAATCGGTTACCCGAAATTTCGATACTTTTTTATTCTAATAATTGTTCACTTAATTGCCCAACGTATTTTGTGTTTAGTACATTTGCGACTAAAATATAATGAATTAATTGCATTATTCATTTTAAAAAAAAGGTAACTTTCAAAAACTGGGTTCTGCAAAAATGTTAATTACATGCTTAAAATATCGTTTATGAGCTTGTTATAATAACAGAAAGATTTTGCAACGCTTATTTTGGTGGACCACTGTCTTTATCTTTATTTGAAGCATGCGCCTACCGTTTGGAGCTTGCGCAGTAGTAAAGGAAAGAAATTAAATATAAGGACTCAGCTGTTATCGTTATTTGATGCATGCGCCCACCATTGAGCTTGCACAGTATTGAAACAAAATAAGAGAATCGTTCATTAAGGATAACGATTTCCCTTATTTACAAACTTATAAGAGAGGTTATTTGAAGTACGTTATTCTTGTCGCTATTAGGGTCGCATCTGTTTTTTTTTTTCTTACTTAGATATACAAACCACTAAGAAAATACAGTAAAATTGAAATGATAATCTTTTATTACACATAACACTGACAACAATTAATTAGTGTTCATATTATGTTGGGATTTTGCAATTTTTGGTACAGTTGCATTACAGTGTGTGTAGCGCTAATTTCAAATGAAATTTTATTTACCGCACGTTCGTATTACCTTGGAAATATTGAAGAAAGTGATAGAAACCTACTAAACACAATTGTAATTTAGAAACTTCTGTTGACCTATCAAATACTAATAACCAGTGTGCTTAACAATGAAATGAATGAAAAAAAAAACAATAAGTTTATAAAAGATGAATACTAACCTAACCTTGCAATTCCTTCGCATTAATACTACGCATGCTTGAAATAACGATAAGGACAAAGGACTGTGAAAAATAAGCGTTGCAAAATCTCTCTATTATCTAATAGGAATTGTAGTTACAGAAGTTTGTTTGCGATTAAAGAAAAATTATTAGATTGAAATTTTCTTCTGACTAGTTTTTTTTTGTGATCGTGTATGGTAATTGAGATTTTGCTGCACTTGATAGTATCTAGTTATTATTTTCTCATTTGTCCTACTTTCTAGTTTCTACAATACGAGGCATTGTAAAAAGCGTCACCTTATAGTGTTCCCAACAATAGAAGTGTTGAAAAGAGTTAATTAAGGGCAGCTACTAAACTGATTTAGTTGATCAAAAAATAAAGCAGAAATTTCCAATATGGGGTGTAAATATGCTTTATTACGCTATAATGTGTTCTGTATCGATTCCGTAAAATTTAAGCCAACCCGACATGATGGCAAATGAAAACATGCAGAATTTTACGAAGTCTTTCTGAATTAGCGAAAACTGTTGTATAGTAACCCGTTTTCCATAAAATTTTCATGTTAGATTATTTGGCTTTTATATTGTTAAGCTTATAGTTATATATTTGTAATCACTACGAAATATAAACCTTGAGGTTATATTTTTTCTATTTTCTTTGAAATATTGCTTTGTGATTATATATATATATATATATATATATATATATATATATATATATATATATATATATATATATATATATATATGTACCAGTATGAAATGCGGATTTCAAACAACAAATGGTGCACCAATGCAGTTTGTGCTTCAAAGATTTGACACTGCGCCATTTTGTTGTGTCATTAACAAGTGTCAGACGCGCACAAGTGATAAATTGGAAAAGTGTGTGCATGATGTTGATGTTTTGAATATGTCGAAATTTATACCGAACAAAGAGCATTCGCGGACAGCATTAATTTTTTGTTTTCATTTGAAGAAAACGGCTGTTGAATTATACCGATTACTTCGAGCAGCTTATGGTGAACATGTTCCATCGCAAGATACACAAAAACAACTCGCCGAGCAATTGGCTGTTTCCCATCGGCTATGAGAGATGGGAAAGATTCAAAAAAAAACCGGTAGATGGGTACCACATGAGTTGAACGACAGGCAAATGGAAAAAAAGCGCAAAAACACGTATGACATTTTGCTCGCTCGGTACAAAAGGAAGTCGTTTTTGCATCGTATAGTTACAGGAGATGAAGAGTTGATTTATTTTGAGAATCCCAAGCGCAAAAAATCAAGGCGCACCATCCATATCGACCGCAAGACCGAATCGCTTTGGCAGAAAGACGATGCTCTGTGTTTGATGGGACCGAAGGGGCGTGATCTATTATGAGCTGTTAATACCTAGGAAAACGGTTAATACTAAACGTTACCAACAACAGTTAACCGATTTGAACCGTTCGCTGCTTGAAAAAAGGCCAGAATACCGAAAGAGGCAACACAAAGTCATTTTTCTTCATGACAATGCTCCATCACATACGGCAAAACCAGTTCGCGACACGTTGGAAGCACTCAGCTGGGAAGTTCTACCCCATGCGGCTTACTCACCAGACTTGGCTCCTTCCGATTACCACTTGTTTGCATCGATGGCTCACGCACTTGCTGAGCAGCGCTTTGGTTCGTACGAAGATGTGAAAAAATGGCTCGATGAATGGTTCGCAGCAAAAGGGGAAGATTTTTACTGGCGTGGTATTCACAAATTTCCCGAAAGATAGGGAAAATGTATAACAAGCGATGGAGCATACTTTGAATAAAGCACTTTTCATCATTCTTCCGAATTTAACATGTTTTTTTAGAAAAAAAAATCCGCATTTCATACTTGTACATCTGTATATATATATATATATATATATATATATATATATATATATATATATATATATGTATATATATATATATATATATATATTATATATATATATATATATATATATATATACATATATATACATATATATATATATATATATATATATATATATATATATATATATATATATATTATATACATATATATACATATATATATATATATATATATATATATATATATATATATATATACATATATATACATATATATATATATATATATATATATATATATATATATATATATATATATATATATATATATATATATATATATATATAGATATACATACATATATACATACATATATATATACAGTGCGTCCGCAGTCCGGAGTGGACAAGCGGGAAAACATCTTTATTATTCATTTTACGACAAAAAGTCGTTCTTTATAAAAAGTTCTGCTTATTGAGAAAATGAATTTACAATATAAAAATTTTATATCATATATACAGGGTGTAAATTAGGAAAACATGAAAATGTTTGAAGAGAGAAATACCATTATTTATTACTTTTAACAAAAATTTTATAAAATAAAGTTATTTATAAACTAACATAAAGTCTAAATACAAATTTTGATATGAAAATTGGAATATTTAAAATTATTCAATATAACTACCTCCCCTTTTCAGCTGACTTAATAAATTTACCGTACACTTTACGGATAATTCGCAGCGCATTCAGTTCATCTATTGCTTCTTGTATGCGCTCTTTTAATATCTTCTGGTCATGTGGCAGGTTATGTGAAAAAACCTTTCTGTTTTAAAGCTCCCTACAAAAAGAAGTCTAATAATGAAAGGTCAGGCGACCTAGCTGGATAATGGATTGAGCGAAACCTCCCTATCCACTTTACTCCAAAATGATTATGTAACCATTGTCTGACCAAGGCTGTGCAATGAGCAGTACAGTCGTCTTGTTGCCAAAACATGTTATTACGTACTTCTGGTTCTAAAGTATTAAGAAATGGTAGGACAAATGTTTCCAGAATGTTCAAATAAATGTGCTGGTTTAAATTTCCCTCTATAAAATATGGGCCAATGATCCGATCAAAAAAAATTCCACACCATACATTAACTTTTTTGTAACGTTGACATCGTTTGCTGATTACATAATTAGGATTCTCGAAAGCCCAATGACGATTATTTTGGGAAGATACGTGCCCGTTTGTGGAAAATGTAGATTCATCGGTTTTCAAGGTAGTTTTCACCTATCCATAAACAAAACTCTAAACGTCTCTCTTCATCTCCAGGTTCAAGTGTATGCCGCAGCTTTGGCTTAAAAGCTTTAATTTTATTTTCCTTAAAAAAAGTTTGTAATTCACTTTTGCTTAAATCCACTATTTGTGCACGCTTCCTTAAAGATAATTTCGGGTTATCTAAAACTGACTGTCTTGCTAATAATGTCGCTGCGTCATTTTTGTTATATGTTTTCTAAGATTTCTTCACATTCATCACCAACCCAGTTTCTTTGAATTTTATTAATAATTTTCGCAATGCTCCTTTGACACAGGCGTATTAGGAAATTTTTCATGGAAAAGATCTATAGCGTATTGATAAGACACATTTCCAATACCGTAACATTGTATTAAATAAATACGCTCTTATTTGCCGAACATTTTTGAATATGCCTTCACGATATCAGGATACTGACAGATGTAAATAAGATGTTGACGTGACATGGACGTTTACAAAATCGACTATCTTAATTTTGTTGTTAAATGCAAATAATTACATGAAACCACCATTATTATTCTATTTTTAAATATTCGAATTTTCAAAATTTGCATTTAGACTTTACCTTAGTTTATAAACAACTTTGTTTCATAAAATTTTTGTTAAAAGTAATAAATAATGGTACTTCTCTCTTCAAGCATTTTCATGTTTTCGTAATTTATTGATACCCTGTACATCTGATATAAAATTTTTACATTATAAATTCATTTTCTCAACAAGCAGAACTTTTATCGTAAAATGAATAATAAAGATTTTTTCCCTCTTGTGCACTCCATCCGCGAACACACTGTATATATATATATATATATTATATATATATATATATATATATATATATATATATATATATAGAAAAAAATGTGAAACTGTTAGAAAACATTTTGTTGGACAATTACTATTCAAAAACCCTTATAAAAAAGATATTTCAAAGACCCCCCCTTCAAATCAATCTGTCTCTCCCCAGTCCTTGTCTTCCATATTTACAAATACAAATATAAAGATTACTAGCTATAATTTAAAAAATATTAATTGTTTTTATGCTAAACTAAAGGACAAAACCGATACTTTACAAAGATCTAATGTAATTTATGGCATTCCCTGTCAATGTGATTTGGTCTACATCGGACAAACATCACAGAAGCTCTCTAAGAGATTAGCTTTACACAAAAGTGATAGCAAACATAAACCTATCGCAACCAGTTTGAGTTTACATGTGAATAATACAGACCACCGAGTACAATATAACAAAAGCTTCATTCTGGATGTTGAAACTAATTACTTCAGAAGAAGTTTCTAGGAAATGTGTTACATAAAAACTTGCAAAAATAGTCTCAATCACAAAAAAGATATAGAAGGATTGAGCTCTATTTGCACCTATTTGCTAACACAAAATCACCCCAAACCAATCAAAAATAACGATTTTTTATGAAAAAAAGAATTTCCAGTAAAGTTGACTTTTCCTTTTCTGTTACTCCTGTTTTTTAAACATTTAAATTACTTTAAGTGTCTTTTTGGTATAAAATTACCAGGTGTACAAGTATGAAATGCAGATTTTTTTTCTAAAAAAACATGTTAAATTCGGAAGAATGATAAAAAGTGCTTTATTTAAAGTATGTTCCATCGCTGCTCAGCAAGTGCGTGACCCATCGATGCAAACAAGTAGTAATCGGAAGGAGCCAAGTGAGTAAACCGCATGGGGTAGAACTTCCCAGCTGAGTGCTTCCAACGTATCGCGAACTGGTTTTGCCGTATGTGATGGAGCATTGTCATGAAGAAAAATGACTTTGTGTTGCCTCTTTCAGTATTCTGGCCTTTTTTCAAGCAGCGAACGGTTCATATCGGTAAATTGTTGTTGGTAACGTTTAGTATTAACCGTTTCCTTAGGTTTTAAACAGCTCATAATAGAACACGCCACTCTGGTCCCACCAGCGATTCGGTCTTGCGGTCGATGTGGATGGTGCCCCGTAATTTTTTGCGATTGGGAATCTCAAAATAAATCCACTTTTCAACTATACGATGCAAAAAACGACTTCCTTTTGTACCGAGCGAGCAAAATGTCACACGTGTTTTTGCGCTTTTTCCATTTCCGTCAACTCATGTGGTACCTATCTACCGGTCTTCTGAATCATTCTCATCTCTCGGAGCCGATTGGAAACAGCTTGTTGACTAACACCCAATTGCTCGGCGAGTTGTTTTTGTGTTTGCGAATCATCTTCGCCCAACAGTGCTTGCAATTCCACATCTTCGTATTTTTTTGGCGGTTTTCCACGTTCCTTGTTTGTAACATCGAAGTCACCACTTTTGAAACGCCGAAACCATCGTTCACACGTATCTTGCGATAGAGCATGTTCACCATAAGTTTCTCGAAGTAATCGGTATGATTCAACAGCAGTTTTCTTCAAATGAAAACACAAAATTAATGCTGTCCGCGAATGCTTTTTGTTCGGTCTAAATTTCGACATATTGAACACGACAACATAACACTATGCACACACTTTTCCAATTTATTACTCATGCGCGTCTGACACTTGTTGATGACACAACAAAATGGCGCAGTGTCAAATCTTTACAGCACAAACTTCATTGGTGCACCATCTGTGGTCTGGAATCCGCATTTCCATACTTGTACACCTGGTAAAAATTAAATATGATAAATAGTTCACTTTAAATATTTTAAATTACTTTATGTGTCTTTTTATTATAAAATTAAAAGATAAATATGTAAATAATAAATAACTTTTTTTTACTATATCTCTAGCTTTAATGTTTTTTTGGTTTTTTATCGACTTGCTGACGACATAGAGTACTAACAATATCCGGTGTCGGACTCAAATATTACTACAAGCTACTAAATACGATGTCAAAAAATTTTAAATGGAGTACCATTTCAACATCATGGTCTTTCTCACAGTTGTTTCTGTCTCTAAAAGTGTTTTTTAAAGAATGTTTTTAACAATATTTTATTTTCGGATACTTGTGTAATTCTCTAAGTGTCCTTTTGTCATGTTTTTTATGATTATGCTTATTACCTGGCCAACGAAATGCAAATTTAATCTTGTACCACCAGAGAGACATTAACTGCTGAATTTTTGTAAGTAAATTATATATAACTTTATAAATCACATATTATAACGAACGTCTTAACTTTGTTTTTCTGTACCTTGTTTGCATTTCAGTATCCAGAATAAGCTACCAATTAGGCAGCGAAAGCTTGATAACAAAAAATGAAAAGCAGATACTAGAACCTATAGATATCTGATTGCTCATTTCTTCTCCTCATTAGGGCGTTTCCCAGTACTTAAACTTCCGACGGTTTGCAGTGCCCTGTTACTGTCCTTCCTCTTATATATATATATATATATATATATATATATATATATATATATATATATATATATATATATATATATATATATATATATATTTCGAAAACGCAACTCCAAATACAAAGAATAACATAAATATAGACTGATGTACACGACAAAAAGGTATAAAAGGATATACACATATAGGATATGGTATAGATTGTCAAGCTAGGCATCATTACAGATGGATACTTAAGTCACCTAGTAGTGCAGAGCAGAACCCTCAGGGTTGTGCAGTTCTCGAAGGAACCCGTTGAATTTTCTAAGAGAGCAACTCCATCGCAATATGATGCAACGTTTGCGCAGGACTTCCACAATCGCAGCTAGGATCATCCACCAGACCCTATTTATGTTTCCAATATTGGTACCTACCATGGTTAATTCTAACCCGGTTTAGAGTTGTCCAGGTTTTTTTTGGGAGTTCGAAACCACAGACGTTGATTTAGCTTTTACACCAAACTGAATATGTCTGGTTTGGAAATAGCCCACTTCTCGCGCCAGGCTGCTTCAATAGTGAAGTCTTCCCTAGCCAGCTGTTGTCCAAGTCGCCATGGAGGTTTGCGGGATTTCAGGCTAACTGTTACATTATCACAGTCGTCATGAAGCGGCAGTCGTCAATTCATCCATTCTTTCTTCAAAACAAATTGTCCTCTGATGTATGGGGGAGGTATGTTGGACAATACAGGAAGCCATTGTCCCGATGTAGATTTAATTTTACCTGATATTAATTTTATTGTCTGGTTTAATTGAGTATCAACCAGTTTTTGTATGGGCACCATTCAACCAGACAGGACAACAGTATTCGGCCACAGAATACACTAAAGCCAGGGCTGTTCTTAGAACATCAGCATTTGTTCCGCAGCTGCTTTTTTTTTTTTTTTTTATTGGTCTAGCACACGTGCTGCAGGGAAGTCCCTAAAGCGCTCCAGGAGCGGCACGAGTGCGGAAAAAGCGATTAACGTTATTCTTGAATCGCTGTAAATTGTACTCTGTGGGAAACACAGCGCTGGGTAAATTATTCCAAAGGGATGACGTTCTCCATATAAAAGATTGCTTGAAAAGCGTTGTACGCGGAGTAACAAGCTGAACCTCATACGGATGCGAAGCACCAGCGCGACGTGTATTTCTAACATGCACCGCTTTAGGAGGAATTAAGCGGGCTACATCCTTCGAACACTTTCCATGAAAATACTTGTAAAACAGACTCAAGTCGCCAACCGTTCTTCGATGTTCCAGCGAATCAAGGCCGCCGGTCAATTCCGGGTCCCCAATCAGACGGACCGCTCTTCTCTGAACAGAATCCAACAAATGCAGTGTATGTTTGGGAGCGGAGCCCCAAACGTGGGAGCAGTATTCCATAGTTGGTCGAATTTGGGCTTTGTAAAGAATTAACAGTTGTTGTGGGGTGTAAAGCTTTCTGGTTCTAAATAATATTCCCAACTTTTGAGAAGCTCTCCTTGCTATGCTGCCAGAAAGCTTATGTAAAACGTTATTCCTGGACTTTATACTGTGTACTTTTTGTTTTGTATTTTAAATAAATGCTATTTGCCCCTTATGTATATCCTAATTTTTGAGAATGGATTGAGTGGATATTAATACTGAGAGAGAACAAAATTAATATATTAATTAGCCCGTGTTGCTTGTAGTGATATGGAGATCGAGGTAATTTTTGTACGCCTTTTGAAAATAGTCTCTATAGTTGTTTAAAGCTTAGTTGTACTGTTTTGGGCACCATCCATTTTAGAATAAAAATAATCTAAGTTCAGCTCAAAAAATGAAAAAATACTGAAGACTAGTTGTTGTTAGAAAATTGAATAAAGTACAACTGATACGTCCTGTAAGATAGAACGGGAGTTCAGTAAAACACTACGCTAACACAAAGGAAAGTATATTAACAAAATAAAAAATTCTTACATCTATTACACCCTTAGAATTAAATAGACTAGACTAATAACCCTTTATGCTATGAGAGTGCACAAATAGTCTTTAACTATCATGAAGGTAGTATAGTTTCTGGTATCACTTATTATTGAAAATAAAAAAAATGGCTTTAAAAAGGCACCATATAGAAAGATGGTTCCAGGTTCACTTCCGGTGAAACCGACTCCTGGATCACACCTGCTACATATTCGTCAGGAACACACGTGAGAAGGAACTGAGATATTGAACTGGTATAGTTATCGACTTACAGTCTGGCTTTTCCTCGTGGCTTTTCTATCACCTGCTTGGCCTCTCCTGGTGAGTTTCCCATCAAAATATTGCCTCACACACTACCTCCTTATTTTCATTTGGGTAACTAATCAACACTTGACCCAAAATGTTTTAGGATGGGTAGAATATTTCAGGAACGGCTCGATGATAAAAAAAATACACTATCATGAACTGCAAAAAGGATGCCTTCACTACTTGAAGGACGAAAAAAGCCATCACTTTGTGACGAACAGAGAATGTTACTGTTACATGCTGGACCGAAAAAGCCCTTAAAAATTGCTAATGACTGTTTATATATCATCGTTCTCCTTCCTTCGAAGTGAAGTCTTCAAAATGTATTAGTTCACTTCAGGAATGCAAAATGAGACGGGAGTGTTAAACTCGCGACTTGATAGACAAGGACCGATGATGCTCGTCTTAATCATAATCCAGACACATTCACTGCAAATGAAATAAGTTAAATCGATCATACGAGGCTGGTTTGAAAAGTCCGTGTAAAATCCGAGAGATGGCACCACCGGCGCGTATCGAGGTCATGTTTAGTTAGTAGCATCTCTTGAATGAACGCACACCAAGTTTCAGCCATATTGGTCTATTTCTTTGTGTTTGGCATTCGTGTGAATCAAGGAAATCGAGTGACTTTCAAGAAATGGACGAAAAAGAATTTCGTGTGGTGATTAAACATTACTTTATGAAAGGCAAAACGCCTCAGGAGACTAAACAGAAGCTTGATAAACATTATGGTGACTCTGCACCTTCGATTAGAACAGTTTATAAGTGGTTTCAAAATTTTCGGACTGGCCATATGGGCACAAGTGACGCTGAACGTTCTGGACGGCCTGTGAAGGTTACGACTCCAGAAATCATTGATCAAATCCATGATATGGTGATGGATGACAGAAGAGTTAAGGTGCGTGAGATTGCTAGTGCTGTGGGCATCTCGACTGAACTGGTACATAATATTTTGCATAAACATTTGAACATGAGAAAGCTATCCGCAAGATGGGTGCCGCGATTGCTCACGCTTGACCAAAAACGGAATCGTGTGAGGTGTTGCAAGAATGATTTGCAACTGTTCCAGAAGAATCCGGAGGACTTTAAGCATCGTTTCGTCACAGTGGATGAAATATGGATACATTACTATACTCCTGAGACCAAACAACAATCTAAACAATGGGTTACCAAGGGGGAACCTGCACCAAAAAAGGCGAAGACCGTTCCTTCGGCCGGAAAGGTTATGGCGACTGTCTTTTGGGATTCGCAAGGGATAATCCTCATCGACTATCTGGAAAAGGGTAAAAATATTACAGGTAAATATTATTCATCGTTATTGGACCGTTTGAAAACCGAGCTGCAAGAAAAACGCCCGCGATTGGCCCACAAGAAAGTCCTTTTCCATCACGACAACGCACCAGCACACACCTCAGCAGTTGTGGTCGCAAAATTAATGGAAATAGGATTCCAACTCGTTTCACATCCCCCCTATTCTCCAGACTTGGCTCCCTCGGACTACTATTTGTTCCCCAATTTGAAGAAATGGCTGGCGGAACAAAGATTTTATTCAAACGAGGAGGTGATTGCAGACTAATGGATATTTTGCAGACTTGGACAAATCCTATTATTCGGATGGGATCAACAAACTAGAACATCGTTGGACGAAGTGTATAAGCCTAAAAGGAGGCTATGTCGAAAAATAAAAAAGGTTTACCCCAAACACATAAGTAGTTTTTATTTTTGCACGGACTTTTCAAACCAGCCTCGTATGCGCCTACTACTGGTTGAGTTACACTGCTTACTCAAATATAAAAACTGCAATAAGATTTAAATTCACTGCTTAACTTAACAATTATTGCATGAATTAGAGAAAGAAAAACGGTTTTGTAACATGATCTTAAAATCTAGGAAAACATGAATGTTACAACTTTATCTTATCAGCTGTTTCTTAGATGTTCCTTGTAGGTTAGCGATCGATCAAGAGTAACCCCTAGCTATTTCGGGTACTGATTGTGCTTCACTTGTTGGTTCCTGAATTCAATCACCGGTATGTAGTTGGCTTGCTTATTATTTAGATGGAAACAAGCCGCTTCCGTTTTGTTTAAATTTAGTTGTAGCCTCCATATTTTAAAGAATTCGTCCAAGTTCCTCCTTTGTATTATTATTGTGCTTAACTAAATTTTAATTTGTGTAAAACCTTACTTGTACATTACAAGTAAATATATTTTTTTTTATTTAAACAATAAACTCACTAAACTTTTTAATTATCCCTAGTCAATTAAATTATAACTCCCATTTCTTATTACAATGTGCTTAAAGTTGAAGCTTACTTAATAGATTAAAATACTGAATAAAGTAAATAACTTGTCCAAGTGAAATTTCTATTAATGTCTTAGGGACAACTAAGACATTGACGTTTTATTTAATAATATAATGAATAAATAGAACGCCTGGAAGTGTAAAACTTCAACTTACAACTGATTTTAAATGAATATAAATTGAAGTTTTTTAAATTACATTTTACAGTTTCCGAAAAACTGAACTTGCACTCTGGTACATAGCTTCAAATACAATTTTTTTATTTCTCCACTGATTAAAAAGTTACTTAAGTGATTTAAAATAATGTTATTTCATTTGTATGGTCAATAACGACTCGCTAAATTTATTTTTTGATTTTGTCCGAATATCTTCCTTATGTAGACCGGTAAAGAGACAACATAATTCTGTGCAATTTAAATCCACGGCTACAGCTCTACCCTATACTGGATTCGATCACAATATTCTTATGAGTTGCAATTGCAATTCAATTTTATCAGCAGAGCTGTGATGAATCTAACAAGGCAGAGATGTATTTCCCAGCGAATAATAATAATCCAGTATTGGATATTTACGGTAGGATGTAACTAATATTTATAAATATACCGAAGAGAGGAATAGTTTCAGAAATAAATGTTTACATGGTAGAAGAAGCTCTGAAAACAGCCGTTTTTAGTGTTCCGTACGGAACACTTATAAGATCACTTCGGTGTCTGTCTGTCTGTCTGTCACACCCGATTTTCTCCGAAACTATTTGACATAGAAAGGTGAAATTTGGTAATAATAGAGGAATTTATGGCCTCATCAGAGCCATGTAGTTTTGAGAATTAAATTTTGACTTAAGGGGTTAGTTTTGGGGGGTGAAGTCGGAAGTGAAAAAAAAATTTTTTTACTAAGTCATCGAGTGTGGTGTCAAATGAAAGCTTGTGAAAACACAAGTAAAAAATATATATATAATATTATACTTGCGCTCACTTTTCTTTGTATTATTTTTAAAAATTCGCGAAAAATCTCTGTCCCGGGCCTTATCTCGAAAAGTACTTATCAAAAAATTTCGAAAAAATTCTGGAATATTCTCCACGGGGTGTAGATTGAAAGAAAATTATCACGAGTGCATTACCTTTAATAATTTATATGGTATATAAAAAAAACAAAAATTTCAAGGTCATCAGATTTCAGTAAAGATTGGAAACAAACTTTGTTGAAAACTCATTTGGGGTGTGTTTTGTGAAGTCACTAATCATTTTATACCACCGTAACATAAATTTTGACTTAAGGGGTTCGTTTTGAGGGATGAAATCGGACGTGAAAAAAAATTTTTTTTACTAGGTCATCGAGTCTGGTGTCAAATGAAAGCTTGTGAAAACACGAGTAAAAAATATATATATAATGTAATACTTGCGCACACTTTTCTTCGTATTACTTTTAAAAAATCGCTGTCCCCTACCTTATCTCGAAAAGTACTGATCAAAAAATTTTGAAATAATTCTGGAATATTCTCCACGGGGTATAGATTGAACGAAAATTATTTGGTATATAAAAAAAAAATAAATTTCAAGGTCACCAGTTTTCAGTAAAGATTGGAAACAAACTTTGTTGAAAACTCATTTGGGGTGTGTTTTGTGAAGTCACTGATGATTTTATACCACCCTAATAAACATTTTTATTTTAGAAACAATCAACAATTTCATTCAGTGTGAATGGAATTACGTTATAAGAATTTATTATAGAATTATGAAGGTAGGATGGAACAACTTCCACGGACCTGATGCCAGATTAAGTAAGTTACAGTTCAAAAAGACTTTCTCACACTAAAAAAATCTTAATCTAAGCATTACAATTTAATATCTATATAACGAGTGGCTTAAAATTGGAAATTATGAAAAATGCATAATTTTCATATTCCACGACTAGAAGAATCCCGAAAAAGATGTACAACATGACGTATTTGAAGCAACCCCTCATACCCTCCCCCACTTCTTACATGTTTGAATATATGGTAAAAAATTTTGCTTAAAATTATCTAAACCAAAAAGCTGGAAATATTCTTATAATAATATTGAAACAATAAGTTTTTTTTAATTATCCATACCCCTAACGTTTTTTTTAGTGTTCCTTACGGAACACTTATAAGATCACTTCGGTGTCTGTCCGCCTGTCGGTCTGTTCGACTGTCTGTCTGTTTGCCTGCCCGTTTGTCACCCGATTTTCTCTGAAACTACTCGTACTTGATACAGAAAGTTGAAATTTGGCCCTAATATAGGAGTTGATGGCCTCATCAGAGCCGTGTAGTTTTGAAAGTTAAATTTTAACTAAAGAGGCTAGTTTTGGGGGGGTGAATCGGAGGTAAAAAATAAAATTAACCAAGTGGGGTGTCAAATGAAAGCTTTTAAAAACACGACTTGAAAAGTATATATAATGTAATACTTGCGGACACTTTTCTTTGCATTATTTTTAAAAAATTCGGAAAAGTTGCTGTCCCCCCCTTACTTGAAAAGTACTGATCAGAAAAGTGTGATAAAATTCTGAAATATTCACACAGGATGTAGATTGAACGAAAATTATCGCGAGTGCATTACTTTTAATAATTTATCTCGTGTATAAAAAAAACAAAAATTTCAAGTTCATCAGTTTCCAGTAAAAAATCGGAAAAAACTTTGTTAAAAACTCATTTGGGGTGTGTTTTGTGAAGTCATTAATCATTTTATGCCTCCGTAACAAAAGCTCTTATTTTAAAAGCCATCAACGTACGGAACACTAATTGCGCAAGTCCGACTTGCACTTGACCGGTTTTTTATTATTATTTGTACTGTACTGTAACTTAAGTTGTTTAAAAAACGACTCTTTTCCTACTTTAAATATTATATACGTGCAAACTTAAAATCGATATCTTATTTCATTCTAGAGTAATTGACAGGCCGATAGAATGACACCGGACCGTCGGAAATAGAAAACTATGTTTTTCATGATCTAGGAATTATAAAACGCAAAGAAACGCAAAAATTTCGAAGGTGGATTTTTCCATAAATACAATTTACTTTCTGTCAGCAAGGGAAGAAAGAAATTAGATAAGAGCCTGCAATTTAGTAAATAAACTGCGATCGTATAAAGACTTATTTTTACAATTTTTTCAAATTGAAAATAGGTATTATTTAAAAAGCAGAGTTGTCTAAAAATTCAATGAAGGTTGGCTAAATTTCATATTCTCTTCCAAACGAAAGTACGGCTTTGTCGGAGAGAGAAAAGAATCCAAAAAATATTTCATAAAGCTGCCAATTACTTGTCAAAATAAGCTTTACCTTGCCTTTTTACCTGTCGTATGCAGAAATTCACCCTACATGTGTTTCTATACAGGAAAAAGAACGGATATTTATATAACCACATATATTTTAGAGCACCCTCACATCTTGTTGCCATAAGAATTTTATGAAGGGTGCAAAACGTCTTCTTTAAAAGATAATAGGATTCTAGGAAAATCAGCTTGTTAGAGTGCTTTTGAAAAAAAAAAAATAAAAGTGGTTAACAAGCATATTATTGTTCAGGGCATAAATAAAATATGAGGGGATAGGCAAGCTAACAATTTGCATTATCAATTGGATAGGCACGCTAACAATTTGCATCGCCAATGTTTAAAAAAAAGTGCGTTTTACAACTACGCCGTAAAAAAATATACTTACTAAATTTGCAGTAAAAATAGTTTTAGCAAAACTTATACAAATGAGGTTGTCTTTATGTGGGTTAAGGGGTAATGCCGCTCTAGAGCTAAGAAAAAAGCCTGATTTTGACAATTTTTTGTTGAAATATAGTGGACGCAATCCAAAATTTACTTAAATGCTTTTATTATACATACTTTAAAGTACATTTAAAAATTTTTAAACAATTTTTTTTATAAAATGGCGGCACCAGTACTGAAAAAAGGAAGATGCATTTTATAATCAGTACTTTGCGGCCAGAAAAATTTCTCCTCCAATTTTTTATCTGGAACAAAGTGCAAAGTTTTTTGAGGAAGTAGATAGAAAAATTAAAAAATATTGTTTTTTTTACGAATGGTACCAGTTGTACAAGTATGAAATGCGGATTTCAGACAACAGATGATGCACCAATGCAGTTTGTGCTATAAAGATTTGACACTGCGCCTTTTTGTTGTGCCATCAACAAGTATTAAAAGCGCACGAGTGATAAATTGGAAAAGTGTGTGCATAGTGTTGTGTTGTTGTGTTCAATACCGCGGACAGCATTAATTTTTTGTTTTCATTTAAAGAAAACTGCTGTCGAATGATACCGATTACTTCGAGAAGCTTATGGTGAACATGCTCCATCGCAAGATACGTGTGAACGATGGTTTCGGCGTTCCAAAAGTGGTGACTTCGATGTTGCAGACAAGCATTGTTGGACGAAGATGATTCACAAACACAAAAACAACTCGCCCAGCAATTGGGCGTTAGTCAACAAGCTGTTTCCAATCGGCTACTAGAGATGGCAAAGATTCAGAAGTCCAGTAGATGGGTACCACATGAGTTGAACGACAGGCAAATGGAAAAGCGCAAAAACACGTGTGACATTTTGCTCGCTCGGTACAAAAGGAAGTCGTCTTTGCATCGTATAGTTACAGGGGATGAAAAGTGGATTTATTTTGAGAATCCCAAGCGCAAAAAATCATGGGTAGACCCAGGCGCACTATCCACATCGACCACAAGACCGAATCGCTTTGGCAGAAAGACGATGCTCTGTGTTTGGTGGGATCAGAGGGGCATGGTCTATTATGAGCTGTTAAAACCTGGGGGCACGGTTAATACTAAACGTTACCAACAACAGTTGACCGATTTGAACCATTCGCTGCTTAAAAAAAGGCTAGAATACCGAAAGAGGCAACACAAAGTCATTTTTCTTCATGACAATGCTCCATCAGATACGGCAAAACCAGTTCGCGACACGTTGGAAGCACTCAGCTACTTGGCTCACCAGGCTTGGCTCCTTCCGATTACTACTTGTTTGCATCGATGGGTCACGCACTTGCTGAGCAGCGCTTTGGTTCGTATGAAGATGTGAAAAAATGGCTCGATGAATGGTTCGCAGCAAAAGGGGAAGATTTTTACTGGCGTGGTATTCACAAATTAACCGAAAGATGGGAAAAATGTATAACAAGCAATGGAGCATAGTTTAAATAAAGCACTTTTTATCATTCTTCCGAATTTAACATGTTTTTTAGAAAAAAAAATCACATTTCATACTTGTACACCAACACGTACCAACCTGGTACGTGTTGGAAGAAAGTGTTTCATTTTTTAGTAAAAAATCGCGTAAAAAATCGTTTATAAAAAAAAGTTCAAAACAAATTGTAAAATCCGTACATACTTCGCTAGATAATGTAATTATAAAGGTACAGATAAAATTTCAAATAATCGGTGATAATTCGAAAAGGTTAAGTTTCCGGTTAGTTTGAAAAATGTAGATTTGAGAAAAAAATTTCTAGATACATCTAATCTGCAATTCCTGTGCCATATACTTGGCCTTCTAAATTCATGCTTTGTTGATTCCAGATGAACGTAAATTCTGTAGATAAATAGATTTTTTCAATATTCAAACAGGTACCGTCATTTAAGCAGCTCGGAGAGTTTAAAGAGCGCTGCGAGACAATTAGGCGCACGTAATAAAATACACACTTATAACCTTGTTACCCTCATAAAATCCGTTATACCTTTTTTCTAAGTCCCTAAAGCATCATTTAAGCCAAAATAAATTGTTGATTTATTTCGAATTTCTAGGGGGGCATTACCCCTTGCTTAACGAAAAAATTGGCCAACTCGCCAGTTGTTGGCGGTGAATTCTTACCATTTCCAATAGGATTATCAGATAGAACTACAAGTAAAAAAATCATCATATAATGGCAAAATAGATAGAAAAACTTTAGAAGAAGTAGTAATACATATTTATCTCAGATCTATATATACTCCAAACAAATATTGACCCAGTGAATTGAACGTATCCAGAAGATCTATTCCTATTATAAAACTTTAATTTGAGCATGCGTGTTACCCTGTTCATCTTAAAAAAATTAACGTTATAGAATCCGACTTAACGAAAGTTATGTGGAACTGTTGGAGACGTATCATTTTTTTTTCAATGTCGCAAATAAGGTAATGATTTCTACCCAAAATTAATAAACTACTGTACACCAGGACTGTTAAACTTTCTATATGTACTGACACTTTTAAACAATTGTCAACCTCAAAGGATCCTCATGTCTTATTTGCACGAAAACAGTATTAAACGTATTAACTATTATTTGTTAAAAAATCCTCATATATTCCGGAATTTATATGTTACCGCTGATCTACCGCATTATTTAAAAATGCTCTGATTGGCCCAGAGCGAGAAGAGTATAAACCTGTCTAAATTCCTATTAGAGAAGGTCGTTTCTTCATCATTTTATAATAAGTAGCAACCGACAGGTCAAACTCTGTGAATAATTTTTGATACATTGAAAATTTATTATGAAGCGACTGACTATCTGGCAGAACTGCCCAAAATAAAAAAGAATTGATAATATTCTCGTAATTTTATGAATGAAGTCAAAAGATAACCCTACAATAAAATTTTACTCCACCCTTTGTGTCTGTTACTATACCATACTTTCCCTATCCCTAATTAATCTCATTATCTTTCTCATCTTCTCTTCCTATTTTCTGTTGTATTTCAAACTGCGTTGGGATAACTTTAATAGTCTGTTCAATTTTTAGTGTTCCGTACGGAACACTCATAAGATCACTTCGGTGTTTGTCTGCCTGTCCGTCTGTCACACCCCGATTTTTTCGGAAACTATTTGCCATAGAAAGTTGGCACTAATATAGGAATCGATGGCCCCACCAGGTCGTCGGGTGGAGTGTCAAATGAGAGTTTGTGAAAACACGAGTTCAAAAATATATACCAGGTGTACAAGTATGAAATGCGGATTTCAGACAACAGATGGTGCACCAATGCAGTTTGTGCTATAAAGATTTGACACTGCGCCATTTTGTTGTGTCATCAACAAGTGTCAAACGCGCATGAGTGATAAATTGGAAAAGTGTGTGCATAGTATTGTGTTGTTGTGTTCAATCTGTCGAAATTTATACCGAACAAAGAGCATTCGCGGACAGCATTAATTTTTTGTTTTCATTTGAAGAAAACGGCTGTCGAATCATACCGATTACTTCGAGAAGCTTATGGTGAATATACTCAAAAGTTTCAAAAGTGGTGACTTGGATGTTGCAGACAAGGAACGTGGAAAACCGCCAAAAAAATACGAAGATGTGGAATTGCAATCATTGTTGGACGAAGATGATTCGTAAACACAAAAACAACTCGCCGAGCAATTGAGCGTTAGTCAAAAAACTGTTTCCAATCGGCTACGAGAGATGGGAAAGGTTCAGAAGACCGGTGGATGGGAAAAGCGCAAAAACACGTGTGACATTTTGCTCGCTCGGTACAAAGGGAAGTCGTGTTTTGCATCGTATAGTTACAGGGGATGAAAGGGGATTTATTTTGGGAATCCCAAGCGCAAAAAATCATGGGTAGACCCAGGCGCACCTTCCACACCGATTGCAAGACCGAATCGCTTTGGCAGAAAGACGATGCTCGGCGTTTGGTGGGACCGGAGGGGCGTGGTCCATTATGAACTGTTATAACCTGGGGAAATGGTTAATACTAATACTGCTTGAAAAAAGGCCAGAATACCGAAAGAGGCAACACAAAGTCATTTTTCTTCATGACAATGCTCCATCACATACGGCAAAACCAGTTCGCGACACGTTGGAAGCACTCAGCTGGGAAGTTCTACTCCATGCGGCTTACTCACCAGACTTGGCTCCTTCCGATTACCCCTTGTTTGCATTGATGGATCACGCACTTGCTGAGCAGCGCTTTGGTTCGTACGAAGATGTGAAAAAATGGCTCGATGAATGGCTCGCAGCAAAAGGGGAAGATTTCTACTGGCGTGATATTTACAAATTGCCCAAAGGATGGGAAAAATGTATAACAAGCGATGGAGCATACTTTGAATAAAGCACTTTTTATCATTCTTCCGTATTTAACATATTTTTTTAGAAAAAAAAATCCGCATTTCATACTTGTACACCTGGTATAATGTAGTACTTGCGCACACTTTTCTTTGTATTATTTAAAAAAAAAATGCGAAAAATCGCTGTCACCCTTCCCCCCTTATCACGAAAAGTACTGATAAAAAAATTTTGAAAAAATTCTGAAATATTCTCGACAGTGTGTGGATTGAACGTGCATAACCTTTAATAATTTATCTGGAATATAAAAAAAACACAAATTTCAAGGTCATCAGTTTTTGACAAAGATTAGAAATACATTTTGTTGAAAACTCATTTAAAGTGTGTTTTGTAAAGTCATCGATCATTTTATACCTCCGCCGTAAAAAAAATTTTATTTTAAAAGCAATCAACATACGGAACACTAATTGCGCAAGTCCGACTGGCACTTGGCTTGTTATTTTTTTACATTAACTTTTAAAAGTGCAGATTTTCTAGCCATCCCATTCTCTTAAATTTTACCAAACATACTATATTCTTCCTTTTTTCATTGTCTATGTCTGACTCGAATGAATGAATTCAACATATCTCTGTAAAACTTACATATATTTACTATTATATGAATGCGCTTACATATAAAAGTAGACAGACACTCTACTCCCTTTAGGTCGGTTACACAATTTAGGTATTTTTACGTGGTATGTCCTATAAAAATAACACAGATATAAATTCACAGCTTTTTTACAGTGTGTACAGAAATATATAATTTTCGTCTGATTATTAGAAGATCTGTCTTATGGAGATAAATAAAGTTCCCCTAGACGAACACAAGATTTATAGGGTGGTAAAGTGGGGACAAATCGTATAAATTTTCCACACAATTCAATTTGTTAGCCAATCATTCTACACATGACCTGAAGTAATTTCTCACTTTGTAGAAATTATCCTGACAACCACCATAGTTTAACTAAATGGATCGTGTGTGAGGGGCTTCAGCTTTGTCAAATAAAAAGAAGTATTTAGTAAAACTTGATATCGAGCTGCTGCTACAGGCTGGAGCTTTGCACTTGTGTTTCGAGGCATAAAAACCAATTTTATTTGCTGTAGATCAACTTCAGGGTGCGCATTGTCAATCAAAAGTAACATTTTTCTGTGTGAATTTTAATTCTTTGTCCCATTTGATCAGTTCGTTTTAAAAATTTCTTATTTCATCCAGGCTTTACTGTTTGATTGTGCATTATAAAATAGTTCATTTTAACCGGAAATTTACTATAAACGGGTACGTTATAAGCAAACTTTACTGTATAACCAAATTAAATAAAATTATTTTTTCTGGTACCTATCCGTTGGTCACCAGTCGTCATGGAAACTTGTTTTATCTCTAATTGATCAAATGCTTAAAGCAGTAATGTACTGAAAAGTATAAGAGTACATTACTGATTGCACCGAATACGTATTGATATTTTGTAGTTCTTAGTCTTGGTTAAATTCACAACTTTCCACGAAAAATTCTTCACCATATTGTCAAGTCAAGGAGTTTTTTATACCAGATCAGAGACAGAGAGGCATCTAAACCGCGCAAGATTTGGCACTACAAATCTGCTAAATGGGAAGATCTTATGGAATATTTTCGAGCTTTCCCTTAGTTAGACGTTTATTTTCGATCCGACGATCCATCTGACTGCGCCAGATAGGTTTCCGATGTTATTTTGGCCGGTATGGAGGCTGGAGAAATTTTATCTTGGGGTGACAGTAACCAAGTGGAATTTAACGCTACAAAAACCCAGGTGGCAGTTTTTTCTAAAAAAGTTAACGTTACTGAACCCGACATAGTTATGTCGGGGCACTCCATTCCTCTAACATCGTCACTCAATTTCTTGGGCGTTAATTTGGGAGCAAATATGTCCTGGCATGAACATGTTGCAGGCATAGCAAGGAGAGCCTCTCAAAAGTTGGAAATATTATTTCGAACTAGAAAGCTTTACACTCCACAACAACTGTTAATTCTTTACAAAGCTCAAATTCGACCAACTATGGAATACTGCTCCCATGTTTGGGGCTCCGCTTCCAAACATACACTGCATTTGTTGGATTCTATTCAGAGAAGAGCTGTTCGTCTGATTGGAGACCCGCAATTGACCGGCGGCCTTGATTCGCTGGAACATCGAAGAACGGTTGGCGACTTGAGCCTATTCTGCAAGTATTTTCATGGAAAGTGTTCGAAGGATGTGGCCCGCTTAATTCCTCCCACGTCGCGCTAATACTTCACATCCGTATGAGGTTCAGCTTGTTACTCCTCCTACAACGCTTTTCAAGCAGTCTTTTATATGGAGAACATCATCCCTTTAGAATAATTTGCCCAGGACTGTGTTTCCCACCGAGTACAATTTACAGCGATTCAAGACCAACGTGAATCGCTTTTTCCGCACACGTGTCGCTCCTGTAGCGCTTTAGGGACTTCTTCCCTGCAGCACGTGTGCTAGACCCATAAAAAAAAGATAAGTTATTAAATGTAATGAATGATAATTTGCGCTCAATCTACACCCTGTGGAGAATATTCGATTTACTCGGAAGTTTTTTGATCAGTACTCTTAGAGTTAAGGGTGGGAGGATAGCGATCTTTAGTCATTTTTTAAAGATAATACAAAGAAAAGTTTGCGCGAGTATTAGGTCATATATATTTTTGAACTCGTATTTTCACAAGGTTTCATTTGACATTCCACTCGATGACCTTGCAAAAATTTGTTTTTTTACTTCCTTAACTCAAAATTTAACTTTCAAAACTACACGGCTTTGATTGGGCCATCATTTCATATATTTATGCCAAACTTTAACTGTTTATGTCAAATAATTTCGGACAAAATCGGGTGACAGACAGACAGAGATGTGATCCCATAAATACGGAACATTAATAAAAAAGAAAGTACATTTACATGACCATTTACTTCTGCAAGGAATATGTCAAACTACGTTTTATGTCAATGCAGATGACTGAAAGTTCATCGTATTGTTGATAACAATTAATTCAAAATGTTCCTAATGGACAGTATCGAACACATAACATAGTCAAATTTTAAAAGGTACAAAATCCGGAAAATAAAAAGAAAGAAAAAACAATTTTGATGTGAAACCAGCCGTAAAAAGGCCTGATGTTTAGTAGTCATTTAGTTCCTTTTTTCTCAACATCTAAAAAAATCTGTTAACAGATTAACCACCGTACTTTTTACCACTTCCGATACACTGAATAATGTAATAATGTAAATGCCTTCAATTAGAGGAACGTTCTTTTTTAATCTTTTTTTTCTGTTAATGCCCTTGATTCGATTAAAATCGAATGGTGGAAAAGTTAGGTGTCCCATCAAAAAGTTTTCACGTTGAAGTTCTGTGTATTTATTTTAACTTAATAAAATTTATATTACGTTTCTGAAATCTTTACCTTGGCCAAACTCCTGAAATAAAATTTTGTGTTTACTTTAAATTATTATAATTCTCCGGAAAATATTCCTAGTTGGTATTTACCTTTAACTGCTAAATTTATAAAATAATTTCAACCCCCCAACCAACGATCTCCCAGTTTAAAATAAATATGAAATACCAGCAAAATGAAAAGTACACATTATTATCTTGAGGCAAAAAACTTTTGGAACTCAACGTTCAAGTATAATACGTTAAGTTAGATTTCCATTTACTTTATTTCAAAATATTTATTTATTAACATAAAAAATTATAACGGAACCAGGAGAAAAAGTTCCTTATAAATGTGAATACAAATCTGTCTGCTGCAGTTACAATCATAGGTTTAATATAAATTAAAACTTTTTTCGGACTTCCATTGATTTAAATAAATTCAATTTTACCCACAATGGTTCAATGAGATTGTGTTACTGATTTTTTTCAATTATCTACCAGATATTAAACTTACGTTTACCAATTTACATAAACACACCGCCTCCTGCAGGTTCCATGGACTTTGATCTTCTTATTAATCTGAAAATTGACAAATAATATGGATGTCCAAGATTGGTTGCCTGAAAATTTTGTTATAGTTGTTAATGTTTTTTTTTTCTTCTAGTGTAATTTCTTTGTGAACTTGATATATCAGTTTCAGCCATTCTGGTATACTTTTTGTTGTGCCTATATTTGTACTCAAAATATCTCTTATTTTTACCGATATGTAATTTACGACAAGACCTTTATGAAAATAAAGTAGAACCACCACCAGACAGAAGCGAGTCAGTTCGAATACGACTAATGAATGAAAGAAGGAAAATATGATGGAGGAGGAGCGGAGAGCCAATATTACGAATGCTAGATATATTGTATAATAAGTGTCTCGATATATATATATTTTATAGGTCTAGCACACGTGCTACAGGGAAGTCCCTAAAGCGCTCCAGAAGTGGCATGTGTGCGGAAAAAGCGATTCACCTTGTTCTTGAGTCGCTGCAAACTGTACTCGGTGGGAAACATAGCCCTGGGCAAATTCCCATATAAAAGACTGCTTGAAAAGCCTTGTACGAGGAGTAACAAGCTGAACCTCATACGGATGTGAAGTATTAGCTCGACGCGTATTTCTAATATGCACCGCTCTGGGAGGAATTAAGCGGACTACATCCTTCGAACACTTTCCATGAAAATATTTGTAGAACAGACTTAAGTCGCCAACCGTTCTTCGATGTTCCAGCGAATCAAGGCCGCCGGTTAGTTCCGGGTCCCCAATCAAACGAACAGCTCTTCTCTGAACAGAATCCAACAAATGCAGTGTGTGTTTGGAAGCGGAGCCCCAAACATGGTGGCAGTATTCCATAGTTGGTCGAATTTGAGCTTTGTAAAGAATTAACAGTTGTTGTGGAGTGTAAAGCTTTCTGGTTCGAAATAATAATATTCCCAACTTTGAGAAGCTCTCCTTGCTATGCCTGCAGCATGTTCATGCCAGGACATATTTGCTCCCAAATTAACGCCCAACAAATTGAGTGACGATGTTAGAGGGATGAAGTGCCCCGACATAACCATATCAGGTTCAGCAACGTTAACTTTTTTAGAGAAAACTGCCGCCTGGGTTTTTGTAGCGTTAAATTCCACTTGGTTACTGTCGCCCCAAAATAGAATTTCTTCCAGGTCTTTGTTAAGTTGAATGACTTCCTGCTGTCTGCGGATATTCGTCTGAGTAGCCGATGTCCGAACGTTCAAAGTGAATGAAGAGATAACTGTACTGTCATCTGCAAAGCTGTAAATTGGATTCTCGGTCTTTTCCAGCAGATCGTTAATATAAATGAGAAAAGAGTAGAAGATGGTATGAAGCCTTGGGGTACACCGGCATTGATAGTGAAGGTGTTAGAAAGAAATCCGTCGACCGCCACTCGTAAAGAACGCTCTCTGAGGAAACTTGAGAGCCACAAACAGAACTTTTCAGACATACCATAAGAACGTAGCTTAGCCAACAGCCCATCGTGCCAAACACAGTCGAATACCTTGGATATGTCAAGAGCAAATCTTATCGGCATTCTATAGAATTCCTAAATATTCGATACATTACCTAGGTGAAGTATATAAATTTTTTTTTTAATGTATTAGCGGATAGTATATAATAGTTAAAGAAAAAGAAAATATTTCATATATTGCCTAAACGACCCCGGCATTCTATAGAATGCTTAGGCATTCTATAGAATGCCTGAATTATACATTTTACCGGTGATATATATAAATAAATCCAAGTAACAATTTGAAACATATGATGAAATAAAGCTTCAAGAAGATGTTCGTCTTGCCATTTTTCGAGGAGGAGTGTGGCCAAAATATATCAATGATATGATATTCTAGCCATAAGTACGTGCTTTTAAAGAGGCTATAAACAAAGTGTGTGCAAAATATGTCCTTAGACAGACAATAAATTTAACAGAAACCGAGTTAGAAAATGGATAGTAATCTGTAACAATTTATATTAAACGATAATCCCCGTTTCTATAGCCTACGCGAATATTTCGGAGAATAGTTTAATGCAATTAGAGGCGCTTGAAGCATTAATATAAAATTATCCTGAATGTCTTAAGGATACTTGCAATCCTCGGAAGCAATTATTACATTCTTACCGTGTCGGTACTCTTTTTGTCTTTAATTCGGAGAGCGAAAAGGCTATAATTATTTTCCTACTCTATCAAGAGGGCCTACTGATTATTTGGTAGCATATTTGCATTAGGATTTAGAGAAATCCCGTTATAAATTGAAAATTCAGTTAAGGACTGATGTAATCTATACTACTTCCCTCATTAAAAAACCTTGGCTTTAGCACTGTTGTTTTTCGCCTTTAGTATTCAAATTCACGTACTTTTCTTTCTCATCCTAAAATCCTTTAAGATCCATACTTCCAATCCAAATTTGAGTTAGTAAGTTATGATTGGAACATACATTATTAACTGATGCAATGGTACTTTTTTGGGACACCCTATATATATATATATATATATATATATATATATATATATATATATATATATATATATATATATATATATATATATAAATAAAGAAAGAAAGCAAAAATTGCCGTATCTAACAAAATTCTTAAATATAAAATTTGTTGGGGAACTAGGCAAAGGGCGTGAAAAAAAGTTCACACATTGTTCATTTAACCAATATTTCGGTCCTAAGTTGGGACCTTCTTCAGGACAAGAACTGAAAAAGAGAATTAGTCTACTAACTGTTCATGCCAGGACATATTTGCTCCCAAACTAACGCCCAACAAATTGAGCGACGATGCTAGGGGAATGAAGTGCCCCGACATAACTATGTCGGGTTCAGCAACGTTAACTTTTTTAGAAAAAACTGCCGCCTGGGTTTTTGTAGCGTCAAATTCTATTGGTTACTGTCACCCCAAGATAGAATTTCTTCCAGGTTAAGTTGAACGACCTCCTGCTGTCTGCGGATATTCGCCTGAGCAGCCGATGTCCGAGCGTTCAAAGTGAATGAAGAGATAAGCGTACTGTCGTCTGCAAAGCTGTAAATTGGATTCCTGGTCTTTTTGTGGCGGTCTTCGCATGGAATGCTATAAACTCCATGGTTTTTTAGTTTTCTCTTGACCTTGGGGTTACCTGGGATGTCTGCCAGAATGTTTTGTGGTTTGTATGCTGTGCCTATGTTGTGTTTTCTTAGGACTCTTCCAATCCTATCTGTAATTCCTTTCGCATACGGTAATACGACTCTGCTTTGGTTGAGATCCCGTTTTTCTGCCCTTGTCTGTGGATGGCCCTGCAAGATCACAGTAGCGAGTAGCAGCAGCAGCAAGAACACTTGAAAATGCCAAATGAGATTTTGGCAAAACGTCGTGCAAGTTTATTGTTAGACGAACGGATTGAAAGCCGGAATTTTAATGTATTACAATCCACCATCCGTGAAAACCCCTATTGTAACCTATATATATACAGTTGTGGTCAAAATAATAGCAGTGCTTACTAAAATTTTATCAAAACATATTTATTAAGTTTTTTTAATAGAACAACTAAAACATAAATATAGTAACTTTGAAGCCCAACTAAGATGCATTAAAGTAACATAAGGCTAATTAATTAAATTCTTAAAAATCAAAGAAAAACGACAAATTTCTAAAAATTATGATGGACAAAATAATAGCAGTGTTTTACTAAAATTACTGTTAAAAAAAATTGTACAACTAATTAACAATATTTTTCTTTTATGAGCATCAGACACACCTAATACTTAATTGTAAACCCTTTATTGGCTATGACAGCTTCACAACGTCGCAGCATAGAGTTAACCAAATCTTGACATCTAAAAACAGGAATGCTTTTCCAATAATCTCTGATTACAGCCCAGAGCTCGTCTTGATTCTTAGGTTTTTCACGTGCTACGCTATCTTTAATATCGCCCACAGATTTCCTATCGGGTTCAGATTTGGGCTTTGAGCTGGCCAATTTAAGAAATTAATTTTTTTCTTTTCTAAAAATTGTTTACATAATCGACTGCTGTTTTGGGTCATTGTCATGCATAAAAATCCATTTAAGTGGCATTTCATATTCTGCATAGGGCAACATCACGTCCTGTAAAATTTCAACATAAACACTGGCGGACATAACTATGTCGGGTTCAGCAACGTTAACTTTTTTAGAAAAAACTGCCGCCTGGGTTTTTGTAGCGTCAAATTCTGTTGGTTACTGTCACCCCAAGATAGAATTTCTTCCAGGTTAAGTTGAACGACCTCCTGCTGTCTGCGGATATTCGCCTGAGCAGCCGATGTCCGAGCGTTCAAAGTGAATGAAGAGATAAGCGTACTGTCGTCTGCAAAGCTGTAAATTGGATTCCTGGTCAACATAAACACTGGCGGTCATTATGTTTTTAATCCAAAATATAGGCCCTACTCCGAAGTAGGAGAAACATGCCCATACCATTATTTTTGAACCTCCATGTTTAACTGTCTTAATAGTGTACTGAGGCTGATATGCGGTTCCTAAAGGGCGTCTAACGTATGTTTTTCGGCCTACGTTTCCAAATAATACAATTTTGTTTTCCTCGGACCACAGTATATTACGCCATTTAAATAGAGGCCATTCAGTATGTTCCTTCGCGAACTCTAATCGCCTCTTTCTGTGTCTTTTATTTAACAAGGGTACCTTATGCGGACTTCTTGCTGGTAACTTTGCTTAAGTCGTCGTCGTATCGTCCTAGGAGCTACATCCACTCCCACAATCTCCTGAATGGGTTTTGCTTTTGAAGCTCAAACTATAAGTGTGTCCTGTCTGGATGTAGTTTTGCATTTACGACTGCGAGTTTCAGGTGTAGGTTGCCATCTTAAAGCGTTTGCTACCATTTTAGCTGAGCATCCCAAAATATTTTGAATCTGCATCTAAGATTTTCCATCACGACGCAATTTTCTTATCAATTCACGTTTTTCTTGAGAACAGTGCTTCTTCCTTTCCATAGTTGTATTGAAAACAGAAAAAGTGTTGATAGATCTGAAAAAACTATTTTAAATTTGACAGTTTAACCGATCACAAGGAGCAGAAACCATTTAGGTTTGAAACACACCAGTGTTAAGCGAACACTGCTATTATTTTGACCAAAGAAAATTCATCTCCTGCTACAAAAAACGTTAATACTTTGTTTATATATATTTTTATATACATATTTTTTGTTGAAACCTCAGCACAGTTGATAAGTTTTTAAACGATAAAATATTTTTTGCCTTAATGGAATTTTGCAGTTACCTTTCAACAGTTTTGGTTATTTTTATTGAACCACTGCTATTATTTTGACCACAACTGTATGTAACATATATGTACAGTCCCTGGCCAAATTATTAGACGCACTGCAAGATTTCATGTAAAATATTAATTACCGAGTGATATTGTACCGTTTTATTATTTTAAATTGATTTGTTTTTTATTTTTATATTATCCAATCAATTACCTATTTATTTGACATAAATAAAACAGCATTAATTTAGAAAAGCATAAGTTTATTAAGTTTTAAAGAAAAGTGAAATTAATGTTAGTAAAAGTCAATATTTAGTTGAGCCACCTTTAGCCGCTATCAAAGCTTTAATTCTGCGCGGCATGCTATCAATGCAAAATTGTACTGTCTCCTGCATTTGAGGATGATGATTCCACACATGAATAATCTTTTCTAGGAGCTGGGTTTTGTTGGTAATCACATCTTTAGCCACTTCTCTTTTCATCAGCTCCCACACATTTTCAATGGGGCTATTACCCGGCCAATCCAACAGAGGGATATTTTTTTCTGCCAAAAAAGCTTTAACAGACCGAGCAGTGTGGCAGGGAGCTCCATCTTGCATGAAAGTGAATGGTTCCCCATTTGGAAACCATTCTCTGAGCTGCGGAATCAACCGATTTTGTAATACTTCTTTGTACTGATCTTGCCTCATTATTCCTTTGACGACGTACAGACGTCCAGTGCCCTTGCCGCTGATGACTGACCAAATCATCACTTTGGTGGGATGTTTAACCGTTGGGACGACACAATCAGGATGAAACTTTTCTCCATGACGACGACGCACATACTGAGCTTTATTCTACAAAATTTCGAATGTGCTTTAGTCACTGAAGCAGACCTGTCAAAAATAGGAAAAATATATAAACTTCCATGTTTATTTTCTTTATTTAACTGAAAATGATAATAATGTATCAATTATTGATTAAATTGCTGTATCTTAACGATCTCCAGAAGTCCACATCTTTGTCTTGCCATTGTTTGGCCCACTTCAGGCGCTTTGCTTTCATTGCAGCTGTTAACTTGGGCTTCCTGGCGGGGCGACAGGCCTTAAAATCTAATTCTTTCAATTTTCTTCGAACAGTGCGCTCAGAAGCATTTACGCTAGCATCCTGGAGTTGTGATTTTATTACCTTTGTGGTCGCAAATCTGTTTTCTACACAAATTTTCTTCAAACATGTCTCTGACCGTGGAGTGAAAATTGGTTTTCTACCGCATCTTTTCTTTCTTTTCGGGCTTAATTCCTTCCCTGACTCAATTTTTTTTTTACGCGTCGTACACTAGCTTCAGAAACCTCCAATCTTCGTGATATTTCTCGGTTTGTAAATGTTTTCGCAATCACAAGGGCCTTTACTTCAGCTTTTTTACGTGGTGAAAGATCGCCTTTTCTACCCATAATGAAAATAGTCCAATTACTTTTTTAAAAAAAAAATCAACTAATATTGAGTAGTAAATAAATTACTGTTAAAAAACAATCACAGTCCATAAAGCCACAGAAACACGTCCGTACCTGACTCGATTCCGATCGCGAAATACAGGTTTGTACTTGTTTACGTTCATAATCACTTTGTCAACACAGTGTTGCCATATATTAAAAATAAATACAAATATGTATCTACAACAATTCTTTATATAAAAATCATAATATATGTAGTTTAAATAATCCATTATTGCATAATAAACTCTTAAGAAACATATATAAATAAATAAATAAATAAATATATAAAAATATTCTATAAAAATAATAACATTATGTACAAGTGTATAATTATAAGTACTCCAAAAAATGTGCCTACGTAATGTCAGCACATTAAATATGACGATATGTAAAATGAAATTTGGTGTTATTTAGCCCCGTCTGTATCGAAGCATCTGCCCTCTAGGATAATCATAATTGGCATGAAATTCCCCTTCCTACGCTAAAATGTACGTTTAGGACCGACACCATTACCCTTAAAATATGTGTCTTTTCCCTGTTCCGCTATATTCTAGTCGTTAAGTAGTAGTGCCGATTATGTCACCTATGTCAGCCTCAATAAGTTCGTCTTTCCGCGGGATAATTGAACACAGGGAGCCTAACAAGAGATTTTAGAAGTATGGGTCTTTGATAACAATATTCCACCGAGCTGCCTTCATTTCCAACTACGTTCTCAATATATCTCTTCATAAACCTCTCTAGATATATTACTATCACTGTGATATAAACCCTTTAATAGTATTAGCGTATATGTTCGCTTTTAGTGATTTAACACATGTTCCTAATCTAATAGACAGTATGATATGTCATTCATCTAGATTTTTTAAAAGTGTGTGATAGAGGAATGGAGTATTGCGATGTTTAATAACTATGTCGGATTCCGCAACGTTGACTTTTTTAGAAAAACTGGCGGCTGGATTTTTGTAGCGTTAAATTCTACATGGTTCTTGTCACCTCAAGATAGAATTTTTTTTCTGATAGAACAAGAAGACTGGCTAACTCTCCCGTCGCTATCAGGAATCCGTGTTAGTTTCATCGAGAAGCTGAGTAAAACCATCACGATTGAGAATAATCCAGCTTTGCAGCCTTGTTCGTTAATCGTATTTAAGTACTTAAGCTAGTTGATGGTGTGGACATTAGACTCCCAGAATGATCGATGGTGTCTGCAAGAGAACGCTAATCGTATTTAAGTACTTAAGCTAGTTTTTTAGAAAAAACTGCAGCCTGGGTTTTTGTAGCGTTAAATTCCACTTTGTTACTGTCACCCCAAGATAGAATTTCTTCCAGGTCTTTGTTAAGTTGAATGACTTCCTGCTGTCTGCGGATATTCGTCTGAGTAGTCGATGTCCGAGCGTTCAAAGTAAATGAAGAGATAAGTGTACTGTCATCTGCAAAGCTGAAGATTGAATTCTCGGTCTTTTCCAGCAGATCGTTAATGTAAATGAGAAAAAGAGTAGGAGACAGTATGGAGCCTTGAGGTACACCGGCGTTGATAGTGAAGGTGTTAGAAAGAAATCCGTCGACTGCCACTCGTAAAGAACGCTCTCTGAGAAAACATGAGAGCCACAAACAGAACTTTTCGGACATACATAAGAACGTAGCTTAGCCAACAGCCCATCGTGCCAAACACGGTCAAATGCCTTGGATATGTCAAGAGCAACCGCTCGAGATTCTCCAAAGTGTTCAATTGCGTTGTTCCAAACATGTGTTACATAAGTCAGAAGATCTCCTGTTGATCTATTTTTACGAAAGCCATATTGGTGATCACTAAAATGTTGAATCCTTCAAGATATTTTAGAAGATGCTGATTGATAGCCTTTTCCATGACTTTCGATATTATTGAGAGTAGTGCGATTGGTCGGTAGTTATTTAGCAAGGTCTTCTTGCCTTTTTTAGGTATCGGCTGAACTGTGGCACATTTCCAGCAGGAAGGAAATATTCCCTTTCTGTAGGATAGGTTGAAAAGTCTACAGAAAACTGGTGTTAGTTCCCTCGCACAGTTCTTGAGAACTATGGCAGGTATTCCGTCAGCGCCAGAAGCCTTTTTGGTGTCTAGCTAGTGGACATTAGACTCCCAGAATGGACTTTCAGTCGCCTTCTACGACAAACAGCACTTATCGGAGATGGTATTCTGTCCCGCACCCCCACGGATATGATGTGGAGATCATCAGAAATAAAGGGGTAGAAATTGTATATCATCTGAAACAATATTTTTTTAAATGAAGATTGCCAATAGTTATAATATAATAATAGAGAGAGTAGTCTAATAATGTTTGCTTAGGAGCTATAACCATTAATGTTTCTTAAAAAAAAAAACAATTATTTCCTACACTTTCATTACCTTTAATTATTCGAAACACAAAATAAATTAAACTGACAAACTAAAAAATCCTAGACACAATTTTCCTTAAAAATCAAAATTATAGAGCTCCATATATTCACGTCAGGACACTCAATTCCATTGACTTCGTGAATCATTTTACTTATATATAACTCAGCTTTATCGAATAGAAAAGTCGTTTAAAATTTATGGTAGGAATGGGTAAGCTAGAAAGAGCTATATTCAGTTTTTATGGAAATTGGGTCTAACGTGAACAACATGCTAAGAATTGTAGGGCGTTAAAAGAACGTTAAAATATGTCGTCGGTTTCAATCTGTGAAACAGGCTTCTGAGTACTAGAACCGTTTAAACTTTACTTCATCACAGGGATCGGAAGGTTTTTTCAAAGTCCTTTGACAGTTAGTCTTAACCTACTAACTTAATACTAAAAGTGGTCGAAGAGTATATTGCACCGTCCGCATATGGTGATGAGGTTTTTGTGGGAGGATAGTATTTTTCCATCTATATTGGTTAGCAGGTTAGACGAAGAAGTCCTGAAAAATCCAAAATGTGGTCAAAAGAGCATTATTATAATTTATAGGTTACATTTAAAGATAAAAGACGTCAGATTTGTGCTAATACCATAAAAGCAACACCTGATACATTGAATCTATTTTAACTAGTAAGTAATATGATGGTTTATAAAGTGAAAAATAAAACATTTTACGTATTTACTTAATTACTTTTCCGCCGCATCAGGGCTCATCAGTCAGAACAAAACTGCGTGTACTTATTTCCGTACTGGCATAATATCGTGATAAGAGACAAAAAATTGTACCTAGAACTGAATATATACATATATACCGGGTGTACAAGTATGAAATGCGGATTTTTTTTTCTAAAAAAAATGTTAAATTCGGAAAAATGATAAAAAGTGCTTTATTCAAAGTATACTCCATCGCTTGTTATACATTTTTCCCATCTTTCGGGCAATTTGTGAATACGACGCCAGTAAAAATCTCCCCCTTTTGCTGCGAACCATTCATCGAGCCATTTTTTCACAACTTCGTAGAACCAAAGCCCTGCTCAGCAAGTGCGTGACCCATCGATGCAAACAAATAATAATCGGAAGGAGCCTAGCTGAGTGCTTCCAACGTGTCGTGCCTCATCGGTATTCTAGCCTTTTTCAAGCAGCGAACGGTTCAAATCGGTCAATTGTTATTGGTAACGTTTAGTATTAACCGTTTCCCCAGGTTTTAACAGCTCATAATAGACCACGCCCCTCTGGTCCCACAAAACACAGAGCATCGTCTTTCTGCCTAAGTGATTCGGTCTTGCGGTCGATGTGGATGGTGCGCCTGGCTACCCATGATTTTTTGCGCTTGGGATTCTCAAAATAACTCCACTTTTCATCTCCTGTAACTATACGATGCAAAGACGACTTCCTTTTGTACCGAGCGAGCAAAATGTCACACGTGTTTTCGCGCTTTTCCATTTGCCTGTCCTTCAACTCATGTGGTACCCATCTACTGGTCTTCTGAATCTTTCCCATCTCTAGTAGCCGATTGGAAACAGCTTGTTGACTAACGCCCAATTGCTCGGCGCGTTATTTTTGTGTTTGTGAATCATCTTCGTCCAACAATGCTTGCAATTCCACATCTTCGTATTTTTTTTGGCAGTTTTCCATGTTCCTTGGCTGCAACATCGAAGTCACCACTTTTGAAACGCCGAAATCATCGTTCACACGTATCTTGCGATGGAGCATGTTCACCATAAGCTTCTGGAAGTATTCGGTATGATTAAACAGCAGTTTTCTTCAATGAAAAAAAAAATTAATGCTGTCCGCGAATGCTCTTTGTTCGGTATAAATTTCGACATATTGAACACAACAACACAACATTATGCACACACTTTTCCAATTTATCACTCGTGCGCGTTTGACACTTGTTGATGACACAACAAAATGGCTCAGTGTCAAATCTTTATAGCACAAACTGCATTGTTGCACCATCTGTTGTCTGAAATCCGCATTTCATACTTGTACACCTGGTGTATATATATATATATATATATATATATATATATATATATATATATATATATATATATAAATATACATATAAATATATATATAAATATATATATATATATATATATATATATATATATATATATATAAATATATATATATATATATATATATATATATATATATATATATATATATATATATATATATATATATATATATATATATACCTTCTGGTTGAATTTATTAATTACTTAATTCATTAGTTTGCTGATGATACACAGGTGTATGCTAGTTACAATAGAGATAATGCTGAGCAAGTGTTCCATCGCTTGAATGCCACACTCAAGAATATTCAGTCAGATTCTGTGAGGCACAGTCTTAAGCTGAATCCATCTAAATCAGTGGCAATTAATTTTGGTAATGCGCTGGTAGGGCTTGACTTGGGTGATGTTCTGGAAGTTGTTCAACTGAAGGAAACTATAAAAAGTCTTAGGCTTGTGATTGAGAAGGACCTGCGCTTTAGAAGTAATGTCAAGCTTATGATGCAAAAGGCATACACAGCTTTAAAGAGCTTATATCGGAATAGAAATATTTTGACCAGAGACGTAAGGAAGAGGCTATGCGAAACATTAGTCTTGAGTCATGCTAATTATGTGGATGGGGTTTTTGGGCCATGTCTCGATGTTTGTTCCAGTTCCAGACTACAACAGATTCAGAACTGTCGTGTTAGGTTTATTTATGGATTGCAGAAGAGAGATCATGTTTCTCCTCAATTGGTGGGGCTGGGCTGGCTCAATATGTTTAGTATGCGAAAATTATTTTTATTATATATATATATATATATATATATATATATATATATATATATATATATATATATATATATATATATATATATATATATATATATATATATATATATATATATATATATATATATATATATATATATATATATATATATATATATATATATATATATATATATATATATATATATATATATAACTATTAGCTTTATTGACTTTCTATGTGTATTAACCCATTTTTCGGTAATATCCTTAATCCTAATAAAAATCGCTTCATATATATATATATATATATATATATATATATATATATATATATATATATATATATATATATATATATATATATATATATATATATATATATATATATATATATATATATATTATATATTATATATATATATATATATATATATATATATATATATATATATATATATATATATATATATATATATATATATATATGAAGCGATTTTTATTAGGATTAAGGATATTACCGAAAAATGGGTTAATACACATAGAAAGTCAATAAAGCTAATAGTTAAGAAAAGCCTTGTGGTATTTTTGGAAACTTAATTACGTGTTGTAACATAAATAGATACACTAGAACTAACCTTGAATGAAACCACGTATTTATTGCCTATATTCAGTGTAATAGTGAACATAAAGCAGAGATTCATCGCAGCCCTGGGCTACATAGAATGTATTCCAAAGATTTTAACGACAAGTAAAATAAAAGGGGATTTTATAGGTTTCATGTAACTGAATAAGTGTAGAAATTGTCACGAGTCGCTACTGGTTGTAAGGGATCAAGGTAAAACGTAATTTGGATTTAATGCAGTTAGAAGGCGATTTCAAAACATGCAAATTGAATATACAAATCTTTATACAGTAGGAAATCTTTGCTGTTTCATTAGCCTCTGCTTAAAAAGAGAAATTATCGATTTTAATTTTTTTTACGGAGACATGTTTTTAAATCTCGAAGATTCTTTTCCTTTTTTCAAAAGTTTTTTTTTATCCGTAGGCATAGAAATAAATCAAAGACCAAAAATTATCTGATTAGGAAGAAAAAAAGGAAAGAACCTCTGACCGCTTTAAATGGTATTTTTTAATTAAGAATTTATGAAAACAGTGTCTGCTCAGGTCATTTAATACAATTTTAAAGGGATATCAAATCGAGTTTAGAGGGTTTTTTAGCAGGGCCTTATGTAAATTGAATGCCCCCCAGATAAAAATAAAACATTCTCCAGTTGGATAATGGCCATCGAGTTAAATATCATGTATGGGGAGAAACGCGCGAGAAAGATAGAAAGGCATTGTTAGAAAGATTAGTATTCCAACTCGAAATAGACCAGATCAAAGTTAATGTCACGGAGAAATGATATTCAGAACGATAAGTATAAAGGGCGTTATTCCTCGGGGGTAGGGGTGACTTCGAACGGATATTCCGCCATATTTTACACCCCTGTCTACTTTAATGACTGTTTAGATATGAAATAAACCGCAGCATCAAATAAAATCCTCACAAAATCTTTTTTACGAAAAGATTTTTCACACTTTGTCTGACCTAATCGGGTCGAAAAAAGGTTTACGACATCGAAGAAATTCGGATATGGATATTAAATATACCTTTTTTCTATTTCCAGTCACATTGGTATTTGACTTCTTCACGAAAATTACTATATTCGGGACCCATTGGTTTAGTTATATTCAATTTTTCAATGTTATTTATGTAAAAAAAATATGAATTGTATTTTAAATTGCTATTGTCAGTTTAATTTTTTTGTAGTTCCAATAATGCATCAATTTACATGTTAAAATTATCAGTATTTTTTAATTTCTAAAATAAGCATGTAGAACTACAAAGTAAATGACATTAAGATGCATTTGACGTTAAAATTACTAATTTCTATTATTTTTTATATATTATTTGCTAAAAACTAAAAGCGTAAACTCTGGAGAAATTTAGAAGGAAACCCAATTTATGAAAGCAATACAATTGAAGTTTAGCAGAAGTGTGAAAAATGCCGCAGCTTGATTAAACAACTTAACAATTCCTGCTATAATCCTCCAACCTATTTCCTGAAAATTATTAATAAAAATTTTGCTTCGATTTAATATTTTGTTTATATTTCAGACTTTCTGATTCTGAAAGAAAATAACAAAAATAATATGCGACAGAAGAAGGAATGAATATACGAGTAACCAAATTTTGTACGATTTCGTTGCGCTTTCCAGTTTTTACGATTCCCTTGGACCACCATGCAGTGATGAAGTTTCTCAATAAAGAGGAAAATGGAGCAAAAATTATTCTTAAAAGAATGTCCCAGGTATATGGCAATGACGGCCCATCTTTTTTAGCGTTCCGTACGGAACACTTATAAGATCATTTCGGTGTCTGTCTGTCTGTATGTCCGTCCGTCCGTCTGTCTGTCTGTCTGTCACACCCGATTTTCTTCGAAACTATTTGATATAGAAAGTTGAAATTTGGTTCTAATATAGAAATTGATGGCCTCATTAGAGCCATGTAGTTTTGAAAGTTAAATTTTGACTTAAGGGGTTAGTTTTGGGGGGTGAAATCGGAAGTGAAAAAAAATTTTTTACTAGGTCATCGAGTGTGATGTCAAATGAAAGCTTCTGAAAACACGAGTAATAGATATATATATATATATATATATATATATATATATATATATATATATATATATATAAAAGCTTAATTTTGTCGACCGTACGCTTTTATAAATCGGAAGAGGAATTATCGGGTGTCGGTCCGTCAGTTTATTGTCGACATCATCAGGAGTTAACTACAAAACAAATCTTTACTAGTTGTGTGTACACATTCTACAATAACTTTATATATATATATAGACTTTTGAACAAATTTTAAAACATTATAATAACATACAACATTCAAGAAAAAACACATTTAAAAGTTTCATATTTTTATTGTAGAATATGTACACGCAACTAGTAAAGATTTGTTTTGTAGTTAACTCCTGATGAGGTCGACAATAAATTGACGAAATATTGAGTTGTAAGAAATAATTGAGTTTCATATCCTCATATGAACCGACACCCGATAATTTCTCTTCCGATTTATATATATATATATATATATATATATATATATATATATATATATATATATATATATATATATATAATGTAATACTTGCGCACACTTTTCTTTGTATTATTTTTAAAAAATCGCCGTTTCCCCACCTTATCTCGAAGAATACTGATAAAAAATTTTGAAAAAATTCTGGGATATTCTCCACGGGGTGTAGATTGAACGAAAATTACCACGAATGCATTACCTTTAATAATTTATCTGGTATATAAAAAAAAATCAAGGTCATCAGTTTTCAGTAAAGTTTAGAAACAAACTTTGTTGAAAACTCATTTGGGCCGTGTTTTGTGAAGTCACTGTAACATTTTTTTTTTATTTTAAGAGCAATCAACGTACGGAACACTAATTGTGCAAGTTCAACTTGCACTTGACCGGTTATTTATTTCAAGTAAAATTTTAACCCACACAGTTTCGATGGGACCAAGGTACAGTTCAGGATGATAACGAGGAAGGCCGGGTGTTACAAAAAATGAGGATATACTGATGTAAGATCTACGAATAGATATCCCAGTGCTTGCCAACTAAGCAGGAGTATCCAAAACTACGATTTTCAAGATCATGTATGAAGATTTAGGGTTGAAAAAAATTTCCACCAGCGCAAAAACTATCGACTAAAAAAATTTCTCAAGAACGAGAAGAGTTCTTTTTCGCGCAGATTTCGATAATCTATTGATATTCCACTACGAAGCTGGAGTCAATATAATGGGTTTATAAAAGCTCTTCAACTCCAAAGAAGAGAAAAACTCAGTGGCCTTTCACTGAAAATAGCGGACGAATTGGCAGTTGGGCAGCTGGGACTGCAGTGGAATCTTGCTTAGTGAATCTACAGATAAAAGGTCCATAATTATTAATGCAAAGATAGAGAGAGGGATGAGGAGAGGTTTATTGTTGCAGGACCTCTACAGGGTCTACAAGGCTCACACAATTCAAGCTTCTACCAAAAACTGGGTATTAACTGTGTTACAATATTCACCCATAGCCCTGGCAAACACCTGAAGAAAATCCTCAAGGACCAAAAATGTTCCTCAGATGATAAATTCAAAGCCGCCGTAGATGCGTTTTTTAAGGAGCAAACAAAAGAAGTTCTTTTGGATGGAAAGAAACAATTCAAAAGACGCTGGACCAAAGATAGACAGTAGTACGTAGAAAATATTTTAAGTATTTTATTTTTAAGTTCTGCGAATTTTCCTTTAGAACTGGGTAGATAACTTTAAAAAACAACCTTGTAGCTAATTTTTATATAGTGTATAGATTTCTTGAGATCCTCTATAAAAACTTAGAGCGTTAATTAGAGTTTTTTTAACGGTCATGTCCCCGTCTGAATAGGGTACTCCCTTTGAACGAAAATATCGTAATACCCGTCAACGTTATCTACGTTCCGAAACATACATTGGTATTTCACCACACCTTTTAGACAACGCAGTAGTGCTGCCACATGCGTTATTACTCGTATATTTCTACAACAACTACTACCTATGTATGTGGCCAAGCCAAATATACTTAAATAAATTAATAAATAAGTACACTGCCGTGCAGTGATTGGAACCCGGGACCCTTGATACCGTATGCCGGCACGATAACTACGGACTTAGGGTCGCCACAACTATCAAGTATTTCAACTTCTTTATAATTATTTTTCTGATCATGATCAATATACGAGGATGGATTGAAAAGTTCGCGGCCTTACCAAAAAATAATTATAATATTTTTATTATGGTACCCTCAATAAATTTCTACTGGGTGTCACAGTGTAAAATTCTGTTGCTGTAGAATCTGTGGTTGAACAAGTTTAGTCCAGATTGCCAGGAGGTATTAATATCTGTTTAGCGGAAAATATAGCAATTAAAGAAGCAATTCTGATAGTAATAAAAAAATATATTAAAAAAGCTCTTATACTTACTGATTCAAAAAGTGCCATTTTCAGACTCGGTAGAAAACAGATTAACACTCATAATGATTATATAACCTTACACACTAAAAGGTTATTATTAATAGCCGAGGATTCAGGTTTTGTCATAAGATTGGTGTGGGTACCTGGTCATGTGCGTATTAAGAGTAACGAAACCGCAGACATCTTGGCGAAGATTGGAAGAGAGTTAAACATTCCTAAACAATTAGGTCTTAATACCCGAGAGTTTATTCCAATGATTAAAAAATATATCATATGTGAATTTAAGAAATGCTTGTTTCAAGAGGTAAGATTTATGGTTTGATGAGGAAACCGTTCAATGAAATCAAGTGGTTAGATTCTTTCGGATACTTTGATCGCAGGTATATCACTGTGATTGTTAGAATGCGTACGGGACATACTCAATCTCGAGCTCATTTATATAAAATTGGGGTTGTCAATTCTCCAAACTATGAATGCGGACAGTTTCAGGACTTAAATCATATTTTCTGTGAATGTACTCTCAACAGGGTCCCGGATATTGACATCTATGGGGAATTTAGAAAATTGGGATTTGAATTGCCCATAAGTGTAGAAAATATTATTTTCAATATTAATGTTAAAGCAGTTATAGTGATTCACAAATTCATCAAGCTAATCAATGCAATAATTTAGCGTTATGGAATATAGACTAGTTATCTTTTACTCTATATTATGGTAGATTAACTTAATATAATTAAAGTGGAGCATAATTCAGGATTTCCTTTTTTTCAGCACTTATTAACCTTTTCAGTCCATCCTTGTACTTGTTAAGTATTTCGTTATGTTCTAACTACCTAACCAGGTATAATCGTAACTTTTAGTAGTGACACTATGGTGTAAATCCAGACTAAGTGTCGCTACCCAGATAGAGGTGGCAAATTTCACAAAAAGTAGACGTGCCAATAAATTGAAGGAAAAAAAAAACAAGTCTAGTGAGACCAAGTGCTGCGGAAAAATGGAAAAATGAACAACGTGCGATCATCAGGTACCTGTTTTAAAAAAGATTAACACCAAAGGAGATCCACAATGATATGAAAACAGTACTAGGGGAATCTGCTATGTTATATACCACAATTCAGATTTAAAAATTAAAATTATGGTAATGTTTCCTACCAACTTTTTATGGAGAGAGAGGGTGCTCTAACTTATGAAAGTTCTTTTCTGTATTTTTTAAGGCCTGAAGCTCGATATTAAAATAAAATCACATTTACTAAAAACAAGACCTTTTTTACTCTGTAATCCTAAGGGCTATCCGTTAGTTAAATCCCGCTATATATATATATATATATATATATATATATATATATATATATATATATATATATATACGAGGCTGGTTTGAAAAGTTCGTGCAAAGTCCGAGAGATGGCACCACCGGCGCGTATCGAGGTCATGTTTAGTTAGTAGCATCTCTTGAATGAACGCACACCAAGTTTCAGCCATATTGGTCTATTTCTTTGTGTTTGGCATTCGTGTGAATCAAGGAAGTCGAGTGATTTTCAAGAAATGGACGAAAAAGAATTTCGTGTGGTAATTAAACATTACTTTATGAAAGGCAAAACGCCTCAGGAGACTAAAGAGAAGCTTGATAAACATTATGGTGACTCTGCACCTTCGATTAGAACAGTTTATAAGTGGTTTCAAAATTTTCGGACTGGCCATATGGGCACAAGTGACGCTGAACGTTCTGGACGGCCTGTGGAGGTTACGACTCCAGAAATCATTGATCAAATCCATGATATGGTGATGGATGACAGAAGAGTTAAGGTGCGTGAGATTGCTAGTGCTGTGGGCATCTCGACTGAATGGGTACATAATATTTTGCATAAACATTTGGACATGAGAAAGCTATCCGCAAGTTGGGTGCCGCGATTGCTCACGCTTGACCAAAAACGGAATCGTGTGAAGTGTTGCAAGGTTGGTTTGCAGCTGTTCCAGAAGAATCCGGAGGACTTTAAGCATCGTTTCGTCACTGTAGATGAAACATGGATACATTACTATACTCCTGAGACCAAACAACAATCTAAACAATGGGTTACCAGGGGGGAATCTGCACCAAAAAAGGCGAAGACCGTTCCTTCGGCCGGAAAGGTTATGGCGACTGTCTTTTGGGATTCGCAAGGGATAATCCTCATCGACTATCTGGAAAAGGGTAAAACTATTAGAGGTGAATATTATTCATCGTTATTAGACCGTTTGAAAACCGAGCTGCAAGAAAAACGCCCGCGATTGGCCCACAAGAAAGTCCTTTTCCATCACGACAACGCACCAGCACACACCTCAGCAGTTGTGGTCGCAAAATTAATGGAAATAGGATTCCAACTCGTTTCACATCCCCCCTATTCTCCAGACTTGGCTCCCTCGGACTACTATTTGTTCCTCAATTTGAAGAAATGGCTGGCGGGACAAAGATTTTATTCAAACGAGGAGGTGATTGCAGACACTAATGGATATTTTGCAGACTTGGACAAATCCTATTATTCGGAAGGGATCAACAAACTAGAACATCATTGGACGAAGTGTATAAGCCTAAAAGGAGACTATGTCAAAAAATAAAAAAGGTTTACCCCAAACACATAAGTAGTTTTTATTTTTGCACGGACTTTTCAAACCAGCCTCGTATTTTGGTGGACTACCTTCCGAAAGGTGAAACAATAAAATCGACTTACTATTGCACCCTTTTGCGTCATTTACGTCAAAAAATTAAAGAGAAACGCCCAGGATTACTGAGAAAGAAAGTTTTGTTCCATCGGGACAACGCTCGCGTTCACAAGTCTGTTCAGTCTATGCCCCACCCGGCTTATTCTACTGATTGGCACCTTCGGACTTTCATGTGTTTCCAGACCTAAAAAAACACCTCGGTGGCCAGAAATTTTCATCAGATGAAAAAATCGAAGCTGGAGTTAACCAGTATTTTGAAGACCTTGAGGAATCTTTTTCCAAACAGGTGTGGAAGCTTTGGAAAGGAGGTGGAAGAAGTGCATAGAGCTAGGTGGAGATTACGTCGGAAAATAAAAATATTTTTGAACGTATTTTATTTTGTTTTCTTGATTAGGCCGCGAACTTTTCAGTCTATCCTCGTAGGTCAGAACTAAAAATTAAAAAAGTTTTTTGTGGTAAAGAACTTAGATACTCATAAATGAGAACTTGCCTATTTTAGATAAGAATTTACAAATTATAACATCTTGTAAATATGTTATGCTGTTTAAATTCAGAAAATTTAACAAGCACATATGCCTTCTAGCTCCAGCTTCCTTTTGAAAACATGGAAATTACTATATTTGAGATGATTAAGTTAATCTGGACGGAAAGTTTATAGGATTATATTTTTCATGAACATGTAGTTCACATTAAATATTCAGTAAATGTAACGTATGGTAATTTGAAAGGGTGAAAGCAATATATTAGTTTCCATATCAATCAATAAATAAATGCTTTTGACTAAGATGGAAAAAATTATAGGATTCATTGGAATAATACGGTAGTTTATTTTCGGTTTTTCAATGTTTTGTACATATAGGGTTTTCGAATAAAACAGTCACCACCGATAGAAAGAAAACATTCTGTTTATTTCCATGAAAAGGTAAAAAACATCGAGACGATTCTCAAAGGGGGTCCCGCTGAAATGAAAATGTATAGGGTGTTAAAATAAAGAATAAAAAATATCCGTATGTTTTTAAAGGCAACGAATAGGTTCCCTTTTAACAACTGGACAAAATAACTCTTTTCAGTTCAAAATAAATAAAAATACGCTATACGTCATGTCGATATCAGCTATTAATTTCACTGGCAGGACGTTCTAGTTGGTTATTGACAACGAGTACTTACCTTGTTTACAAGAAACTAATCACTGTTTGTGACATTCGTTTAGTCAGTTACTTAAATATTGCAAATAGCTATTGTGATGCAGAATATGACAACAAAAGATCTGAAAATAGAAGAATATTTAAAGGATTTTTACGTTTACAGCTCAGTTTCTATTTATTCTGCCAAATCAGTTATTGACTGGTTTACAATAATTAGAAAGTAATAAAATTAGTTCAATTAATTTTAACTGAATCGTTAAAAAATATACTAAAAATTTTGTTCTAAACAAATACAATAAAATAATATTAGGAAACCAATTACCCTGTTTGGTAAACTTTTATACCGTCGTTTTGTCAATATTCATTAAACCAGCCATATTTTGAGGTCTTATAATTTCAAAACTTTGTGGAATACTGCTTGATAAAGAAAAAAAAACCAATAGAGGTTACAAATTCTTGTTTAGAAGTTTAAGGAATATTCCGCAGACTATAATCACTCCACTTTAAGTTTAAAAGATCTAAGGATTATTATAACCTGTTTGGAATTTTTTAAAAGTATAGCGACGAGGATCAGCGCGAATGTTATTTTTAAGGATAAACACATAAAATTCGATCAAGAATGTAAACTTATGCGAAGTTGATCCCCTGGTGCAAAATTTAGACGTCTTTTTGGTTTTTATTGTCTTTTGTTTACATTAAAGATCATTGTATAATTTCATTTTTTCTTTTGCTCAAATCACATGATCAATTTTAACGAAAACGATTTACAAACAACTCTATATAAAAATAAATAGACAAACAAAAATAAATACCCCAATTTGGAACTGCGAACCGCTGGACGGATCTTAATGTGGTTGTTACAACCTTCAAAAAAATTTATTATTCCAAAATAATAATTGAAAAAAAAAAAGTTAAAAGAGAAAAACTAAGCGCCGCTTGAAGAGGACTTAATTTTTTATGTCATTCTTAATTTAGGTAACATAAATATTTTTAGCCACGTCAATAGTGGCAATTAATTTTATTGAGACTACGTATTTTGTTAAGAAGAAAACTAATTACTGTACTTTTAACTAAACGAAAATAATTATTCTGTGTACATTAGTTTAACGACTTTAATTAATTTCCTAAATACTAAAAATAAAATTATTTACTAAATTATAAATTAATAAATTTTACATATGAAAACCTTTAGGTACATTGTTTAATTACAACATATTTGAAATAATTAATTAAAGTGTGCAGCTGTGCCGCGACTTAAACTGCTGTTATATCATTAACCAAAGTGACTTTTTACACACGGGGTCTATTTGGCTTAAACATCTTCAAAAAAAATTTAAAATTATACAGGCTTATGCTTCTACTTATAATGATAACATCGTAAGTAGAGTAGTCTTCTTGATCTGTTTTTAACCACCAATCCGGAGATTTACACGGTCACCGTAAATCCGCCGTTAGGTTCTTCCGACCATAAACTGCTTTCGACATCGAGTATCCTGCCAATCAGTGACAGAGAGGCGCCTAGGCCGCGCAAGATTTGGCACTACAAATCTGCTAAATGGGAAGATCTCATGGAATACTTTCGAACTTTCCCTTGGATGGACGTCTGTTTTCGATCCGATAACCCATCTGACTGCGCCAGGGAGGTCTCCAATGTTATTTTGGCTGGTATGGAAGCTTACATCCCTTTTTCGAAGAAATGCTCCTCCAACGGCAAGCCTTGGTTCGACCGAAAATGCAAAGAAGCTGTTGCTTCTAAACATATTGCCTACCGACAATGGCGTGAAAATCCTAACACCTTAAATCGAAACATCTTTGTTCATGCCCGGAACAGATGCAAGGGAATTATCGACGAAACCAAGGAGGCACACAATCAACGAATTAGAAACAAACTTCTCGCTTGTCCCAACAATTCCAGGTCCTTTTGGGCAGTCGCTAAGGCAGTTAGTCAAAACTTTACCAAATCCACGATACCACCACTCACACGGCGAGATAATTCCATTGCAACCACACCTGTTGAGAGAGCGAACTTGTTGGCTGAACTCTTTGCTTCACATTCTACTGTCGATTTCCAAGGAAAAACACCACCTACTATTCCCATATTGCAGTCAAGGATGCCCGATGTTGTCTTCAGACAGCGCATCATAAAGCGTATTTTAATGAAGCTAGACACCAAGAAGGCTTCTGGCGCTGACGGAATACCTGCCATAGTTCTCAAAAACTGTGCAAGGGAACTAACACCAGTTTTCTGTAGACTTTTTAACCTATCCTACAGAAAGGGAATATTTCCGTCCTGCTGGAAATGTGCCACGGTTCAGCCGATACCTAAAAAAGGTAAGAAGACCTTGCCAAATAACTACCGACCAGTTGCACTGCTTTCAATAATATCGAAAGTCATGGAAAAGGTTATCAATGAGCATCTTCTAAAATATCTTGAACGATTCAATATTATTAGCGATCACCAATATGGTTTTCGTGAACATAGATCAACAGGAGATCTTCTGACTTATGTAACACATGTTTGGAACAACGCAATTGAACACTTTGGAGAATCCCGAGCGGTTGCTCTTGACATATCCAAGGCATTCGACCGTGTTTGGCACGATGGACTGTTGGCTAAGTTGCGCTCTTATGGTATGTCTGAAAGGTTCTGTTTGTGGCTCTCATGTTTCCTTAGAGAGCGTTCTTTACGAGTGGCGGTCGACGGATTTCTTTCTAACACCCTCACTATCAACGCCGGTGTGCCCCAAGGCTCCATACTGTCTCCTACTCTCTTTCTCATTTACATTAACGATCTGCTGGAAAAGACCGGGAATCCAATCTATAGCTTTGCAGATGACAGTACGCTTGTCTCTTCATTCACCTTGAACGCTCGGACATCGGCTGCTCAGGCGAATATCCGCAGACAGCAGGAGGTCGTTCAACTTAGCAAAGACCTGGAAGAAATTCTATCTTGGGGTGACAGTAACCAAGTGGAATTTAACGCTACAAAAACCCAAGCGGCAGTTTTTTCTAAAAAAGTTAACGTTGCTGAACCCGACATAGTTATGTCGGGGCACTCCATTCCCCTAGCATCGTCGCTCAATTTGTTGGGCGTTAGTTTGGGAGCAAATATGTCTTGGCATGAACATGTTGCAGGCATAGCAAGGAGAGCTTCTCAAAAGTTGGGAATATTATTTAGAACCAGAAAGCTTTACACCCCACAGCAACTGTTAATTCTTTACAAAGCCCAAATTCGACCAACTATGGAATACTGCTCACACGTTTGGGGCTCCGCTCCCAAACATACACTGCATTTGTTGGATTCTGTTCAGAGAAGAGCGGTCCGTCTGATTGGGGACCCGGAATTGACCAGCGGCCTTGATTCGCTGGAACATCGAAGAACGGTTGGCGACTTGAGTCTGTTCTACAAGTATTTTCATGGAAAGTGTTCGAAGGATGTAGCCCGCTTAATTCCTCCCAAAGCGGTGCATGTTAGAAATACACGTCGCGCTGGTGCTTCGCATCCGTATGATGTTCAGCTTGTTACTCCGCGTACGACGCTTTTTAAGCAATCTTTTATATGGAGAACGTCATCCCTTTGGAATAATTTGCCCAGCGCTGTGTTTCCCACCGAGTACAATTTACAGCGATTCAAGAACAACGTGAATCGCTTTTTCCGCACTCGTGTCGCTCCTGGAGCGCTTTAGGGACTTCCCTGCAGCACGTGTGCTAGACCAATAAAAAAAAAAAAAAAAAAAAAAAACCTCTAATATTAAAAAAAGCTTAGCTACGTCTTGTTAGTGTTCCGTACGGAACACTTATAAGATGACTTCGGTGTCTGTCTGTCTGTCTATCTGTCACACCCGATTTTCTCCGAAAGTATTTGTCATAGAAAGTTGAAAGGTTTAATAATAATAATATAGGAATTGATGGCGTCATTAAAGCCATGTAGTTTTGAAAGTTAAATTTTGACTTAAGGGGTTAGTTTTGGGGGGTGAAATCGGAAGTGAAAAAAAAAAAATTTTACTAGGTCATCGAGTGTGGTGTCAAATGAAAGCTTGTGAAAACACGAGTAAAAAATATATATAATGTAATACTTGCGCGCACTTTTCTTTGTATTATTTTTGAAAAATCGCGAAAAATAGCTGTCCCCCCCGCCTTATCTCGAAAAGTACTTATCAAAAAATTTTGAAAAAATTCTGGAATATTTCCCACGGGGTGTAGATTGAACGAAAATTATCACAAGTGCATTACCTTTAATAATTTATCTAGTATATAAAAAAAAAACAAAAATTTCAAGGTCATCAGATTTCAGTAAAGATTGGAAACAAACTTTGTTGAAAAAACTCATTTGGGGTGTGTTTTGTGAAGTCACTGATCATTTTATACCTCTGTAACCAAATTTTTTATTTTAAAAGCAATCAACGTACGCGACACTAATTGCGCAAGTTCAACTTTTTTTAAGATAATAGTTGTATTTTTTTTTATATATAAAATATATTTTATTACTGATGACAAACTTAGTAAATTTATTTACCCATGCTTTCCTCGTAAATCGAGGTCGTAATATTTTTTATAACCATATCTTTCCTTTACGTAATATATCAAAACATCATCGAGAACTCTGAAAAAGATATATAACACAATATGTTCCAGGCTACCCCCTCAATCCCTCTCTCGAACCCCTATACGTTTGATTATCAATCAAAATCAGCTCAACTTCACTTCTTGAAGCGATATTCCTCAAAAACTACACTACTTCCGTATTTCAAATACTATATGTGTACCATATTTAAAGTCGATATTCCACTTCGTTCGAAAGTTCGAAAATTGTCTTGCCAAAAGACCGACGGAAACTGGAAAATATAATTTTCGTAATTTAGGGATCTGGATATATTTCATCACTACGTTATTTTTCTTAGTTCGAGAAGTAACCAGACTTTTCATATTGATTACCGCATTGTAGTATAAAGCTTATTTGTGGCAATGCCGCCTCTTCCTCCCAACACACAGAGTCTGTCCTCCTCCCCAATCACATGACGCGTCCTCCTCCCAGCACACATAGTGCCTCCTCTTCCCAACACACCTAATGCCTCCTCCCCCCAAGACAGAATCATAAATATTTATGTATTGTTTACGTACTATGATTTGCCACATCCACCTCCCCGAAATATTTTCATATAAAAACTTTGAACATATATGACAGGTCATGACGCCACTATGAAAAGTAGGGAGGGGTGCTAAAAATTATATGGAGACTGTTTTGTGAATCCAGTAACATAAGAACATAATGTCAACTTCTAACCAATCTATTAATGATTTACACCAACAAACTAATAAATTACATACAACTTTTTGTGAATTAGTTAACGAACAATTTTATTATTCTATAAACTGGATTGGGCCAATTATTACAATAATTTGGCAAATTTATATTTAGATAGTGCAGAATCTTATTATTTTTTTGAAACTCGAAAGTAAAAAAGGTGTGTAAATTACAGTTAATGCAGTAATGATATTTCATTAGCGAAATTGCTTGTTTATGTAATTCTGAAGAACAAATTTAAAGCGAAATGTTGTTTAAAGACATAATGGCTTATATGTTTCCATCGTAAGCAGCTAATCCTTTACAATTTTTTTTTTGATCTACAAATCCTTGTATATCCATAACAAGTTTCATCTGCATGATTATATGAATGTTAATTAATATGGAAATGTCAAAATTTCTTGAAAAGAAAATTTTTTCTGAAATATTCTTCTATTATTCTTTTAAGTTCTTTTAATTTCTTAACGAAACACTTTAACCTTTTAATAAAAATGTAACGTTGTTTATCATAGTTTTAGGATTAACAAATACGATTTTTTTACTGTCAAAGACATAATCGAAACTCTATGTTTTTTTAAAAGTTTATATCATAAATATATTAAAATTTAAAAGTGCAGCTAAATATTTTATCGTGTTTTATCAGACAACATGCTGTTGTTTTAGCTGGAATTTTGTCTTTCGTTTCGTTTCGAACTAAATACTCATTGTTACTGGACCACTTTGTAATAAATCTCGTTAATGTGAACAGTTAATATAACCAGTGGGTACATTGGACTTAAATTCTGTTGAATCAAATATGTATTTTATCGACAAATTATAATATCCTTGACGGAAATTCAAAAGTATCTCATATAAGGAACCCAATTTATTATTATAAAAATCAAATTGGAAATCATTCATCAGAATTTAAAAATACATTTATATTTCTTAGTTCGCAATGATCAGATTTACTCATCTTAGCTATACTATTACTTTACGACGTCTATTGTTTTGGGAAGCAATTAAGACATGACATGGAGTCTCAACTTTTGTGGAAGTTTTTACAGGCCAATTGTGTCTTGTAGTTTTCACTAATTCAGGATATCCAACTAATTCCCAACTTCGGAAATTGATAAGAAAGTCGCTATTTCTATCAATAAATTTGGTTAAGGGATGGCTACAGTAAGATGAGAAACTCTCCCGCAAAGTTTGGTTATTTTAATTAATTGTAGGTGTTTTATCTTCAACAATGGATATTAGGGCATTACTATCAGCGTTACTTCTTATGATAATTAGTTCTTGTTGGAAATTAAAAATTATAAATGGTGGTTTAAAAAATAATTTATACGAGTACCGCCATAAACTGCTAATTCCTCTGGAACATAACCAAAGGAGAAATTGTATTCCTAAATATCGTCAAGTGTATTTATCTTGAGCAAACCCATATTTGAATCTGAAATTAAATTACAATATATTCTTCTATAAAGGTTTTTTCTGTTTTCATTCTTCGTTTTCGACTACTATATTATACTTATATTGGAATTTGGGACGAGGAGGGACTGTGTGTATTGGAAGGAGAAAGCATTATGTGTGTTGAGAGGAGGAAGCACTTTGGTATCTCATTTAATTTTTTAACATTTCTTGCAATTTGAATCTTCAGTATTAATTCCTAAATGTGAAAAAAAGGAATTTCAAAATTTGTTTGCATCTTTCGCGATCATGAGACGCGCTACATAGTTTAATAATTAAATTTTTTATTTCTCTCTTTGAAATCTAGTTACGTAATGTTTATATTTAATAAACATTTAATATACTTCCATTAGTCAAACTTCTCTTTGTTTCGTATACTTCTTGCTTACAAACTTTTTTAATAATAATTGTTTGTGAACAGACTTAAAACCTAAGAAAATCTTAAAAGTTAGAAACAATTATTAAAAGCTAAATTGAACTATATATTGTTCTTTCTTTAAACTATATTTCTAGTATATATACAAAAGAAAATTTATTTCAGATTAATTTCCTCTAAAGTGGAACCATCTTTCATTTTCCGTACATTACGCGAATTATTTTAGTTATCCTTAGTTATTTAATAACCCATAACCTGAACTGATCAATTTATCTGTTTCTGATGAAATAGAAGTTCATCATATACTGATAAAACTCTCACTGCTGGTGAGTTGATAACACCTAATTTTTGGAAAAAATGTTGGTGTCAATTATCATTTGGATATCTATCAGTATGAGTTGAACTTCTAGGTCCCGAATGTTCCTAATATGACGTTACTTTTCTTTTGTAAATTTTCCATTGTGAATTTTATGTTTAATTGTTATTGACTGAGATGATTTTAAAAATTTCTCAGGATATCTTTACTGTGTGGCCAAATAACCAATGATAAATTCATAAAAAGCGTTATTATCCCAAAATATGTTTGATATTATGGAACCTGATTCGTTAATTGGAATGTTTGTTGTCGCGGTTTGTTGGCATTACTACCATCAGTATAAACTTTCAAAAGTACAAACAGGATGTATGTACAAATAATTAAACCATGACTATAAATAAAGTATTTTGAAGAATAGGATATATTAGTAACACCAAAATATATGAAGACAATTAAAAAATTGGTAAAGTACTTTACTTGTAAAGACGAAGTCTAGAATAAACACCTAATTTGACCGTCTTACACTAAGGAATAACTTAATCCAAGTCTTAAAACTAGATATTTTACTTAATAGGTATTTCATAAAGAAATATTAATAACAGAAATTTAAGCAAAGGAAGGAGTTCTCATAACGTTGGAAATAATGAAAAATAATATAATTTTGATATCCTAGACTCCAAGATCCCTGAAAAGGAAGTATATATTACGATATATGTACGCAACACTCCAACCCTCTACCCCACTTATTTAACCCCATACATCTTTTACTATAAATAATTATAGTAAAATTTTGTCCAATATTTCAGCAAAAAATAGGGAAAATTCCCATAATAGGACTAAAGTTAGGCAATATTTAACGAGCCTCAACCTTTCTACCCTCTTGATCCAAAAATGTTCAAATTCCTCGTCTCCAAGAACCCTGAAAAAGACGTTTAACTATATATATATATATATATATATATATATATATATATATATATATATATATATATATATATATATAAATATATATATATATATATATATATATATATATATATATATATATATAAATATATATATATATATATATATATATATATATATATATATATATATATATATATATATATTCGTATCAGGTGCACATAGGTCAAACCTCCAGAAATTTGAAGGGTAGGATTACATCACACAGAAGTGACTGCAGACGTAATGTACAATCTTGTGCTTTAGCACAACATGTCATTAACAATGACCATCGAATGAGCTGGGATGAGACTGAGGTCCTGGATCGCTCTGATTCTTACTACAAACGAATTTTCTTAGAAATGGCCCATATTAACCGGGAACCCTACATTATGAATAAAAAGAGTGACACCCCCAGGGACTCAGTTCCATATACAGTTACATCCTCAAATTAGAATTAGAAAAATACCAATCACTAATAGATTGTCCTGCACCAGACGAATAATACATAGACAAAATGTTTTTTCCATCCAATCGTTCTATTACATTAATTATCTATTATCATATATTTTTATTTTCCAAAAACTGTAATGCATTGTTTCTTTCTGTGATCACCCCTATGCAGGCTGACACATGTGCTATTAAAATAAAAATCTACACACTCGACTACTATTTGTATCTTTATTCATTACACTATTTGCCATGTAAATAAGTTTTAAACTAAAAGCATATCTCAGATCGAAACGAATCAATACCTTCGATCTTTCTCTACTACATAAAAGTTATATCGGTCTATCACACTCCATCTTTACCGCCAAAAATTGATAATTTTTTGTTAATTTACTGGTTTACGGGATTAGCAGAGAGTACCAAGGCCAGCCATTTTGGCCGTTTTATATTTTTCTGTTTAATTATAATGTTATGTAGTTAACAATAGTACATTGGGGAATATCCCTCTGTGCAAATGACTGCTTGTTTTGTTATAGATAAACCACTTTGGTAAGTCAATCATTTTTCTTTTTTCTCAGCCATCTTTCTTTTATGTTCTTTTCAACCATATGAATGTATTTAAAAAAGCAATTTTTCACTTAACAATATAAAGAAAAAAGAAAATTTTGTCTTTCCAGATGTCCTGAAGAAGAAATAAATATAATTTCGAAAGCTCGACTAACAAAAAAGGTTGTTTTACTACCCAAGGCCATAAATATTTAAATATAGACTGCAGCCCCACTAAATTGAATATATATATATATATATATATATATATATATATATATATATATATATATATATATATATATATATATATATATATATATATATAAAACATGTATATAGAGTAGAGGTTTTCACGGATGGTGGAATGTAATACTTTAAAATTCCGGGTTTCAGTCCGTTCGTCTAACAATGAATTTGCACGACGTTTCACAAAATCTCATTTGGCATCCTCAAGTGATCTTGCTGCTGCTCCTACTCGATACTGTGATCTTGCTGCTGCTACCGCTCGAAGCTAAGAGTTAACTTCGAGCGGCTTGAAAATGCCAAATAAGATTTTTGCGAAACGTCTTTGCAAATTCATTGTTAGACGAGCGCATTGAATCCGGAATTTTAGTGTATTATATATATATATATATATATATATATATATATATATATATATATATATATATATATATATATATATATATATATATATATATATATATATATATATATATATATATATATATATATATATATATATATATATAGCCACTGCCTTCATCCGTTGAAGCTTTGTGCGTTTGCTTCTTTTATATTAAGTAGTTACGCTTTAAATTTGTTTATTCTCTCAACCCAAAATACAAACATTTCAAGTTCTTTTTCTGTTAATATTATATATAATGAAAAAGTAATATATTTTTTTAGATTCCTTGACACCAAGAATCTTGTAAAAGAACAATAACAGTAAATATGAAGACACCCTTGTAACTCCCTTCTCCATCCCACATCTTAAATAATTTACTTTTAATAAATATGCTTAAAATTTATCCCTTATCTCAACCGAAAACCTGGTCTAATTCTCATACTACTATTGAAACTACTACAATAATAAAAAAAACCGGTCAAGTGCAAGTTGAACTTGCACAATTAGTGTTCCGTACGTTGATTGTTTTTAAAATAAAAATTTTTGTTAGGATGGTATAAAATGATCAGTGACTTCACAAAACACACCCCCAAATGGGTTTTCAACAAAGTTTGTTTCCAATCTTTACTGAAAACTGGTCACCTTAAATTTTTTTTTTTAATTTTATATACCAAATAAATTATTAAAGGTAATGCACTCGTGATAATTTTCGTTCAATCTATACCCCGTGGAGAATATTCTAGAATTTTTTCAAAATTTTTTGATCAGTACTTTTAGAGATAAGGTCCCCTACCCCAGCGATTTTTTAAAAGTAATACGAAGAAAAGTGTGCTCAAGTATTACATTATATATATATTTTTTACTCGTGTTTTCACAAGCTTTCATTTGACACCACACCCGATGACCTAGTAAAAAAAAAATTTTTTCACTTCCGATTTCACCCCTCAAAACGAACCCCTTAAGTCAAAATTTATGTTACGGTGGCATAAAATGATCAATAACTTCACAAAACACACCCCAAATGAATTTTCAACAAAGTTTGTTTCCAATCTTTACTGAAATCGGATGACCTTGAAATTTTTGTTTTTTTTATATATCATATAAATTATTAAAGATAATGCACTCGTGATAATTTTCGTTCAATCTACACCCCGTGGAGAATATTCCAGAATTTTTTTCGAAATTTTTTGATAAGTACTTTTCGAGATAAGGCCCGGGACAGCGATTTTTCGCGAATTTTTAAAAATAATACAAAGAAAAGTGCGCGCAAGTATAATATTATATATATATTTTTTACTCGTGTTTTCACAAGCTTTCATTTGACACCACACTCGATGACCTAGTAAAAAATTTTTTTTTTTTCACTTCCGACTTCACCCCACAAAACTAACCCCTTAAGTCAAAATTTAATTCTCAAAACTACATGGCTCTGATGAGGCCATCAATTCCTATATTGTTACCAAATTTCACCTTTCTATGTCAAATAGTTTCGGAGAAAATCGGGTGTGACCCCTTGTAAACCCTCATATGGTTTACGATAAATAGTATGCTTAAAATTTGCCCATTACCTCAACCAAAAAGAAATCTATAACTCTACAATATGTAGCAAGCCTCACCTCATCTCCACCTTTCCCTATTATTTTTTTATTTGGAATAATTTGCCCATGGCTGTGTTTCCCACCGAGTACAATTTACAGCGATTCATGAACAACGGGAGTTGCTTTTTCCGCACACATGCCGCTCCTGGAGCGCTTTAGGGACTTCTCTGCAGCACGTGTGCTAGACCCATAAAAAAAATTAAAATAATGATAATATACCTCAATCTTTGGACTCCTCGACGTTGAGAGCCATAAAAAGAATATAACATGATATATATACGAAGCAACCTCTCTAACCAGCCCGTTATATGGTTAATTATGCATCAAATTTGTTTATTGTCTCAACAAAAAAAAATAGCGTAATTGATGGAGACCTACCCCCTTTCAACCCCTTCCCCTAAAGCGTTATCGCTTAAAAACTATAAGCATCATTCCCTCTTCAGCTATTATATGTGTACCAAATTTGAAATTAATATATCATTTCGTTGGCGAGTTATCATGCCAATAGACTGACGGAAATGAATGACAATGTTTCTCGTTATTTAGAAATCTTAAAAGGTGAAGAGAAGCAAAAATCTCGGAGAGTTTTTTTAGCAAAGGAAAGTTAAAAGATTCTCGGTGTTGGTGGGAGTCCAAACCACGGCTTCAGAGTATACGCTCCTGCGTTCTAACCACTTATTCGATTCTTACTAGCTCGGCTGCCGCCTGCTACTCGGTGATATATTTCGTTGCCTTTTCTATACTTTCAGAAGTCAATTTTCCATTTCCTGGACGTCACAAGTATTAGCAAAGTCCAAACTCGCAGCTTCCGTTTTAATAATATTCATTATTAGATTGTATTACTGTTTACCGATACAAATATTATATTACATTATATTAACAACGCTTAAATTATAAATCCCAATTCATTCAATTAATACTTCAAAATATTAAACAAAAAGTTTTCCTCTAAAATATATTGTAAAAATCTGTTCATTTTTAATACAAGTATATTTCATTTAAACTAAGTACATATTAAACTAGAAATTTAAATTAATTTTTCTCTTGTTCATTATAAAGAGAATTTAAATTAAAGCAACAAAAAACGTATAATATCTAGATGAGACCAAATCACTTCGGTTTTTTTTTGTTTTGGAAAGATAATTTTATTAAATGATGATGAAATGACTGTTAACATTTATCTGGTAAAATTGCATTCATTTGTAAATGTTTCAGAAATATTAGTGAACAAAAATGCAATCTAAGTGCAATGCAATACCCTATTAGAGATTTTTGTGGCATTCTTGTTTAAACAAATCTGAAAGGTATAAAGAGTATGTCTGTATTAACAGAGTTGTTATAAAAATGAATTGTCCATGATACTTTCATCTATATGTTTGGCTATTTCTTACCTGAACAGTGTTAATTTGGCAGGGTAATATCTTACTATATTACCATGCCTAGTTTGTAACTCGCTTAAAATATAGCTTATTATTTTGGGGTGCATATCCCAGCATGATTAAAGTAAATATACAAAACAGCGTACACTGATAATTAGATCCAGGCAGTTATGCCGGGAACTTTTTATGAAATAACACGTAGGCCGAAAAGTTTTTGATCTAGCTACTTAAAACACATTTTTTTTTGCAAAGTTCGACTTTATTCATCAATACCAGGTGTACAAGTATAAAATGCGGATTTTTTTTCTAGAAAAACATGTTAAATTCGGAAGAATGATAAAAAGTGTTTTATTCAAAGTATGCTTCGTCGCTTGTTATACATTTTTCCGATCTTTCGGGCAATTTGTGAATACCACGCCCGTAAAAATCTTCTCCTTTTGCTGCAAACCATTCATCGAGCCATTTTTTCACATCTTCGTACGAACCAAAGCGGTGCTCAGCAAGTGCGTGACCCATCGATGCAAACAAGTGGTAATCGGAAGGAGCCATGTCTGGTGAGTAAGCCGCATGGGGTAGAACTACCCAGCTGAGTGCTTCCAACGTGTCGCGAACTGGTTTTGCATTGTTATGAAGAAAAATGACTTTGTGTTGCCGTATTCTGGGCTTTTTTCAAGCAGCGACGGTTCAGAGCGGTCAATTGTTGTTGGTAACGTTTAGTATTAACCGTTTCCCTAGGATTTAACAGCTCAAAATAGACCACGCCCCTCTGGTCCCACCAAACACAGAGCATTGTCTTTCTGCCAAAGCGATTCGGTCTTGCGGTCGATGTGGATGGTGCGCCTGGGTTTACCCATGATTTTTTGCGCTTGGGATTCTCAAAATAAATCCACTTTTCATCCCCTGTAACTATACGAAACAAAAACGACTTCCTTTTGTACCGAGCGAGCAAAATATCACACGTGTTTTTGAGCTTTTCCATTTGCCTGTCGTCAATTCATGTGGTAGCCATGTACCGGTCTTCTGAATCTTTCCCATCTCTCGTAGCCGATTGGAAACAGCTTGTCGACTAACGCCCAATTGCTCGGCGAGTTGTTTTTGTGTTTGCGAATCATCTTCGTCCAACAATGCTTGCAATTCCACATCTTCATATTTTTTTGGCGGTTTTCCACGTTCCTTATCTGCAACATCGAAGTCACCACTTTTGAAACGCCGAAACCATCGTTCACACGTATCTTGCGATGGAGCATGTTCACCATAAACTTCTCAAAGTAATCAGAATGATTCAACAGCAGTTTTCTTCAAATGAAAACAAAAAATTAATGCTGTGCGCGAATGCTCTTTGTTTGGTATAAATTTCGACATATTGAACACAACAACACAACACTATGCACACACTTTTCCAATTTATCACTCGTGCGCGTCTGACACTTATTGATGACACAACAAAATGGCGCAGTGTCAAATCTTTATAGCACAAACTGCATTGGTGCACCATCTGTTCTCTGAAATCCGCATTTCATACATGTATACCTGATATAGTCTCCTTCAAGAGCGATACAATCAGTCTAACGCTTTGCTAACTTTTCTATACGTTTCTTGTAGAAGGATTTGTCTTTACCTTCAAAATAGGTCTCAGTTTCGGCAATAACTTCTTCATTGGAGCCAAATCTCTTTCCCGCGAGCATTTTTTTGAGGTCTGCAAATAGTCTGCAATTGGCTGGGGGCCAAATCTGGAGAATACGAGGGATGAAGAAGCAATTCGAACTCAGCATAGTCAATGAAAATTATTCCGTGCGCATTCCAAAATACAGAGGCCAAAATCTTCCTAGCCGACTGTTGGTCTTTGGTCGCTTCGGGCGACGTTCACCGGCTGCTATTCACTCAGCTGACTACCGATTTGATTCCGGTGTGTAGTGGTGGATCCATGTTTCATCCATTGTCACATATCGCATGAAAAATTCCTTTTTTATTGTGCTTAAACGGGTCCAAACAGCTCTCAAATCATTAACACGTTGTTGTTTTTGGTCCACTGTGAGCAAACGCAGTACCCATTTCGAACAGAGCTTTGTGATGTCCAAATGTTCATGCAAAATATGACCAACACGTTCTTTTAATATCCTACCAAACTACCCGCCAGGCAGCGCAGTGTAGCAAGCCTAAAATTTGACAATAAAAAAATGGATTGTATCTCTGCATATTACAGCTTATCAACAGAGCTAGGATAGCAACGAATACTGCACTTCTACGGCGTTAGGTACTTCGAGTTTTATTCTCTTCGTTGTCGATTTCAGTTCGGCTGATGACCCGTGATGCGACGAAATGCGTTCCGAGATGTTTCGACAGTTAAAAACATTTTTGATTGCCAACTTTTCGACTTTGTTAAATTTTTAGTAGTTTCGTAGTTGTATAGTTACTTATACTTTGCAGTATACTATGCAGTATACTGCAAAGTATATTTTTAAGTTGCGTTTTTAAAATAGTTTTTTGAACCACTTTTACTATAAACTGTTTTGACAAAATGACTTTATTATGCGAGTACTGTTACCAGGCAGAAATAATATCCCTATAATTTAAACAACACCCTATACGATAATCTAATATTACTCTTTTTTTTCGCAAAATATAGTCTATATACGAGGCTGGTTTTAAAAGTCCGTGCAAAGTCCGAGAGATGGCAGCACCGGCACGTATCGAGGTCATGTTTAGTTAGTAGCATCTCTTGAATGAACTCACACCAAGTTTCAGCCATATTGGTCTATTTCTTTGTGTTTGGCATTCGTGTGAATCAAGGAAGTCGAGTGATTTTCAAGAAATGGACGAAAAAGAATTTCGTGTGGTGATTAAACATTACTTTATGAAAGGCAAAAACCTCAGGAGACTAAAGAGAAGCTTGATAAACATTATGGTGACTCTGCACCTTCGATTAGAACAGTTTATAAGTGGTTTCAAAATTTTCGGACTGGCCATATGGGCACAAGTGACGCTGAACGTTCTGGACGGCCTGTGGAGGTTACGACTCCAGAAATCATTGATCAAATCCATGATATGGTGATGGATGACAGAAGAGTTAAGGTGCGTGAGATTGCTAGTGCTGTGGGCATCTCGACTGAACGGGTACATAATATTTTGCATAAACATTTGGACATAGAAAGCTATCCGCAAGATGGGTGCTGCGATTGCTCACGCTTGACCAAAAACGGAATCGTGTGAAGTGTTGCAAGGATGGTTTGCAGCTGTTCCAGAAGAATCCGGAGGACTTTAAACGTCGTTTCGTCACTGTGGATGAAACATGGATACATTACTATATTCCTGAGACCAAACAACAATCTAAACAATGGGTTACCAAGGGGGAATCTGCACCAAAAAAGGCGAAGACCGTTCCTTCGGCTGGAAAGGTTATGGCGACTGTCTTTTGGGATTAGCAAGGGATAATCCTCATCGACTATCTGGAAAAGGGTAAAAACTATTACAGATGAATATTATTAATCGTTATTGGACCGTTTGAAAACCGAGCTGCAAGAAAAACGCCCGCGATTGGCCCACAAGAAAGTCCTTTTCCATCACGACAACGCACCAGCACAAACCTCAGCAGTTATGGTCGCAAAATTAATAGAAATAGGATTCCAACTCATTTCACATCCCCCCTATTCTCCAGCTTGGCTCCCTCGGACTACTATTTGTTCCCCAATTTGAAGAAATGGCTGGCGGGACAAAGATTTTATTCAAACGAGGAGGTGATTGCAGACACTAATGGATATTTTGTAGACTTGGACAAATCCTATTATTCGGAAGGGATCAACAAACTAGAACATCGTTGGACGAAGTGTATAAGCCTAAAAGGAGACTATGTCGAAAAATAAAAAAGGTTTACCCCAAACACATAAGTAGTTTTTATTTTTGCACGGACTTTTCAAACCAGCCTCGTATGTAAAAGTGTACAAAAACCACATGTACCATAAAAATATACTCCGTCCGGTTCTAGAGCAAACGTTCAAAATTATCACCGCTTTGTTTTACGTAAAGACTCGTTAGTTGTATACAAGATTTACTGAGTAAGAACAGAAAAAAGAATGACTGGATTGTCAACACGGCGATATCTATACATTTGATAAAAAGTCGCGTACTTCTTGTCTAAAACCATAAAAATCACAATTAAAAAACCACGTTTTGCGCCTAATATTTTAGGATATATAGGATGTCAACTATCTCACGCAATTTCACTTATGCACATTATGAATAATGAGGATGTGTCATATATAAATTATGAAACATTGTAATTTGATAATATTATATGCCCTGATTACCACAGAATTAGTGTTGTTTGTGTATTCTGTGATAACAAACCGACGTTTATCATTATAGTTTTTTTTTTAAATAATTTTTTAATTTTTTATGGACAGCACACGTGCTGCAGGGAAATTCCTCCGACCATAAACTACTTTCGACATCGAGTATTCTACCAATCAATGACAGAGAGGCGCCTAAACCGCGCAAGATTTGGCACTACAAGTCTGCTAAATGGGAAGAACTCATGGAATATTTTCGAACTTTCCCTTGGTTGGACGTTTGTTTTCGATCCGACGACCCATCTGACTGCGCCAGGGAGGTTTCCGATATTATTTTGGCCGGTATGGAGGCTTACATCCCTTTTTCGAAGAAATGCCCTTCCAACGGCAAGCCTTGGTTTGACCGAAAATGCAAAGAAGCTGTTGCTTCTAAACATCTTGCATACCGACAATGGCGCGAAAATCCTAACACCATAAATCGTAACGCATTTGTTCGTGCCAGGAACAGATGCAAAGAAATTATCGACGAAACCAAGGAGGTACACAATCAACGGATTAGAAACAAACTTCTCGCCTGTCCCGGCAATTCAAGGTCCTTTTGGTCGGTCGCTAAGGCAGTTAGTCAAAATTTCACCAAATCCACCATACCACCACTCACACGGCCAGATAATTCTATTGCAACGACACCTGTTGAGAAAGCGAACTTGTTGGCTGAACTCTTTGCTTCACATTCTACTGTCGATTTCCAAGGAAAAACACCACCTACTATTCCCATAGTGAAGTCAAGGATGCCCGATGTTGTCTTCAGACAGCGTACTATAAAGCGTATTCTGATGAAGCTAGACACAGAAAGGCTTCTGGCGCTGACGGAATACCTGCCATAGTTCTTAAAATCTGTGCGAGGGAACTAACACCAGTTTTCTGTAGACTTTTCAACCTATCCTACAGAAAGCGAATATTTCCTCCCTGCTGGAAATGCGCTACAGTTCAGCCGATACCTAAAAAAGGCAACAAGACCTCGCCAAATAACTACCGACCAATCGCACTGCTTTCAATAATATCGAAAGTCATGGAAAAGGCTATCAATCAGCATCTTCTAAAATATCTTGAAGGATTCAACATTATTAGCGATCACCAATATGGCTTTCGTAAAAATAGATCAACAGGAGATCTTCTGACTTATGTAACACATGTTTGGAACAATGCAATTGAACACTTTGGAGAATCTCGAGCGGTTGCTCTGGACATATCCAAGGCATTCGACCATGTTTGGCACGATGGGCTGTTGGCTAAGCTACGTTCTTATGGTATGTCGGAAAAGTTCTGTTTGTGGCTCTCATGTTTCCTCAGAGAGCGTTCTTTACGAGTGGCAGTCGACGGATTTCTTTCTAACACCTTCACTATCAACGCCGGTGTACCTCAAGGCTCCATACTGTCTCCTACTCTTTTTTCTCATTTACATTAACGATCTGCTGGAAAAGACCGAGAATCCAATCTACAGCTTTGCAGATGACAGTACACTTATCTCTTCATTCACTTTGAAAGCTCGGACATCGGCTACTCAGACGAATATCTGCAGACAGCAGGAAGTCGTTCAACTTAACAAAGACCTGGAAGAAATTCTATCTTGGGGTGACAGTAACCAAGTGGAATTTAACGCTACAAAAAGCCAGGCGGCAGTTTTCTCTAAAAAAGTTAACGTTGCTGAACCCGACATAGTTATGTCGGGGCACTCCATTCCTCTAACATCGTCACTCAATTTGTTGGGCGTTAATTTGGGAGCAAATATGTCCTGGCATGAACATGTTGCAGGCATAGCAAGGAGAGCTTCTCAAAAGTTGGGAATATTATTTCGAACCAGAAAGCTTTACACTCCTCAACAACTGCTAATTCTTTACAAAGCTCAAATTCGACCAACTATTGAATACTGCTCCCATGTTTGGAGCTCCGCTCCCAAACATACACTGCATTTGTTGGATTCTATTCAGAGAAGAGCTGTTCGTCTGATTGGAGACCCGGAACTGACCGTCGGCCTTGATTCGCTGGAACATCGAAGAACGGTTGGCGACTTGAGCCTATTCTACAAGTACTTTCATGGAAAGTGTTCGAAGGATGTGCCCCGCTTAATTCCTCCCAGAGCGGTGCATGTTAGAAGTGCACGTCGCGCTAATTCTTCACATCCGTATGAGGTTCAGCTTGTTACTCCCCGTACAACACTCACACACTCAAGCAGTCTTTTATATGGAGAACATCATCCCTTTGGAATAATTTGCCCAGGACTGTGTTTCCCACCGAGTACAATCTACAGCGATTCAAGAACAACGTGAATCGCCTTCTCCGCACACGTGTCGCTCCTGTAGCGCTTTAGGGACTTCCCTGTAGCACGTGTGCTAGACCCATTAAAAAAAAAAAATATATATATAAATTATATTTCTTTCAATTATCTTCAAATGTTAGTTAAAATCTGCATATTGTGAACTACGAATGCTATTTATTACTGTTAACAGTTACCATTTTAAACACATTCTAATTTTTGTTGTTGAAACAACATTTTTAATCGCTCACACTACGCCAACTTGTTTACCGTAGTAAACCCGTTTGTTGGAATGCGAATATTAAAAATTCGATTTCAGGTTTCCCCCATAATGATAAAAAGAGATAAAAAATTTAACTGTTTTTATATGGAAAATCGCTTCTGATTCCGTTATATTTTTAAATTTGTGTGTGCATAGGAAATCTCTTATTGATGTCGGCAAGTAGTAGTAGTTTCTAATAATACCAAATCCTCCCAAATAAAATTTTTATATATCGATTGAGGATTTCCAGCCAGAGAAAAATATTCCTTTTCTATAGAATGAGTTGAGAAGCGTACAGAAGCTGGCGTTAGTTGAGTGTCAATTTTTAAGTACGTTTATAGGTGTTTCATTAGAGCAATAGGTTTTTTTGGTGTTTAGCTTCATTAAGATAAGTGTTAAAACACGGTGGCTGGTATTGGGAATTCTGTACTGTACATGGGGAAAAATAGGTAATTTATTTCCTAGAAAATCAAGTTAAGTGTGAGGTAAAGAGAGTATTTTATGATAGTCAAAGTAATGGTGTAGTTGATTTGATGATATATCAACTAACTGTTTTGGCAGCTAATCAAAGAGATCTAAAATCATTAGAACAGCTGAGTAGTTTAGGTAATAGGGCTGTGTTTCCGACCGAGTACAGTTTACACCGATTCAAGAACAACGTGAATCGCTCTTACCGCACACATGCCACTCCTGGACCGCTTTAGGGACTTCTCTGTAGCACGTGTGCTAGACCCATAAAAAAAAAAATTCCCTACGTTAATAACATTGTGGTTTGTAATAAGTATCTAAATTGCATTAATGTAGATATAATCCTGTATCTTTAACGTTAATAATAATTATCTGCGAGAAAATGCGTCTAAGATAAATGAAAGTTGTACTTCTTACAGTTGCTAATTGATCTTAATTTTATACTACGTAAAAAATTACAAGAACATATCTTCCTTATAATTAAAAGGTATGTTTTATACTACATACTTTAAGACTTTATTTAGACGAACTGTTAGGCTTATATGCTAAACTATTTTTATCTATTTGAAGTTTTCACTTGTGTGGTTTATTAAATCTACAAACTTATTTTTCAAAATAAAATAAACATCAATGTAACAAAACCACATACGTGTTCAATTTCATAATTTATAATGCATATTTGCCATATTTTAATACATTATAATTTTCACATATATATCTTTTCAAAAATAAACATCAGGGGAAAAATAGTTATTGAACATATTCATTTGTATTATTTGTGTGGCTTTTAATCTTTCATTTATATATTTACATTTTGGTGTCATGTATATATATATATATATATATATATATATATATATATATATATATATATATATATATATATATATATATATATATTATTGAGCGTAAGGTTCTTTGATCTCGGTATATAAGTCTTCTTCAAAGTTTGCTTTAAAAGATAAAATTAGGAGAATTAAATTTAGATAAGTAATTAATCCGTTTGTCGTGCATTTCAGCACATTTGTAGCTTTTCGCAGTTTTTAATTTAAAACACTTAACTGTATACAAATTACACTTAATAAATATCCGAAAATATCCGATGTACCTTATAATTAAAGGCTTCAAACAACGAATACATAACTTTTACAATACCATAATAAGTAAAAAATCAACTAATAACATCCGTAATATATATATATATATATATATATATATATATATATATATATATATATATATATATATATATATTGCTTTAACCTTATAAATGGACTATCCCAACCACTCAAAACTTTTGAAAACTACAAAATTCGTTTATGTCATCTTCTCTCATCCAATTTTTCCAGGTTTAAAACCAAAACCCCAAATCGTAAAAAAAAGTAACATAGTCAATAAATTTATAACAAATCCAAAAACCGTTTTAATGATCTAATTAATATATATATATATATATATATATATATTTTTATGGGTCTATATATATATATATATATATATATATATATATATATATATATATATATATATATATAAACTCCTGGACAAAATTAACGCAATAATCTGAAAATTAATTTATCTTTTTCTTATGTCAGTTTTAAAGTTTATCGTGTATTTGAATAGTAGGCTATGCATATTTTGTTTCGTTGTTCATGACAGAAATCAAAACAATTCGTTTAGATTTACAGTTTTAAAGAATTTTTTTAAAAGAGAGAGTTATGTTGCCAATTTTTTAGGCAAACATCGTTCCACAATAAGTCGTACGGTAAGACGCTTGAATGAAGTAGGATCTTATTCTAGAAGGCTAGGGCAAGGGCGAAAACGAAGCACTAGCGACCTAGATGAACTTTTTATAAGACAATATGCTTTAAGAAACAGGACTGTCACTAGTTCTATAATAAGAAACGAACTCGAAGCTGTTCGCAATGTCACAATTTCTTCTAAAACAGTTAGAAGACGGTTAAATGAAGCTGGATTAAACAGTAGGAGATCAGCCACTGCGCCCTTGCTTACTAGAGAGAACAGAGTTGCCAGGTTACGTTTTGCTCGAAATCACGAAAACTAGTCTGTGGATGATTGGAAACAAGTTTTCTTCACAGATGAAACTGGGGTTAGTCTAAAACATCCAGATGGTCGTGAGCGAGTATGGCGAAGACCAAGAGAGAGGTTTGCTCCTTGCAATATCTCTGCAAGGATTCCATTCGGCGGTGGCTCTGTTAGGTTCTGGGGGGGCATCTGCTTTGATGCTCGCACAGAGTTAGTTCCTGGCCGTACGAGATCCATGAATGCTGACTACTATATTGAGAATATTGTAATAGAACATGTGATGCCTTTCGGTCATTTTGTGGGGCCCAGTTTCCTGTTTATGCAAGACAACGCTCGACCTCACGTGGCTAGGGAGGTACTCGATTATCTTAATTAAGTTGATATACCGATTATGCAATGGCCACCAAAAAGCCCGGATCTGAATCCGATAGAACATGTATGGGATCACCTTAAGAAAAATGTGAAACGTCATATACCTGCACCTAGAAACCCGAGGGAACTTGAAAATGCAATTATCACAGAATGGGAGCAAATTCCTCAAGATTTTATCCAAAATTTGATTAGAAGCATGCCTAGGCGCATAAACGCTGTCATCCGAAGTAGAGGAGGCAACATACGCTACTAGTGTCCCAGTTACACCATTAATTTTGCTACTAGTGTCCCAGTTTATTTTTTTCATTATTACATAATTTCAACGATTTTGTTATTAGGTCTTAAGAATAATTTTAATTCGAATCTTATAGAGAAATTTGGTAGCTAATTCACTTTTAAAGTATCCGAATAAGTTTTTTCTAACTTTTAGTGTAACCAATGTTTATAAAAAATTATTAAAATTAATTCATTATAGAGATTTGTATGATTTAATATATTGTTGCGTTAATTTTGTCCAGGAGTGTATATATATACATTTATTTTCAATTCTTGGGCTTTGGGTTCGTTTTATGAATATTGGGTATTCAAAATTAAACTTAGATTGACGTTTCGCCCTTTGGTTTAGGGCATTTTCATTTTTTTCTTTATTGCTACAAAATATACAAAATATAAAAATAAATTACATTTAGGTACACACATAACCATAAACTTTTTACATAAATTCTTAGTTCTATCTTTAAAAATTAAAATCACATGGGACCTACCTTGAATCTCACATATTTTATTTACTACTGACAAGTCATAGTGGCATTCTTATGGATGTAGATTTTATTTTGTATTATTGATCTGTGATTTTTTTTTTTTTTTTTGAATATTAAGCAGGTAGTCTTTTTGTTAATAGATTAAGGGCGAGTATACACTTTAAAATATTACCTTATTAAATTTGTATAAATATGGTTAATTCCTTTTATATCACTTTTATTATTGACTGTAAATTTCTCATTTTTTTAAATTTCGATCATTTCTTTTATTGCAAGTTTTCCAATATTAATGTCTCTGTTTAAAATCTTTGTTTCATCAAAGTTGAAATCATATCCAAGTTCCGTTGTGTGTTTGTGAAGTGCCGTTGTTGCATTTTTTGTATACTTGTGTCCATTGAGTCTGTTTTTTAATAATCGGGTCGTCATACCAATATAATGCATTGGGCAATCTGCACAAGGTACTGAATAAACTATGTTGGATTGGTTCATGATGGGTACCTGGCTTTTTAAGTTTGTAAATAGTGACGTTAGTTTGTTTTGCGTTTTATGACAAACAGTTATGTTATATTTTTTTAGAGTGCTTTTTAATTTTTCTGATAAATCGCGTGTATAAGGTGGTGGGAGAAATTTGTTCTGATTTTGTTCTTTGGTTTCTTCTTTTTTTTATTTTTTTATTATCGAATTTGTATGATCTTGTTTTTATTGTTTGGTTGATGTCTTTTTCTCTAAATCCATTTTGTATTAACATTGATTTCATTTGATTCAGTGCTTTCGGTCTTAAATTTGGTGAGATCAACGCTATTGCACGTTCTGATAAACCGTCAATAACACTTACTTTTTGTGCCTTTGTGTGATTAGAGTAGAAATTCAAATACCTGCCAGACCACGTTGGTTTAGTATACCATTTAGTGATTATTTTGTTATGTTTTCTAACTAAAGTTGTATCCAGGAAATGTATTTCATTGTTATTTTCGATTTCTGAAGTAAATTGCAACTTTTGAAGGAAACTGTTGAAATCATGAAGGACTTTTTTAGTGTTATCTGTTGTAACTGCCAATAAGCAAACATCCACAAATATTTTGAAAAATAGTATGTTGTACTCTAAATTATTTATAACACTTTCTTCTAAATCTTCCATAACCAACTGAGCTATTACTGAGGATATAGGAGAGCCTATGGCACACCCTTGTATTTGTTGATAAAATTTGTCTTGATATTGGAAATAATTAGTATATATATATATATATATATATATATATATATATATATATATATATATATATATATATATATATATATATATATATATATTTATATATCATCATTATCTATCAGCCGTTCCATCCACTGCTGGATATAAGCCTCCTTTAAGAACGTCTATTGATCTCTGTCCTAAGCTGCGTTAACCCAATTCCCTGCCACTCTCTTAATGTCATCGCTTTATCTAGTAGGTAGTCTACCTTTATTCCTTTTGTCTTCTCTAGGTCTCCATTCTTTTAATCTTTTGCACCAGCGATTATCTTCCCTTCGAGCTCTTTTGATACTCTCAATTTGTTCATAAACTTTCTTTTTTAACCACATTGCCAAATTACCTTGCAGCGTATCTCTCAGCTTCCCAAAAACCGTCCATCCTAAACCCACACGACGGTGTATCTCACGGGCTTGGTTATCTTTATCAGTTTGTAATCCATGACCCAAATACTTGTAATTTTGGACTTGCTCCACTTCGCTTTCATTAAATTTCATAGTTTCGTTTGTGACTAGATTAGTCATAAACTTGGTTTCTTGAAAATTAATGTTCAGCCCAATATTTGCTGATATTACTTGAAATTCGGCAAACATTTGTTGAGCATCACCTAGATCGTCGGCTGTTATGACGATATCATCAGTAAAGCGCAAGTAGTTTAGATATTCGCCATCTATCGCCTTTTTCATCCCAATTATGTTTTTTAAAAACATACTCTAATCCCACCGTAAAAAGCTTACGAGAGATCGTATAACGTTGTCTAATTCCACGTTCTGCCCGATATTTACTTGTAGATTCGTAGAGTCTTACACTTGCCGTTGGGTTGCTATAATATATAATTAACTGAATATATCTGTATCATTTGCTGGAGGGCTGGTAGTATTTCCAGTAGCTCCACGGTGACAAAAGCTTTATTTTTAAAATCAACAAATATTAATACGAGTGATTTGTTGTATTCTAGAGATTTCTCTGTAAGGATCTCGATGATCTGCAGACGATTGTTAGTACTGTATGCACTTCTAAAACCAGTTTGTTCTCGTGATTGATAAAAATTTTCGTTCGTTTTAGGCATTTAGTTATGATTTTTGTGAACCACTTCTATAAGTGGGAAAGTAGTAGTACAGGTTCTACTATATATATATATATATATATATATATATATATATATATATATATATATATATATATATATATATATGTATATATATATGTATATATATATATATATATATATATATATATATATATATATATATATATACATCATGATTTGTGATGTTATATTACACCCAATACACAGCATTCATACATATTATCTCTTGGTATTTACTCTCATAATTTTCTAAAATTTCCTTATGAACTGACGAAAATAGAAATTGGTTATTTTATTATTATTTTTTTATCTTTATATTTATTATATCGTCCTAATATTCTAGCCAAAAATCCATTACCTGGTAACTACACAATAAGAAATTAAAAAAAGGTGACGGTTTTTCGCTTACAGCGCACGATAACAAAATAAGTTGTAAAAAATTGTCTAGTTTTGAATAATGTTATTGGCCGAGTTTTGATTGAAGTACGAGGATGGATTGTAAAGTTCGCTGCCTCACCAAAAAATAATTATAATATTTTTATTATAGTACCCTCAATAAGTTCGCACTGGTTGTCACAGTGTAAAATTTTATTGCTGTAGAATTTGTGGTTTTTAGGTTAGAACGAGTTTAGTGAGACCAAGTGCAGTGTTTTTGGAAAAATGGGTCATCAAAATGCGGTCATCAAGTAACTATTTAAAAAAAGATTAACACCAAAGGAGATCCGCGATGATATGAAAACAACACTAGGGAAATCTGCTCCGTCATATACCACTGTGAAAAAATGAGTTGCAGAATTTAAACGTGGACGAGAGAGCATCGAAGATGATTCTAGCTCCGGCCGGCCCACGACGTCTACGACTGACGAAAACATCGCCAAAGTGTATGATCTCGTATTGAAAGACCGTAGATTAACTACCAGGAAGATTGCAGACACTATAGGCATCTCGTATGAACGAACACAAAACATCATTGCCAACGAACTCGGATATTCTAAGGTTTCGGCTAGGTAGATCCCCAGTTTGCTTTCAGTTGAACAAAAACGAATTCTACTCATGACTGTTTGGAGATGTTTGAGGCTGATCCGCAAGATTTTCTTAACAGGTTTGTGACAATGGACGAAAGCTGGGTTCACTACTATACTCCAGAGTCAAAACAACAATCCAAGCAGTGGAAAAAATCTGTTGAATCGACACCAAAGAAATCGAAGGCAATTCTGTAGGTGGAAAAGTGATGGCGTCAGTTTTTGGGGATGCTAAAGGTATTATTATGGTGGACTACCTTCCGAAAGGCGAAACAATAAACTCGACTTACTATTGCACCCTTTTGCGTCGTTTACGTCAAGAAATTAAAGTGAAACGCCTAGGATTACTGTTGAGTCTATGGCTCAAATTCGTGATTGTGGTTTCGAATTGCTGCCCCACCCGGCTTATTCTCCTGATTTGGCACCTTCGGACTTTCATCTGTTTCCAAACCTAAAAAAACACCTCGGTGGCCAGAAATTCTCATCAAATGAAGAATTCGAAGCTGCAGTTAACCAGTATTTTTTTTTTGAAACAAAAGCTTATTTACGAATAATATAGCAATGTTCACGCTTTTAATAAAATTGTACTCTAAAATCGTACCACTTCAAGTGAAGTACGATAACAAATCATGATTCAAAACGATTAACCGGTATTAAATTATTTTTTTTCTTGAGAAATAACGCACATAACATTAAAAAATTTTAAAAAATATATATATTCGTTTCTTCAATAGGCAGATTTCTGGTAAATAATACACGCCAGCTTCTTTATCGGGAACATAAACAGTTGATTTATAAACTTTATATTTGCTGAAGTGTTGGAAATTTTAGCTGTCAATAACAGAGGAGGTTATTTTATTGTTGTTCTGGCAAAATTATTAAATGTATGTTACTGAGTGGGAGCAAGTTATGTATAAAACAATCCAGAAGTATTTCTGTTTTTATCGAATATAATTTATAAGCAAAATTTTCATTTTTAATATTATTTCGTTTAATATGCGTAGGTATAGTGTTTGCTAGTTTGAATGGATGAGAAATCAAAAATATTTTTTTAAGAGGATAGTTATAGAGCCAAAAAAAGCCTTTTTTTTACTGGGGGCTGGATCATTTCCAAAGAAATTAGTTTACTAGAGGATCAGTCTCTCGTTTCAATTTAAATAAAACAAAATAAAACCGGTCAAGGGCAAGTTGACCTTGCGCAATTAGTGTTCCGTACGTTGATTGCTTTTAAAATAAAAAATGTTGTAACGGAAGTATAAAATGATCAGTGACTTCACAAAACACACCCCAAATGAGTTTTCAACAAAGTTTATTTCCAATCTTTACTGAAAATTGATGACCTTGAAATTTCTGTTTTTTTTTTGTATACCAGATAAATTATTACAGGTAATGCACTCGTGATAATTTCGTTCAATCTACACCCCGTGGAGAATATTCCAGAATTTTTTCCAAATTTTTTGATAAGTACTTTTCGAGATAAGGTGGGTGGACAGCGATTTTTCGCGATTTTTTAAAAATAATAGGAAAAGTGCGCGCAAGTATTACATTATATATATATATATATATATATATATATATATATATATATATATATATATATATATATATATATATATATTTTACTCGTGTTTTCACAAGCTTTCATTTGACACCACACTTGATTACCTAGTAAAAAAATTTTTTTTTCACTTCCGATTTCACCCCCCAAAACTAAACCCTTAAGTCAAAATTTAACTTTCAAAACTACATGGCTCTAATGAGGCCATCAATTCCTATATTATTACCAAATTTCAACTTTCTATGATAAATAGTTTCGGAGAAAATCGGGTGTGATAGACGGCCGGACACCGAAGTGATTTTATAAATATTCCGTACGGAACACTAAAAATACATTTTTTCATCAAATGGCTGTGGTTTATACAAAAAAGTTAAAAAATGACGTTACCTCGTTAACGTACGTAAAGAGAAAATATGTACCAAATTTCATCAAAATCGGTTCAATGATTCTTGAGATATCTTTTCGAGAAAAATGCGTTTAAAGTTTTAGGTTTGAAAAATCAGCTTAAAAAACAGTAACACAAAAAAAATTCTTACTTGTAAACGAATCAACGACTCCAGGACCATATGCTGAATCTTCATCAGCTATTTGAGCTTCTAGAATACTAATTTGTTCTTGTCTATGACGCATTCTAGCTTCTTTTGTACTTTGTAGCAATGTTGCTCGGCCAGGTCAACTCATTCTCTGTACACTTTAGTTGCATAGTCGTGTGCATTTCGGTCACAGCGAACTCCTATAGCTCTCATTATATTTAACTCTAATAACTGCTACGACTGAATTGCTACGAGTGAACTGAAACTCCCAGTTTTGAATATAGGACCTTAGAATAGCAGATGTGAATGCCTTGTCCCTTCTAAGAAGGACAATTTAAAAATCTCTTTGTATTGTATTATAAAAGAAAAACTTTGATATGCATTAAAATCGAGTACTGGCCCTTCTTTTAAACTGCTATAACTTCGTCAATTCTTAACCGATTTTTATGAAACTTACAGAAAATATTCTTAATATATCATACTAAAAGAAAATGTAAAAATCCAAAAATCTAATTTTTTGACCCAGATGACTAGGTATATGCCCTTAATCACCATATTAAAATGTGTAATATATGCTCGAATTCATAATTTTATAAATTATGATTTTCTCATATTATTTTCTTGCTCCTCTCATAATATTTAAAGGTGTGATTCCCCTTTTAAATCACCTGTAATGATTATAATGGATTCTAAACAAATTTGATATACATTTTAAGGAAAAGCTTAGGGTGAAAGAACGTATACTTCCCAGAGATAAAGTGATCATTTGCCTTGTAAATCTAAACGGTATTCTGCGGCATTAAATTTGATCTACAACAGAGCATATTACGAAAAGAGAATGTTAATCTGGTTAATAATATCCACTTTACCTTGCTGGTGTATTTTGCATTTACGTCTTTACGTGATAGTTCCTACATGACGGAAACTAATTTCTCTATCAACCTTTATTTGAATAGCATTTACCTTGAACCTTATAGGCATTGATTCATTTAGAATTATTTAGAATTTTAAGTACCTAACTATATATATATATATATATATATATATATATATATATATATATATATATATATATTGTAACATTCATTTTGTCCTAGATTTTAAGAGCATGTAATGTTACTGATTTTTGGCTTTATAATTTACTTTTTTTCATTTTTGTATCGAGCAGTGTATTTCGCTGGAATTTTTAGCCGCTCATGGTACAGTGTGCAGTGCGGGTTTCCGACCGAATTTATTCAATTCGTGGTACACGCCCATTGGTTAGATATTTGTTTCCCGGAAGCAGGCCATCTTGGAGACGTAATTCCTACGGCTTATTTAAGGGTCCGGAGAACGCAGATCGAGGCTTTTTCCCATCAAGCCGCCGCCGAGGCTTTTTCCAACATGTAGCGGCAGAAGGCTGTTCTGCAACCAGTAGCTGTAGTTGGCTTTTTTTTCCGATCAAGCCGTAGCCAGGCTTTGTCCATCCAGCCGCAGTAGAGGCTTCGTCAATTTTATCGAGAGCCAAGTCGAGTACGAGGTTTTTTCAACGTGAAGCCGTAGTGGGCTTTGTTTTTTAACATGAAGTAGCCGTTGTAGGCTCTTCTCTTCATGAAGCAGTACCGATAAATTAGTGATGGAATGTGTGGAAACTGTTTTAGTGTTCAATTTAAGGCCTAGAAGCCCGTAGGAAAACCGTAAGTCACCAGAATATACATCAGTAGACCTATTTCCCGCAGATAAGTGATTTAACATCGAATTGAACTGATAAATCGTGAAGTGAACGTCACGAATCTTCAATATCGGGTGTAGCAAAATTTTAAAAGTAAAATGTCTGATTTAAAAACTCTATTTAGTAATAACTACCTTTAGGCTAAAGTTTTTGTAATTACTGAACTGCAAGAGTTAGAACTTTTAATTTAAATCATTAATAAACCTTTTTTTTGTTGATTAAAGCTAGTGTCTCACTGTACACCTATCTTACTTTTCAGGACAAAAGGGTTGTACCAGATAAAATTTTTCCTTAACAACTGCATAACCCTTCAGTATTTTTTCATTTTTTTAGCTGAAGTTAGATCCTTTCTATTTTAAAATGAATGGTGCCTAAAATTTGTACAACCAAATTTTTTTAAACAACAATAGAGACTATTTCCAAAAAGACGTACAAAAATTATCTCTTACCCATATTACTCTACCAAGAAAAACTGAGCTAGTGTATGTTTAATTTCTTTAGTTCTTTTAAAATCAGTATTCACTCAATCCATTCTCAGAAATTAGAACGGGGCTGTAAAAGGTGCGCCTCAAGGTGCGAGCGAAGTGAAAATTGACACCCCACAAAATTTACACAGTACAATATATATATATATATATATATATATATATATATATATATATATATATATATATATATATATACACGTGTATATATATATATATATATATATATATATATATATATATATATATATATAAAACACGTAAGCTGAAAAGTTTTTGGTCTGACACATAGATGTCGCCATTTTCAAAAATCCATATGATTTTTAGGAAGTAGCAGCTGATAAATAGTGGTATTTGCAGCATAAGGCGTATGCATGTTATTACTGTACTCACAATTTAGATAAAGTTAGTAAATGTAAATGTAAATAAATATATATATATATATATATATATATATATATATATATATATATATATATATATATATATATATATATATATACAGTAATACCCCGCTTAGCGCGACCCCGTTACGCGCGGTTTCACTATAACGCGAATTTCAAATTTCGCGCTCATGTAGTCATTAACTTCTCTATGGTCGCGGGGGGATCCCCGCTTTCTCTGAATATTCTCTTTGAAGAATTGGGAATTCCCTGTCCTTCGACTTTGTTCTATGGGGATTTCCTCGTTCGTTTCGTGTGTTCATTTGTTCCGTAATGTTAGTTCGGTCGGCTGGCAGTTTTGTTTTAATATTTATTGGAGATACATACATACATAATTTAACCCTACGTTAAAAATGCCGCCTGTAAAGAAAAAAGAGCGTAAAAGCGTCACTTTGGAATTGAAGATGAAAGTGTTAAGAAGAATGGAAAATGGAGGCAAAGCAACAATTGTTGGGAGAGATTTTGGACTCTCAGAATCGACTGTGAGAACGATTTATAAAATCGGGAAAAAATTAAAATCTCCAGCGAAGGTTCAACACCTATAAGTGCAACAAAACTTTCTCGTTCGAGATCATCTATCTTAGAAAGAATGGAGAAATTACTGTCAGTCTGGATCGAAGATTTGAATAAGAAGAACACACCACTAAGTCAAGATCTCATATGCACAAAAGCAAAATCTTTGTATGAGATGCTGAAAACAAAAGAAGGAGAAGGGAGTGCCACTCCGACTTTTGCTGCCAGCAGAGGCTGGTTCCATCGGTTCAAGCAGCGTTCTAATCTTCACAATATCCACATAACAGGCGAGGCGGCCAGCGCGGACATTCAAGCTGCAGCTGAGTTTCCAGACAAGTTTCAAGACTTCGTTAGACGAGAGAAAATTCCTGCTTGTCTCATCTTCAATGTTGATGAGACCGCACTTTACTGGAAAAAAATGCCATCTCGAACATTCATTTCTAAGGAAGAACGTCAAGCCAGTGGTTTCAAAGCTGCGAAAGATCGACTAACACTTCTGCTGGGTGGTAATGCCACTGGTGATTTCAAACTGAAACCTTTACTAGTGTACCATTCAGAAACACCCCGTGCAATGCGAGGCACAGACAAGACAAGTCTACCAGTTGTGTGGCGATCAAACAGAAAGGCGTGGGTTACACGGGAAATTTTTCAAGAATGGTATTCTAATAGTTTTTGCCCATCAGTCAAATCATACTGTGACAGAAATGGGCTTGAACCTAAAGTTATATTACTCTTAGACAATGCCCCAGGACATCCAACCTCACTTGATACGCCCAGAGACTTAAAAGTGTACGTAAAGTTCCTTCCACCAAACACTACGTCAATATTACAACCTATGGACCAGGGAGCAATAGCAAACTTCAAAGCTTATTACCATCGCCGCACTTTTAGCCAACTAATTCATGAAACTGACGGGGAAGGAAGACAGTCTATGCGAGAGTGGTGGAAGTCATACAACATTATGAAGTCTATTCACAACATAGAAGAGGCTTGGAAGGAAGTTAAAATGAGTTGTATGAATGGGGTGTGGCGTAATCTTTGGCCAGATGTAGTGGAAGCACCTAGAAGAATTGTCCAGATGCAGAGACAAGTGCTTGAAGACATTGCTGCAATGATTGAGGGGTCTGAACTTGAAGATGTCACGGTAGAAGATCTCGTAGAACTTGTAGCAACGCACGACGATCCTATTAGCAATGAAGATCTGATCGAGTTACAGAATAATCCTATCTACGATGAGGAAGAACAAGTAGAAGAGAAAGTTTTATCTTCAGGGGAAATACAAAATGCACTTTCAAAAATTTATTCAGGTTTGGACATATTGCAGAGTATAGACAATAATGATGACCGTGTCTTGACCGTGTGTCAAACAATTAAAAACAGTGTTGGGTGTTATGAACGTATTTTACAAGAACGTAAACAAAACGTTACCCAAAAGACAATAGATGTATTTTTCCGTAAAAAATAAGAGTATGTATTGCATAAAGTGTTCTTAGAATTAAAGTGATTGATTAAAATGATTTGTATTTTTTTGTATTAAATTTTGACTATGTTTAATCATAAACCTCGATATACGCGAATTTCAGTTAACGCGATTTTTTTCGGAACGTATCCCTCGCGTAAAGCGGGGTATTACTGTATATATATATATATATATATATATATATATATATATATATATATATATATATATGTATATAACATATATATATATATATATATATATATATATATATATATATATATATATATATAAAACAAGGCTGAAAAATTTTTGGTTCCACAAATAGATGTCGCCCTTTTCAAAAAATCCATATGATTTTTAGGAAGTACAAACCTTTAAACGATACGTGTCAAAATTTCATGACATTTCGACGATTAGTTTACAAGTTACAATGGTTTTAATGACGCTGCTTTTAATAACTTCAAAACAATGGAAAAAATTGAATTTCGTGTGTTGATTAAACACTGTTTTTTGATTGAAAAAAATACCGCTCAAGCAAAGCAATTTTTTGTTAAGTGTTACGGGGACTCTGTCCTTGAAAAATCCTTTATCATTTACTGGTGTGCTGAATTTAAACGCGTAGGTACAGACACAAATGATGCTAAACGCTCTGGATGCCCAAATGAGGTAGTTACAATGGAAAACATAAAAAAAATCCACAAAATTGTTTTGGATGACCGTCAAGTGAAATAGCTGACACCCTAAAGATATCAAAAGAATGTGTTGATCATATTTTACATGAACATTTAGGCATGAGAGAGCTCTGTTCGAAAAGGGTACCGTGTTTGCTCACAGTCGATCAAAAACAACAGCGTGTTGATGATTCTGAGCGCTGTTTGGACCTGTTTAAGTGCAATAAAAAGGTTTTTGTCGTGTGATATGTGACAATGGATGAAACAATACTACACACCGGAATTAAATCGGCAGTCAGTTGAGTGGACAGCAGCCGGTTAAAGCCGCCCGAAGCGACCAAAGACACAACAGTCGGCTGAGAAGGTTTTGACCTTGGATGCACATGGACTAATTTTCATCGACTATGTTCAGAAGGGAAAACCATCAATAGCGAATTTTATATAAAGTTATTGGTGCGTTTGAAGGCAGAAATCGCAAAGAAACGGCCCCAAATGATAAAGAACAAAGTGCTCTTTCATCTAGACAATGCACCGTGTCACAACGTTGGCAAAAATGCATTAATTGAAGTTCGAATTGCTTCCTCATCCATCCTATTCTCCGGATTTGGACCCTAGCGACTATTGTCCATTCACAGACCTCAAAGAAATGCTCGCAGGAAAGAGATTTGGATCCAGTGAAGAAGTTATCGCTGGAACTGAGGCCTATTTTGAAGGCAAAGACAAATCCCTCTACAAGAAAGGAGAAAAATGTTAGAAAAGCTTTGGACTGATTGTATCGCTCTTCAAGAAGACTATATTGATGAATAAAGTCGAATTTTGCAAAAAAAATGTGTTTTAAGTAGCTAGAGGAAAAACTTTTCAGCCCACGTGCTTACGGCATGTTAGGTTCTCAAAATATGCGACATAAATCAAAACGACGTAAGTCGAAACATTTTTTTTACATACATTTCCATATAAAATGAAGGAGTTAGGTTCTATAAGGGCTTATCGTTTAAATAAAACTACATTTTAATATTAAATAATCATGCTTTATTAATATGTATTCATTATATGTATTTGGCAATTATCGCACAATTCCAAAAAATCAGTTAGTTCTTGAGCGTGTGTCTCTAACAAATCTACAATATCATCAGTATTGATTTCAATATTGGGCAAATTATTGGCTAAATTAACAAAGTAAGTTGTAATTTCTCAATATTCGGCTGGTTATAGCTGATGAACATTCAGGTGACGCAAAAAAATGCGGACTTAACTTTTCCACATTCCTTTCAAATTGCTGGGTTTCACCTCTTCCCAGGATACAGCAATATTTTTTATATTTTACAGGATACTGTAACTTTTCCAGAATTCTCTCAGTTCCGTGCCATCTTCTTCATTAGCTTTCACTGACTGAGATAGTAAGCCTTACATCACGCAATGATTCCTTGAGCCATTACTTGCAGCAAAGAGGTAGTACTTTGAGGCAAAGATACAGTTTATTTGGAGATTATCGTCAGCAATACACGGAGGTGGCCTTCAGTCCGGACGATCGCTCGACCAGTGAATTATTAGCCCGTGACGTAACTCGAAACAATCGACGCTATATTGAGGAATGGTATCAAAATATTATTGAAAATAACTCAAAATCTAGGTCTCTTCTAAGTCGAAACGACGTAACTCGAGGACTTGTATACATATATGTATATATATATATATATATATATATATATATATATATATATATATATATATATATATTTATATATATATATATATATATATATATATATATATATATATATATATATATATATATATATATATATATATATATGTGTAAAGGTGAAATATTTAATACATTAAACTCAAAAATTAAAATAATTACGCATCCTCTTCCTTCCGAGATCCATCACTTTACCGTATTAATAGCAATACCGTAGTAGCGCAGGATATTAAACAAGATAACTGTTTAGTTACTGAGCCATATTATGCTAATGTTAGGGACCTCCTTATTTTGCTCGTTCTTATTAGTTTAATGACTACAGCTGCCAGGACTATCACGTTGACAGCCTCTTTTTCTTTAATGCATTGTTGCCTTAAATGATGGAAATCATAAATTACAAAAATATTTATGTTTAGATAGTTGGCGACACAGTATTTGTTCTATTATTATTCAAATAAAAAAGAAAACAGTTGCAGTTGACAAACTCGTGCTACAATATATGCAATTTGGTAAATCTCTAATGATATGTATTCAAACATATGACCGGAATTATCCTTCGGTTGGATTTTTTTTTTAAACGACCCTATATGTTAAAATGTAGTAAATAATCATAGAAAATAGTTAACCAATATACACAGATAATTAAAAAAAGGCTGAATATTTTCTACTAAGGCCCAATTTATGAATATGAGTTAACACCGACCCACCTATATCTTAACCTTATTGACAGTTGCAGTACAAGGTTAAGTCTTAGCTTGAGCGTTTAGAAGTTTTGTTTTAACTTGTGTTGCATGAACAACTCTTCGAATGTAGCGAAGAGACGCGTCTCGTAATGGCGTTTAGTCTGGTTGCTGAACTTTAAAAAAATTTGGGGTAGACTAAGTTTTGCTTTACAGCTTATTAGATTATACTTAACAAAAGAAGAGATTTTGGGTAGACAACTTGTAACCTACTGCAACGATTCTTATAAGTTCATTTTTGTTATAAACACAATATAAATGGAGTTTCTTGTTTCTACTACTCATCCTGTAGAATGTGGAACTGTGATTTTTTTCTTTTAATGGGCATGACACATACCCCGCAGGGAAATCTCTAAAGCGCTACAAGAGCGACGCGTGCACAAAAAACTGATTCACGTTCGTATTAAAATACTGTATATTGTACTCGGTAGTAAACACAGCCCTGGGCGAATTATATATCTATATATATATATATATATATATATATATATATATATATATATATATATATATATATATATATATATATATATATATATATTATATATATATATATATATATATATATATATATATATATATATATATATATATAACTCATTTGTTGTTAAATTCTATATTTCGTTGGTAATTTCCAACTTCATCAGGAATGTAAAAACTGAAAGTAAAAGAAAAAAAAAACTGTATGTACTAAACAAGAATAAACAAAGGAGACTCACCAACACAGAGTATTACAAAATCAAAGGTGATGTTAACATTCGCCACACACTACTAACAATTAAAAACACAAACAACATGACAAGGACCAATATAAACCTTCTGTCCCGATCACTATAATTTAACTGATAATTATGAAGGGAATTTGTTTGAACAGTGGTTTGACTGTGTGAGTAGTAGTATCCCATGCCTAATTCTTAATAGCCTATCAGATTATACTGTAAACGGATATTAATAACATAAGCAATATCTATTGTAACATTTTAAGTTTGTAGATTTACAGTATAATCTGATAGGCTATTAAGAATTAGGCATGGGATACTACTACACACACAGTCAAACCACTGTTGAAACAAATTCCCTTCATAATTATCAGTTAAATTATAGTGATCGGGACAGAAGGTTTATATTGTTCCTTGTCATGTTGTTTGTGTTTTTAATTGTTAGTAGTGTGTGGCGAATCTTAACATCACCTTTGATTTTGTAATACTCTGTGTTGGTGAGTCTCCTTTGTTTATTCTTGTTTGATGAAGTTGGAAATTACCAACGAAATATAGAATTTAACAACAAATGAGTTTCCTCTTATTGACCGATTTCCCGAAAATAAAAAGATAAAACTTTAACTATTTTTTACAATAACTACGGTCGTTATCAACGAGAATTAAAATAAAATATATATATATATATATATATATATATATATATATATATATATATATATATATATATATATATATACAGTAGAACCCCCGATTATCCGAGGTAACGTGGGGGGCACCCTCCTCGGATAACTGAAAACTCGGATAATCCGGATTTGTTTTTTATTCATTCAAAAAATAAACACCAATACTTTAAACCGATGTATTAACGTTTTTAACATATAAATAGGTACATAGATTATAAAACAGTGAAATAGGTATCTATGCGCTTCTGTTTCATATTACATCCTCTTTTTCTCGCTGCAATGTTTCTCCATCTATTAAGAAGAAGCAAATTCGCTGGGGTTGCCTCTGGTTGTTGTTCGATATACCTTAAAGCTTTTTCCAAAGAAGCAAAACCTTCTTGATGAGAGATCTTAGTGGGAGACTGTTCATCCACCGTCGCTTCGTCATCGTCATCTGATTTTTCAGTTTCGTGAAAGGCATTCTTTATTTCTTCAATACTCATTTTTTCTTCTAAATCATCTGCTATAATTCATTCAACAACATCTTCTCTTGTCACATTTTCGCAACCTTTTAATTTTTGCATTAATTCAAATAAACTTTTTTCTTTTTCTTCTATCTCGCTGTCCAAATTTGAACAAGACATTTTTCCATGGTTTCTTAATTTCAAAGCTAAATCATTTAATGGAGTATCATCTTCACTGTCATTATAGTCCTCAAAATCAATAGCTTTTGACCAAGATTTTTGAATAGTGGTAGTACGCACAGAATCCCAAGCTTGACTTACCCAGTAAATAACATTTTTCAGTGTAACCTTTCTCATCCCATTGATTATATCCTCCTTTTCTGTGTATTCTAACAGATGTTCAAGATATAAATGCCTATAATTTTTTTAAAATGTTTTCGAGGATGCCTTGATTCATTGGTTGCATTATGCTGGTTACAATTGGGGGAAAAATTTTACAACAATTTCGCCCACATGAAGTCCTTCTCCAGGGTGAGAGGGGGCATTATCCATTAACAAAATTGCTTTAATAGGAAGACGGTTTCTGTTCAAAAATTTAGTCACAGATGGCACGAACTCTTCTTCAAACCAGTTAGTAAATAAGGTCGCCTACATTCATGCGCCCTTCTGACTTTTGTAATAGACTGCTTTTGGACGTGCAGACTTGCCAATCACTATCAGTGGGATTTTGTGCTTGCCAGATGCACTGGAACATACCATTATAGTTAATCTTTCCTTACTTCTTTTGTGCCCAGGAGCTGATTTTTCCTGTCCAGATGCCAATGTTTTTGATGGAAGCATTTTATAATTCAGACCAGTTTCGTCACAGTTGTAAATTTGATCACATGTTTATCCACAATCTTCGATTTGCTTTTTTAAGTTCTGCTTAAACTTTTCAATTGATGACACATCAGCAGAAAGTTTTTCACCACATACAGTCATTTGTCGTACACCATACCGTTTTTTCCAGCGGTCAAGCTATCCAGAACTGGCGGTAAACTGATCTATCTCTGGGAATTGCCTACTAATCATTATGGCTTTCTGTTGTAAAATTGGACCTGACAGAGGCACACCTTTTGATCTCTGTTGGTTAAGCAACATGAATAAAGCTTCGTTAACCTTTTCATAGTCGCCGGTTTTCATTGATTTTCTTCCTGAGGACGAGGAGGCTTGATTTATACACCACTCTTCTATTTTTCTGCGGTTTCTTTTCCAATCTCCAACTGTTACCTCACCTACTCCATAATCTCGTGCAACAACTTTAATTGTCTCTCCTGCTTCAATTCTTCTGATGGCTTTTAATTTTTCTTCAATAGGAACGACGATTCTTTTACGCTTGTTTTGCTCCATTATAAAACGACAAACAAAAATTCAAACAAAGCAGTTCGTATTAATTACACTTAACTACCAGAACTCCAATCAAATAAATTATGTGAGTATACTCGTACTTCTCCGTAGTAAACGCTATAACGCACTACATTCACGCAAATTTACATGCTGTAAGAGTCCAAAAACATAAATAGGGGAACCCCTCACATGGGCCAGGGGGATTCCCCGAAAGCCCCGACGATTTTAAATGGAAATATGTACATACATATTTTAGAAGCTCGGTTAATACGCAGCATAGACGCGCGTACCTCGGATAATCAGGTTCTTAGATTGGCTGGGTTAATCCGGAGCTCGGATAATCGCGACTCGGTTAATCAGGGTTCTACTATATATATATATATATATATATATATATATATATATATATATATATATATATATATATATATATATATATATGTAATTCCAAAAGGATTAACACTTTGAAGAACTATGGTTAATATGATATAGATAGGTTGTACAGTAATATAACAGATCGAGAAAGCACTAGTATATTGTTTCCATAGAGACAGAGTCCTTGAAACAAGGAATGGAGGAGAAAGAAACCTTAACTCGAAATTGATAAAGCTGCCCTAAGACACAAATAAAAAAAAAACTGAAACGAATTACATATTTTTGTTTACCTTAAATTCCTTCTCCTTAAAAAAAAGTCAATCTAAATTTAAATTTATTTGTACTCAAATATTTTTCAGTTTCTGCTTCATTTGAAAGAAAACCCAATTGAGGTTAGAATGTGCTCGTCAAACAATATAGTAAACAACCTGGAAATACTATAAAAAGGACAAAAGACTGTTTTTGTCCTTTGTTTTTTTTTGTAAAGTTCACTACTAAAAGAAAGAAAGTAAAAAGGAAAGCTATTATGCCCTTATTCTTAAAACCTTTGATGTTTATTCAAACGTTATATAAAATGGAGGGCTTAAAGACAAACACATGAGTACTCATGTAATTCTCTGAGAGCATTCACTTATCCACCTTATTGAATATTATTATTATCTGGAAAATATAACAATATAAAAAAAAATGTTGTACCAATGTTGTGGACAACTGAGGGGGTCAGAAGCAAAGGGATGTAAGGAAAAATTGGCTAAATTAAATTATGTGCATTAAGAGGTCTCTTTAATTAACATCTGACTCCTGGCAGACGGACAGACCCATTCTCTGTACTAGACTGGGGTGCCTTAACAATGTTTTTGTTCGGGGGTTCAGGTATTATATAAATTTTTAAAGTTACAGTAACTTTGAAGATGATTTTCTCAAAACTTAAGTAAATGCGAATATCTCATGGAATATTTTCGAATTTTCCTTTGGTTAGACGTATCTTTTCGATCTGACGACCCATCTGACTGCGCCAGGGAGATTTCCGATGTTATTTAGGTTGGTATGGAAGCTTACATTCCTTTTTCGAAAAAATGCCCTTCCAACGGCAAGCCATCGCGCCTACCGACAATGGCGTGTTAATCCTGACACCATAAATCGTAACACAGATGCAAAGAAATTATCGACCAAACCAAGGAAGCACACGATCAACGAATTAGAAACAAACTTCTCGCTTGTCCCACCAATTCCAGGTCCTTTTGGTCAGTCGCTAAGGTAGTTAGTCAAAATTTCACCAATTCCACCATACCACCACTCACATGGCCAGATAATTCTATTGCAACGACACCTGTTTCCCATTCTACTATCAATTTCAAAGGAAAAACACCACCTACTATTCCCATAGTGCAGTCAAGGATGCCCGATATTGTCTTCAGATATCATATTATTAAACGTGTTTTAATGAAGCTAGACACCAAAAAAGCTTCTGGCGCTGACAGAATACCTGCCATAGCTCTCAAAAACTGTGCGAGGGAACTAACACCAGTTTTCTGTAGACTTTCCCCCTATCCTACAGAAAGGGAATATTTCCTTCCTGCTGGAAAAGTGCTACAGTTCAGCCGATACCTAAAAAAGGCGAGAAGACCTTGCCAAATAACTACAGACCAGTCGCCCTTCTTTCAATAATATCGCAAGTCATGGAAAAGGCTATCAATCAGCATCTTCTAAAATATCTTGAAAGATTCAACATTATTAGCGATCATCAATATGGCTTTCGTAAACATAGATCAACAGGAGATCTTCTGACTTATGTAACACATGTTTGGAACAACGCAATTGAATACTATGGAGAATCTCGAGCGAGTTTGGCACGATGGACTGTTGGCTAAGCTACGCTCTTATGGTATGTTTGAAAAGTCCTGTTTGTGGCTCTCATGTTTCCTCTGAGAGCGTTCTTTATGAATGGCAGTCGATGGATTGTTTCTAACACCTTCACTATCAACGCCGGTGTGCCCCAAGGCTCCATACTATCTCTTACTCTCTTTCTCATTTGCATTAACGATCTGCTGGAAAAGACCGGAAACTCAATCTACAGCTTTGCAGATGACAGTACCCTTATCTCTTCATTCACTTTGAACGCTTGGACATCGGCTACTTAGACGATTGTCCTCAGACAGCGGGGTAACAGTAACCAAGTGGAATTTAACGCTACAAAAACCCAGGCGGCAGTTTTTTTTAAAAAAGTTAACGTTGCTGAACCCGAAATAGTTATGGTCTCAAACAGCCTTACTCAATTTGTTGGGCGTTAATTTGGGAGCAAGTATGTCCTGGCATGAACATGTAGCAGGCATAGCAAGGAGAGCTTCTCAAAAGTTGGGAATATTGTTTCGAACCAGAAAGCTTTACACTCCACAACAACTGTTCATCTGATTGGAGACCCGGAACTGACCGGCGGGCTTGATTCGCTGGAACATCGAAGAACGGTTGGCGACTTGAGTCTGTTCTACAAGTATTTTCATGGAAAGTGCTCGAAGGATGTAGCGCGCTTAATTCTTCCCAAAGCGGTGCATGTTAGAAATACACGTCGTGCTGGTGCTTCACATCCGTATGAGGTTCAGCTTATTACTCCGCGTACAACGCTTTTCAAGCAGTCTTTTATATGGAGAACATCATTCCTTTGGAATAATTTGCCCAGCTCTGTGTTTCCCACCGAGTACAATTTACAGTGATTCAAGAACAACGCGAATCGCTTTTTCCGCACACATGCCGCTCCTGTAGCTCTTTAGGGACTTCCCTGCAGCACGTGTGCTAGACCCATAAAAAATATATATATATATATATAAAAAATGTCACCCCTTTGCTTTTAACCCCCTCAATTTTTAATAATATACTGAAGAAAAAACAACCGTGTGGTATTTTTAAAAAATAATTAAATTTAAAAAATCGGTTTCTTCTGCTGGCAAGTAGTTTTAGCTTATTGTCACATCACATTGAAAGATACGATTGCCTCAAGCTACACCAGAAAAGCATTCTATAATTCTTCAATTTGATATATTTTAATGAAAAAAAAATTAACCTTAAGTTCTTTCTCTATAAATCGCACTTTACGGAAAGAACTTTAGCAAATCTTACCGATTCGAAATTCGTAAGATTTAAGCCTTAAAAAGATTTATGTTTTCGTGCACAATAAGGAACGATAAAATTCCCTATCTCAAGAAATAAATTTATAATTATTGTTGTAAGATATCTAACTTTATTTTTCTGCATAACATTCTTTGAACACATGTGATGAACTTTGACAAAACTTAATGTTATCAAGAAGCTATTAAAAAAATAATAACCTCGATGTTTCAGAGAATTCCATTTTTTTGCCGATAAAACAAATTTTTATTGACAACTATTTTTAATCACTCATATTGCAACAATCAATCTACCTTATTGAATCCATATGTTTGACACAAAATATTAATGACTAGTTGAAATTTTAAATTGACTTCACTAGCATTTTGTTATCCGGAAAAATACTAACTTTTGTTATTACATTAAATATACCCGTGTAGTTGATAACTATATTTAGTTTTTATTAATTTTAAAACTTTATGACATCATTCAAGACAATGTGAAATGTAGGTTAATCGGTCCATCAGTGGATATCTCCTTTTCTGAACCTTGTCATTTCAAAATTTATAAACGAAGGTTGCTTTATATATATTGTTCTATATGCCCTTTTAAGGGTTCTTGGACTGTAGGAGTATGAAAATTAAGTTATTTTCTGAAACAGATATAATTTTAATAGAAAAATTTAGTTTTTCCAGATTTATTGGATGACACAGTGGGAATATTTGAAGCATCATTTAAATTAAAACATATAAGCTGGCAAAGGCGGAGAAACAGGATATAGAAGAGTGATCTCAAATTTGTCATGTCTAGGTCTTTTTGAGAGTTCTTTGCGTCAAGAATTTTAAAAATTACATTTTTTTCATTATTTTCAATCTTAACATGAGAAGATGGTGAAATAGGTAGATACGATTATATAATATCGTTTCAATAGAATTTTGAGAATTTTTCCAGGTTTCTGATTGAGATACGAGGCTGGTTTGAAAAGTCCGTGCAAAAATAAAAACTACTTATGTGTTTGGGGTAAACCTTTTTTATTTTTCGACATAGTCTCCTTTTAGGCTTATACACTTCGTCCAACGATGTTCTAGTTTGTTGATCCCTTCCGAAGGATTTGTCCAAGTCTGCAAAATATCCATTAGTGTCTGCAATCACCTCCTCGTTTGAATAAAATCTTTGTCCCGCCAGCCATTTCTTCAAATTGGGGACCAAATAGTAGTCCGAGGGAGCCAAGTCTGGAGAATAGGGGGGATGTGAAACGAGTTGGAATCCTATTTCCATTAATTTTGCGACCACAACTGCTGAGGTGTGTCATCCACAGTGACGAAACGACGCTTAAAGTCCTCCGGATTCTTCTGAAACAGCTGCAAACCATCCTTGCAACACTTCACACGATTCCGTTTTTGGTCAAGCGTGAGCAATCGCGGCACTCATCTTGCGGATAGCTTTCTCATGTCCAAATGTTTATGCAAAATATTATGTACCCGTTCAGTCGAGATGCCCACAGCACTAGCAATCTCACGCACCTTAACTCTTCTGTCATCGATCACCATATCATGGATTTGATCAATGATTTCTGGAGTCGTAACCTTCACAGGCCGTCCAGAACGTTCAGCGTCACTTGTACCCATATGGCCAGTCCGAAAATTTTGAAACCACTTATAAACTGTTCTAATCGAAGGTGCAGAGATACCATAATGTTTATCAAGCTTCTCTTTAGTCTCCTGAGGCGTTTTGCCTTTCATAAAGTAATGTTTAATCACCACACGAAATTCTTTTTCGTCCATTTCTTGAAAATCACTCGACTTCCTTGATTCACACCAATGCCAAACACAAAGAAATAGACCAATATGGCTGAAACTTGGTGTGCGTTCATTCAAGAGATGCTACTAACTAAACATGATCTCGATACGCGCCGGTGGTGCCATCTCTCAGACTTTGCACGGACTTTTCAAACCAGCCTCGTATTGGATATTTAGTATAAAATATATAGTCTTTTGCAACTGATACTTCAGGGTAAGCTTGAAACAAAAAGAGGACCAGACAGACTCCTGGATGAAAAACCTACAAGATTAGTTCGGTCTCACTTCGATACAGCTTTTTCGTATTGCTGAACGAATCAAGCACTATTAGAAAAAGATAGTAAAATATATATTGGGCGAAAGGGATGAGGTATGGAGCTAAAAGGGTGATTACGCGTATGTCGTAATATACTTCTACGTCATTGTTCTTGTTTTTCCATTGTATCTGGTTTTAACCGAAATAGTATACAGAAGGAATTGAAATTCGATTATAGAGTAACCGCAAAAGACGTTGAGTTGAATATTAGAAAAGTTTTAGAAATACGAACTGGTAAGTTAACGAAGATTATAGTTACTTTCTCTGCTAACAGCAAGTATTGTATTTGTGAAAAAATGTCTTCCGATTTTGTTTTTATAAATATTTTAGGGTTTTTTTAGATCACTAAAAATATATTTTTACCTTGCAAGTTTATAATAAATAATATTAAGTGTCACAAAAATAATAATCTAACCACAGATATCAAAAAGTCTATTCCTATTGACACATCAAGACATTTTTTTATCTGTATCTTGCAGATTTCAATTTTATTCTTTAACATACCAGGTGTACAAGTATGAAATGCGGATTTCAGACAACAGATGGTGCACAATGCAGTTTGTGCTATAAAGATTTGACACTGCGCCATTTTGTTGTCATCAACAAGTGTCAGACGTGCACGAGTAATAAATTGGAAAAGTGCCTGCATAGTGTTGTGTTGTTGTGTTCAATATGTCGAAATTTATACCGAACAAAGACCATTCCCGTTTTTATTTGAAGAAAACTGCTGTTGAGTCATACCGATTACTTCGAGAAGCTTATGGTTAACATGCTCCATCGCAAGACACGTGTGAACGATGTTTCGGCGTTTCAAAAGTGGTGACTTCGATGTTGCAGACAAGGAACGTGGAAAACAGCCAAAAAAATACGAAGATGTGGAATTGCAAGCATTGTTGGACGAAGATGATTCGCAAACACAAAAACAACTCGCCGAGCAATTGGGTGTTCAACAAGCTGTTTCCAATCGGGTACGAGAGATGGGAAAGATTCAGAAGACTGGTAGATGGGTACCATATGAGTTAAACGACAGGCAAATGGAAAAGCACAAAAACACGTGTGACATTTTGCTCGCTCGGTACAAAAGGAAGTCGTTTTTGCATCGTATAGTTACAGGAGATGAAAAGTGGATTTATTTTGAAAATCCCAAACGCAAAAAAGCATGGGTAGACCCAGGCGCACCATCCACATGGACCGCAAGACCTAATCGCTTTGGCAAAAAGATGATGCTCTGTGTTTGGTGGGACCAGAGGGGCGTGGTCTATTATAAGCTGTTAAAACCTGGGGAAACAGTTAATACTAAACGTTACCAACAACAGTTGGCCGATTTGAACCGTTCGCTGCTTGAAAAAAGGCCAGAATACCGAAAGAGGCAACACAAAGTAATTTTTCTTCATGACAATGCTCCATGACATATGGCAAAACCAGTTCGCGACACGTTGGAAACACTCAGCTAAGAAGTTCTACCCCATGCGGCTTACTTACCAGACTTGGCTTCTTCCGATTACCACTTGTTTGCATCGATGGGTCACGCACTTGCTGAGCAGCGCTTTGGTTCGTACGAAGATGTGAAAAAATGTCTCGATGAATGGTTCGCAGCAAAAGGGGAAGACTTTTACTGGCGTGGTATTCACAAATTGCCCGAAAGATGGGAAAAATGTATAACAACCGATGGAGCATACTTTGAATAAAGCACTTTTTATCATTCTTCCAAATTTCACATGTTTTTTAGAAAAAAAAATCCGCATTTCATACTTGTACACCTGGTATGCACGTGTTTCGTTGGCAGAGAGTACATATTTTATTCGATGTGATTTTAAAAGAGGAGATTATAGTTTTTTATGCATTAAACACTTTTTTGATTATTTAGAGAAGGTAAATTTATATATTTTTTTTTATAAATATTTCACCATATTAAGTTATGATTTAGTGCGAGGTAGTCAAATCTAATGTTTATTTTAGAACTGCATGTTTGCCAGAAAACTGCTGGGTAACTCATTTTACCATTTTTTTTATATAAAGGATCTTCCATTTGGGACTTGACAACTTTGAAATTTCACTGTGAACGCACCCTTAAGCTAATCACCAAACTGTCAACGTCAAAACATTCAGTAAAGTCAACATTTTCATCAGGGTGAAGTACACGAACGAACAACGTTTACAAATAATTAAAATTTGCTACCAAAATTTGGAGTCGGTGACTGCAACTTTAAGAGCGTTAACGCCAATTTTTGGTCGTAATTCTCGTCCCAGTAGACAAGCAATTCATAGTCTAGTGAAAAAATTTGAGTTAACATATTCGCTGCTGGATGTTCCCGTGCCAGTGAGACAACGGGTTGGTCGAAGTGGCCAGAATATTTCTGCCGTTAAAGCATCCATCCCAAACGAATCAAAACAGTCGATTTCACGGCGTTCTCAAGAATTGGGCATCGCTCAGACCACACTATGGCGAATTTTGCGAAAGGATCTTGGCCTGCACCCTTATAAGTTAAAGTTAACTCAAGAACTAAAGCCACTCGATCATATGAAGCGACGTACGTTCTCAAATTGGGCTCTAGAAATGTTGGAAGAAGATGACCAATTTCATCGCAAAATCATCTTTAGTGATGAAGCGCTTCGTCAACAAACAGAATATGCGTTATTGGTCAGGTGAAAACCCTCATGTGCTTGAAGAAACATCACTTCATCTACAAAAAATTACTGTTTGGTGCGGTTTTCATGCCGGTGGTGTCACTGGGCCGTTCTTTTTCGTTGATGAAAATAACCGTCACGTTACAGTCAATGGAGATCGCTACAGAGGCATGTTGCAACGTTATTTCTTTGATCAGTTGCATGGGCTAGACATTAATGATATGTGGTTTCAACAAGACGGCGCCACAAGCCACACAGCGGGTGTAACAATCGACTTACTGCAATCTAAATTCAGTGGACGTGTTATATCGAGAAATGGTCCCGTCGAATGGCCGCCTAGATCGTGTAATTTAACACCTCTAGACTTCTTTTTATGGGGGTACGTTAAATCGTTGGTCTATGCTAACAAGCCTGCGTCGTTAGAGGAGCTCAGAGCCAATATTGAAAGAGAGATAGCGGCCGTTTCCGTCGAAATGTGTGGCCGAGTTATCGAAAATTGGGTTCAACGAATCGACCGCTGCCCGTGGTGGACATATGAATGCAGTCGAATTCCATACATAAATGTTTTGATTGTACTTCAAGCCGATAGTAAAATTTTCGAAATGTCTCAAATGGGTTGCGTTTTATTTCAAAAAAAGTCGTCAAGTCCTTAATGGAAGACCCTATACATACATGTTATAAACAGTTTTTAATAAAAAGAAGAATATTCCTTTATAAAAGTTGGCAGCTTTACTACACAGCTCTCATATTTTAAGCCAAATTCTCATTATATTAAATATATTTATAATTATGTTTAAAAAATATAAATGTTTCATTATGGCAAATATATTTAATACGAACCTTATTTGACCCAAAATTATTTAAACGTCATTACGAAGTTTGTAATTCCTTAACATGGGTCGAATGCTTTTTAAGATGGGAAATGTATATTTCGTGTTTAAAACTCAGTTCTGAAATAATTTTAATACAGTTTTCAAAACCCTTTGTTTACGTGTTTGAGTTCATGTAGTGCAACTTTGAATTTTCGTAAAACAAACATCTAATACATTGGTATGCAAAGGATATAAACCTGAAACTCCTGAAGCTCGACGCAAACAATAAAATTTACGGGTTAAGGGTACTTTTTTTAAAAGTAAAGAAATTTAAAACCAATTCACATTTAAATATTAATTAGTTTTAAACACAAATAATTTAAAAGTTTTGTTTTCAAAAATTAAATTTAATCACGTATAGACTATTAAGGAAAAGAAGTTAGACGTTATTTAAGAATAATGTACGATTAAAGGGCATACACGTTTTAAATACTAATATTGATCTGAATCTGAAATATTAGATATTGTTTTATATTTCATTAAAATTATGGTCTTTACTTGGATTTGTAGGTTTTTGTAGGTTAATAATAATAATAATAATAACAATAAAAGGTCTTTATTTTTAACTCGGGGAAGTTCAGTTAAAAACTGCTCATCTCAACCGAGCCAGTAGCTAAGCATACATGATACAAAAAAAATAAAAAAACAAATATAAAAATACAAATTCAATAATGCAACATTCAAATAAAACGTAAATACTAAATAAAAATATACAATAATATTACATCATTATAGAGAAAAGAAAATAATAAAAATAATAGGGGAACAGCTGTTTTGGTGTCGAGGTTTTTTGAGCTGATTCTATATCAATTTGATGTCCTGAATTCAAATAACGTATTCATTTGTACCTAGGAGCTCAAATTTTTAAGATATACAATTTTAGAGAAATATAAGTTACATTATTGTAACTCAAATCCGTAAGTGTAGTAAACAAAAGTAGATACGAAATTTTTATTTTAGTTATACAAAATACAATATTATGTCGTACTTACAAACAAAAAAAAAAACATTGAAGAAATGAAATAGTCACTCAACACTTGGAAAGCTTCTTTTCCGCGACATTCTTGAATGTTTTTTTAAACAGTCCCTTTCTAAACTCCAGCAGTAATCTGCCATCATGTGCATGTCCCATCTTCCTTGGTAGCGGTCCTCCATAACTTTAATATCTTGGTGAAATCTTTCACTTTGTTCCTTACTCATGTCTCCTAAATTTTCTGGAAAACGGTCTAAGTGGCTGTGTAAATAGTGTATTTTAATACTCATATTGCACCCTAAGGATTTGAAACTATTAAGCATCTTGTTAACCATTTCAACATAGTTTTGAGCTTTATGTTTGCCTAGAAAATTTTCTACAACTGCAACAAATGATGTCCAAGCTTCTCGTTCAACTTGATTCATTGAATTTATGAAGGCAGGATCCTTAATTAATTGTCTTATTTGTGGGCCGTCAAATATCCCTGCTTTGAGTTTTTCTGTGCTCAACTGATGCATTTTTACCCCTATATGTGCAAAACAAGACCCATTCTTATCAAGAGCCTTTACAAATTGCATCATTAAGCCCAACTTTATATGTAACGGAGGAAGTAAGATTTTTTCTCTTTCAACCAAAGCGTCGTTAATGACATTCTTTTCCCCAACGTCCATGTTTTCTCTCTGAGGCCAATCTTTTCTAACCCAGTGGTGTGTTTTGTCCCTACTATCCCAGAGGCACAAGAAACACGGATATTTCGTGTAACCACTTTGCTGCCCAAGAAGAAAGTTTACCATTTTTAAGTCTACACAAATCATCCATTGATGTTCGTAATACTTTATCTTCTGCAAGACCAAAGCTATGGTATTATATTCTTCTTTCAGTTTCGTTGAGTGAGCTAGTGGTATTGAACCATATTTATTCCCATTATGTAGAAGGACACATTTTAAACTTCGCTTTGAACTGTCAATAAATAGGCGCCAATCATCTGGAATATATTCAGAAAGTCCCATTTCTTTCATGAGTCCCCTAATTTCGTGACAAAATACAAGATTGTCTTCTTGAGAAAAGAATGGTAGCAGATCTTTTTCTCTTGTACGGTAAAAGGTAATTTTGGTTCCTTGTTCCAGTAAACTTTTGTCGTTCAACCTAGAAGCCAGTACTTCAGAAGCTTTTTTCGATAAATTGAGATCCCTGGTGAGATCATTTAATTCATTTTGATTGAAGCGTTGAGGAACTGATGACGTCCCCTCATAGTCACTGTTAGTTTAATTAGCATCAGAACTTTTATTAGCATCAGAAGAGCGATCAGAGGGAAAATATTCGTCATCAGAGATATGTGGTAGCTGATGAAATGTTGGAATCGGTATTTCATCTGAGTGCGGGATAGGGCGTATTGCCGAGTCTAAATTGGGATAAGTCCACTTACTGCGGTTATTTCGATTGATTCCATTAGTATTTACTAAACAGAAATAACAATCATTGAAGTGGTTTTTTGGTTCTCTCCAAACCATTGGTACGCCGAATTTTAGACATTTTCTTTTCCCGGTAGTCCACTGCCGTAAATGCTCTGTACAAGTTTTACATACGAGATGCGGGCCCACGTTTTGTCCTGGTCACCAAGCTTAACTCCAAAGTATCCAAGATACGCTCGCTTTACAAAGTCAGTAATAGTTTGTTTGTTTTGTTGAAACATGTATTCTCCGCATATATAGCAAAACACATCAGGTTGATTTACACAACTTCTTCTTAAACTGGAACCTAAACTCATTTTAATTCTGTTCAATAACACAAAAACACTCTTTTCTTAACATAAAATAACACGCCGAATTCGATCTACTCTCATTAGTAAGAACGCACAAACTGACGAGACTTACCCGAGTTAGGTGATTAAAAGGGTCAGTTCAGGTACCTGATGGTTCCACTATTTATAGATTTACCTGGAATTTACTCAATTACAGACTGACAATAAAACCATTGTACCTACATTAATGAATATATAATAATTTTAGAACTCTCATAAATGAATATATGTACTGAATAAAAACCACATTGGTAGATAAGTTGATGTATCTAAAAAAGTAGAGCTGATAGAGAAAAACGGATTGCATGTATAGATTTAGCGTCCCAAATATAGTTAAAATCAGCTCTAAAATCCCAGGCACCAAAACAAAAATATTTTTTTGTTGCCCTGTGTAATCAATTATTCATTCATTCATATAATATTCACCTTAGATGTCAATATGGAATTTGCTATAAGTAAATGCAAAGTGCTCCACATCAACAAAGGCCAATGGAAGTGCCACCATGAGACAGAAACGATCAACAATGAAACACTCGATAACATGTTCGACAAAGAAACATACAAATATCTAGGCTTTCAACAAAGCACCAAAACTCAACCATACTCACATCAAAACAGAGCTCGGAACCGAATTCAAAAACAGACTGACGAAACTTTTACAAACAAAACTCAACTCTAAGAATCTCACTAAAGCCATCAACACGTTCGCTATACCTATACTCACATATTCATTTGGTATCATCAAATGGTCACAAACAGACATAGAAAATATTTACATCCTTATACCATCTCAATTTACCAAATACAGGAAATTGCACCCCAACGCATGCAAAGAAAGACTTACCATCGAGAGGAAGGCAGGAGGAAGAGGAATTATAGACATCAGATCATTACACACAAAACAAATACAAGCACTTAGGAAATTCTTTCACAGCAAGCAAACCAGCCTCCACACAGCGACAGTGAAAGCAGACAAAAACTACACACCTCTCGACTTATGCCTGGTAGACCACTCAGCAGACACACATAGTCACACCCAATTACAACAGGAAAAGATGAAAACGTGGTCAGAGAAAACACTCCACGGAAAACACAGATACCACATAGAACAAGACCACGTAAATAAAGAACAATCATACACCTGGTTACCGGATGGGCAGCTATTCCCTGAAACAGAAGGCTTCTTACTTGCCATCCAGGATAAAGTCATATTAACCAGAAACTACCAAAAGCATATCATCAAAGACACAACTATTACAGAAGACAGATGCAGGAAGTGCCACCAGGCGAAAGAAACGATCGAACACATAACAGGGGCATGTAAAATATTAGCCGGAACAGAATACACAGCCAGACATGACTCAGCTGCCAAAGTAGTTCACCAAGCACTAGCCACAACATACAAACTCATAGAAAACACAGATCCCTACTACAAATACACACCAACATCTATACTTGAAGATAAAGATTACAAGCTCTACTGGACATCAGTATCCATACGGATAAAACAGTCTCCGCCAATAGACCCGATATAACTTTTCAGTGTAAAAAAGGAAAAGTCACCTATCTAATTGACATAGCTGTCCCCAACGACACACACATCCAAACGAAATACACAGAAAAAAATTCCAAATACACAGACCTTGCAACGGAAATAAAAAGGCTATGGAAACAAGAAAAAGTCATTATTGTCCCCCTCATTATATCAGCCACAGGCCTTACACCAATAACATTCACACCACACTTAGTACAATTAGGACTCAACACAAACATACACAAAAACATTCAGAAGTCAGTGATTTTGAAAATATGTAACATTGTCAGGTCATTCCTTAATACACAATGGTAATGTGTTTGTGCTGACTTGGTTTGCGCCCGTCAGCCAAACATGGAACCACATTGACCAAATGTGAGAAAGAAAAACAAAAATAATAATAATAATAATAACCGAATTCAAAAACAGACTGACGAAACTTTTGCAAACAAAACTCAACTCTAAGAATCTCACTAAAGCCATCAACACGTTCGCTATACCTATATTCACATATTCATTTAGTATCATCAAATGGTCACAAACAGACATAGAAAATATTCACATCCTTATACGAGCTCAATTCACCAAATACAGGAAATTACACCCAAACGCATGCAAAAGAAAGACTTACCATCGAGAGGAAGGCAGGAGGAAGAGGAATTATAGACATCAGATCATTACATACAAAACAAATACAAACACTTAGGAAATTCTTTCACAGCAAGCAAACCAGCCTCCACACAGCGACAGTGAAAGCAGACAAAAACTACACACCTCTCGACTTAGCCCGGGCAGACCACTCAGCAGACACACACAGTCACACCCAATTACAACAGGAAAAGATGAAAACGTGGTCAGAGAAAACACTCCACGGAAAACACAGATACCACATAGAACAAGACCACGTAAATAAAAAACAATCATACACCTGGTTACAGGATGGGCAGCTATTCCCTGAGACTGAAGGCTTCTTACTTGCCATCCAGGATAAAGTCATATTAACCAGAAACTACCAAAAGCATATCATCAAAGACCCGACTATTGCAGAGGACAGATGTAGGAAATGCCACCAGCAGAAAGAAACGATCGAACACATAACGAGCGGATGTAAAAATATTGGCCGGAACAGAATACACAGCCAGACATGACTCAGCTGTCAAAGTAGTTCACCAAACACTAGCCACAACATACAAACTCATAGAAAACACAGATCCCTGCTACAAATACATACCAACATCCATACTTGAAGATAAAGATTACAAGCTCTACTGGGACATCAGTACCCATACGGATAAAACAGTCTCCGCCAATAAACCCGATATAACTTTTCAGTGCAAAAGAGGAAAAGTCACCTATCTAATTGACATAGCGGTCCCCAACAACACGAACATCCAAACGAAATACACAGAAAAAATTTCCGAATACACAGACCTTACAACGGAAATAAAAAGGCTATGGAAACGAGAAAAAGTCATCATTGTCCCCCTCATTATATCAGCCACAGGCCTTACACCAATAACATTCACACCACAGTTAGTACAATTAGGACTCAACACAAACATACACAGAAACATTCAGAAGTCAGTGATTTTGAAAACATGTAACATTGTCAGGTCATTTCTTAATACATAATGGTAGTGCGTTTGTGCTGACTTGCTTTGCGCCCGTCAGCCAAACATGGAACCACATTGACCAAATGTGAGAAAGAAGAACTTTTTTGTAATAATAATAATCATATAAAGTAAAAATACAAGATAAGATAGTACTGAAAGAAAAAGAGAAGAAAAAACAACATACAACAATCAATCAGCAAAATACCAAACATAACGTAATGTACAGAAGTGAAGGAGAAGACAACGGCAATCCATCGCCAAAAGATAGGACTAATAGAAATAATAATCAAAATAAAAGTCAAGCTGCATCCCCGAGGAGAAATTTCTTATAAATCAGTTTGAAATCATTAACTGACCTGCTTTGAATAGCGTGCGGTACCGAATTGTAAACACTCACTGCAGCACAGCTGACACATCTTTCAAAGATCGCCTTTCTGTGCTTTGGTGTTTCTAAAAGGTGAATATTTCTAGTATTTAAACCGTGCACATTTACCCGATGCCTCAATTTCTGTCTAAGATAGAGAAGACAACCCGTTCCCAAGACTCTATGAACAAACACCGCCATGTGCAATTTTCGCCTGCTAAACATATTGAGCCAGCCCAGCCCCACCAATTGAGGAGAAACATGATCTCTCTTCCAGAATCCACAAATAAACCTAACACAAGAGTTCTGAATCTTTTGTGTTCTGGAACTGGAACGAACATCGAGACATGGCCCAAAAACCATATCCGCATAATTAACATGACTCAAAACTAATGCTTCGCAGAGCCTCTTCCTTACGTCTCTGGTCAAAATAGTTCTATTCCGATATAAGCTCCTTAAAGATGTGTATGCTTTCTGCATTATAAGCTTGACATGACCTCTAAAGCGCAGGTCCCTGTCAATCACAAGCCCAAGACTTTTTACAGTTTCCCTTAATTGGACAGGAACACCATCCACAACAACACCCAAGTCAAGTCCCGCCAAAATCGACAAAGTTATTTTCCCAAACACACACTTCTAAAATACATACCGAATTGGATTTTTTCGCTTTTTATTCGTTAGAATAATGTATTATAAGCATTACAAGTCAGTATTTTCAATGATAGCCTCTTTATGGAGACATAATAATGACATAAAAAAGTTTACCAAAGAGGGGAATCCAGATATATTTATAACTGAAACCAGATATCTTTTACTGTTATTTCTACGAATTATTTCTGTTGAAATTAAAAACAAAGCAAACATAATACAAACCTCAATGTATTGGACCATATGTTATTGAAAATAGTGAAAAAATAACACGATTTTTCAGATATATAGGACGTAGCCCATCAAGGATCCTGTCATAACCTTTTAAAAATATGTTAATGATCCCAAATAAAAACGAAGAAAAATTCTCATCATGCTATTAAAAAAAAAAGAAAATTTATCAATCTGCACTCCTTCCCCCAAAAATGACATCGCCGAAAAATTATAGGTTCCATTCCTACCCTAAGTATTATATGTTATGATATTTTTCAAGTTGACTTATGGACTAACGTGAGGCTGAGACTATTAAATACCTTTTTATGTCCTCAGTATATTTTAGATCATATGATAGTGAAACAAATTTCTGCACATGAGTGAAAAAGTGGGAATTATGAATGTTTAATCTAAACTTCTATATATTTATTAACTTATTTATTAAGTTTCCGCCATATTCATTGATTTTATCTATATTCTTAAAACGATTCCTTTCATTTTTGACTCTACCTTCATTCAGAAAACAAATACCTAAACGATGAACCGAGAAATGTAATATGGAAAGTTTAACACATGTTATTTAGAATGAAATGAAGCCTTAAAAATATATCTAGCTCTTGCGGTAGATGCTATAGATGTCAAATTCTAATGTACTATTATTTTTAATAACTCAAATATCTAGGAATGGCAATTGTTTGTTGTTCTCAGTTTCACAGCTCAATCTCATGAAGTCGTAGCGGCTATTTAATTTAGTAACGAAATCATCTACGTTTGATTTTTTTTTCTCGAAAATCGTGAATTTTACTCATTTAGGTTAGGGTAGCTCAGAAAAATTAAGCATAGCCGAACATGCTCTTGAATAAAATAATACAGTATCGTAAGATAATAATTTTGGAATAATAAAAAACGCATACGAAAGCATTGAAATCATAAATTGTAAAAAAAGTCTAAATAAGAACCTATGGCCTATCTTTCACAGTTCGTAGGTACTCGACCGCAACTAAACCTCCATCTGCGATTGGTCGTTTTCACTCAAGTAAATCACAATATTAGTATAAATAGTGTGGTTTTTAATTATATATTTAGTAGATCATCGCTCAGGATGATGCTAACGTGGTTAGCAAAACGCGTGTCGAGTGTAAAAATAAAGTGTTTGATGTAGTGGTAATCAGTATTATATGAGAGACAGACCGACCGAAATTAAGAACTTTTTTCCGTGATTTAGAGACCTTACAATGTAAGGAATTGCAAAAATCTATGACAGTGCTTTCCTATAACAAAAGAAAATAAAAATACCGAAATATCATATTTTCTTACGCATTATTAGCGGTCACCAATATGGCTTTCGTAAACATAGATCAGCAGGAGATTTTCTGACTTATGTAACACATGTTTGAAACAACGCAATTGAACACTTTGGAGAATCTCGAACGGTTCCTCTTCACATATCCAAAGCATTCGACCGTGTTTGGCACGATGGACTGTTGGCTAAGCCACGCTCTTTTGGTATGTCTAAAAAGTTCTGTTTGTGGCTCTCATGTTTTCTCAGAGAGCATTCTTTACGAGTGGCGGTCGACGGATTTCTATCTAACACCTTCACAATCACCGCCGGTGTGCCCCAAGGCTCCATACTGTCTCCTACTCTCTTTCTCATTTACATTAACGATCTGCTGAGAAAGACCGGAAATCCAATCTACAGCTTTGCAGACGACAGTACGCTTGTCTCTTCATTCACTTCGAACGCTCGGACATCGGCTGCTCAGGCGAATATCCGCAGACAGCAGGAGGTCGTTCAACTTAACCTGGAAGAAATTCTGTCTTGGGGTGATAGTAACCAAGTGGAATTTAATGCTACAAAAACCCAGGCGGCAGTTTTTTCTAAAAAAGTTGCTGAACCCGACTTAGTTATGTCGGGGCACCCCATTCCCCTAGCATCGTCGCTCAATTTGTTGGAAGCTAGTTTGGGAGCAAATGTGTCCTGGCAAGAACATGTTACAGGCATGGCAAGGAGAGCTTCCCAAAAGTTAGGAATATTATTTCGAACCAGAAAGCTTTACACTCCACAACAACTGTTAATTCTTTACAAAGTTCAAATTCGACCAACTATGGAATACTGCTCCCATGTTTGGGGCTCCGCTCCCAAACATACACTGCATTTGTTGGATTCTGTTCAGAGAAGAGCTGTTCGTCTGATTGGAGACCCGGAACTGACCGGCGGGCTTGATTCGCTGGAACATCGAAAAACGGTTGGCGACTTGAGTCTGTTCTACAAGTATTTTCATGGAAAGTGCTCGAAGGATGTAGCGCGCCTAATTCTTCCCAAAGCGGTGCATGTTAGAAATACACGTCGTGCTGGTGCTTCACATCCGTATGAGGTTCAGCTTATTACTCCGCATACAACGCTTTTCAAGCAGTCTTTTATATGGAGAACATCATCCCTTTGGAATAATTTCCCCAGCGCTGTGTTTCCCACCGAGTACAATTTACAGTGATTCAAGAACAACGCGAATCGCTTTTTCCGCACACATGCCGCTCCTGGAGCGTTTTAGGGACTTCCCTGCAGCACGTGTGCTAGACCCATAAAAAAAAATTACCGTATCAAGGCTGAAAAATAAAATGAAAACATATGCGCTATTCGTAAGGAAAATCCATTTTCTTAGGAAATACCTGTGCAATAACAAAAAATACAGTTCTGTAATCACACCAGAATAGCTCATTAAATAACCATTAAATAAAATTTGAAAATTCTCCATAAATTATATTTCGTTTTCATTTCTTCAAGGCCCAAATTCCTACGTATATTTTATTTCTTTATATAAACTCGAATACAATTCGGTTTTTTTAGCTGCTTTGTTATTAAAAAAATTGTGATTTTTGAATTTGTACGTAATGAAACAACCAACTAAATTGAAATGTTCAAAATATTTTTAAATTGAAAAATGATTATTCACCGTTGTGATAAATATTTGTAACTATTCTTACTTAAAAATACTGTTAGTTCAGATTAAATATTACTAACGTAAGTATAAAGTTACTGTATGTTATTTTTTCGACTTAGTGTTATAGTATAAAATCACTGCATGCCTCTTTTTCGATATTTTCGACACTTTTTTTTTATGGGTCTAGCACACGTGCTGCAGGGAAGTCCCTAAAGCGATTCACGTTGTTCTTGAATCGCTGTAAATTGTACTCGGTGGGAAACACAGCGCTGGCCAAATTATTCCAAAGGGATGATATTCTCCATATAAAAGACTGCTTGAAAAGCGTTGTACGCGGAGTAACAAGCTGAACCTCATACGGATGTGAAGCACCAGCGCGACGTGTATTTCTAACACTTTAGGAGGAATTAAGCGGGCTACATCCTTCGAACACTTTCCATGAAAATACTTGTAGAACAGACTCAAGTCGCCAACCGTTCTTCGATGTTCCAGCGAATCAAAGCCGCCGGTCAATTCCGGGTCTCCAATCAGACGGGCAGCTCTTCTTTGAACAGAATCTAACAAATGCAGTGTATGTTTGGGAGCGGAGCCCCAAACGTGGGAGCAGTATTCCATAGTTGGTCGAATTTGAGCTTTGTAAAGAGTTAACAGTTGTTGTGGGGTGTAAAGCTTTCTGGTTCGAAATAATATTCCCATTTTTTGAGAAGCTCTCCTTGCTATGCCTGCAACATGTTCATGCCAGGACATATTTGCTCCCAAACTAACGCCCAACAAATTGAGCGACGATGCTAGGGGAATGGAGTGCCCCGACATAACTATGTCGGGTTCAGCAACGTTAATCTTTTTAGAAAAAAACCGCCGCCTGGGTTTTTGTAGCGTTAAATTCCACTTGGTTACTGTCACCCCAAGATAGAATTTTTTCCAGGTCTTTGTTAAGTTGAACGACCTCTTGCTGTCTGCGGATATTCGCCTGAGCAGCCGATGTCCGAGCGTTCAAGGTGAATAAAGAGACAAGCGTACTGTCATCTGCAAAGCTGTGGATTGGATTCCCGATCTTTTCCAGCAGATTGTTAATGTAAATGAGAAAGAGAGTAGGAGACAGTATGGAGCCCTGGGGCACACCGGCGTTGATAGTGAAGGTGTTAGAAAGAAATCCGTCGACCGCCACTCGTAAAGAACGCTCTCTGAGGACATACCATAAGAGCGTAACTTAGCCAACAGTCCATCGTGCCAAACACGGTCGAATGCCTTGGATATGTCAAGAGCAACCGCTCGAGATTCTCCAAAGTGTTCAATTGCGTTGTTCCAAACATGCGTTACATAAGTCAGAAGATCTCCTTTTGATCTATGTTTACGAAAACCATATTGGTGATAATATTGAATCGTTCAAGATATTTTAGAAGATGCTCATTGATAAACTTTTCCATGACTTTCGATATTATGGAAAGCAGTGCGACTGGTCGGTAGTCATTTGAAAAGGTCTTCTTGCCTTTTTTAGGTATCGGCTGAACCGTGGCACATTTCCAGCAGGACGGAAATATTCTCTTTCTGTAGGATAGGTTAAAAAGTCTACAGAAAACTGGTGTTAGTCCCCTTGCACAGTTTTTGAGAACTATGACAGGTGTTCCGTCAGCGCCAGAAGCGTTTTTGGTGTCTAGCTTCATTAAAATACGCTTTATGATGCGCTGTCTGAAGACAACATCGGGCATCTTTGACTGCAATATGGGAATAGTAGGTGGTGTTTTTCCTTGGAAATCGACAATAGAATGTGAAGCAAACAGTTCAGCCAACAAGTTGCAATGGAATTATCTGGCCGTGTGAGTGATGGTATGGTGGATTTGATAAAATTTTGACTAACTGCCTTAGCGACTGCCCAAAAGGACCTGGAATTGTTGGAACAAGCGAGAAGTTTGTATCTAATTCGTTGGTTTCGTCGATAATTCCTTTGCATCTGTTCCGGGCACGAACAAAGGCGTTCCAATTTATGGTGTTGTCGGTAGGCAATATGTTTAGAAGCAACAGTTTCTTTGCATTTTCGGTCAAATCAAGGCTTGCCGTTGGAGGAGCATTTCTTCGAAAAAGGGATGTAAGCTTCCATACCAGCGAAAATAACATCGGAGACCTCCTTGGCGCGGTCAGATGTGTTATCGGATCGAAAACAAACGTCCATCCAAGGGAAAGTTCTAAAGTATTCCATGAGATCTTCCCATTTAGCAGATTAGTAGTGCCAAATCCTGCGCAACCTAGGCGCCTCTCTGTCACTGATTGGCAAGATACTCAATGTCGAAAGCAGTTTATGGTCGGAAGAACCTAACGGTGGATTTACGGTGACCGTGTAAATCTCCGGACTACTGAATCAGTTTCACTCAAAAATTTTTTACATTTAAATTTTAATAAAAAAAATTCGTCTAGCGTTTGAACAAAAACAAACTTTAAAACCTTTCAGTTACTGTCATTACAGAAGAAAAAAAACTGGAACATAAGAAGCCTGTCAGATGATTGTAAACTAAACTTAATGGAGGGTATGGGGAACTGAAAGATGCCTAATGGGCAGATAATTACCTTTAAATAAAAGACAATGTAATATTTTATTAGGCCTTAATTAAAGCAGAAAAGAAGGAAAGTGAAACAAAATATACTAATCTAATTATAACTTTTTTTCTTTGTTCCTTTAAGTAAAGACATGACAACATTCAATATTAGTTGACACATACCAACACTCAATATTAGGGTTTTAATAACACAAATTTATAGCATATATATATAATATCTGTTGAAATTTGATTGAAACTTTTCGTAGCATATTGTAGCATGTATCACATAAATATTTCCGTTAAATTCTGCTATAATAACTGTTCACTAAACGTTAATCCAGTTACTATCAGCATGATATGAACAAAAGTATATGGCAAAATTGTACAATTTTTGGTTATTAACTTTAATGTACTGCTCATACAACTTCGTTATTTTATTTTGAAATTTAACATTTAAAAATTAGTGCAGATTACATTAATACAGTGTGCTCTTTAAATTGGATATTCTTGTGGGAAGATATAGTAGTAAATACTAATTAAAAGGTTTCAAAAAACAGTTTGGTACAAAACTATAATAAGATTATTTTTAGTCCGACCAAGCAAGAACGTTTAAAAAACAAGAGTCTCTCTACTATAACCAACCAACCAACGGTTAACCACAGTTAACTGTTAGTTGGTTGGTTATAGGCGGGGTAGGCAATTATGTTTGTATATTGCAGCCTTTTCTTTGATTGTGCGCCTGTCTCTTGGTTTAGCCTGATTCAAAGTCCTTTATGTTGTAATTTATCGCCATCATGTAGATCTCCGAACAGTTTGTGTCTGTTCCCAGCTAAAGCCGCAAGGACGTCAGTTGTTAGTTTCTTTCACGGGCTACCAATTACCTCTCTCGCATGTCTTTGGCCAGATATTGCGATCATCTGTTGAATGTCGGTTTTACCACCAGTTCTGGTATAGCAAACTCTGATTCTGGACCTCTGTATGGTTTTGCAGTTTCAAATTTTGCCAATTCGTCTGCTTTTTCATTACCTCTTATACCTGAATGCCCTAGAACCCACAGTAGTTCAGTTCCTGGAGGATAGTTCTAACATGTCAAGTTTACACTCCATCGTAATCTTGGAGTTGGTCTGATAGGCATCTTAATTCTCACTAGCAGGTTAACTGCTTGAGAAAATTTTCTTGATTACGGTAATTTCGTCTTATATTCTCGTATTGCGTAAATCTGGAATATTGTTGCACTTGTCCGTAGTGGAATGATTATTATAAGGCTTGTCATTGCGATACACCTTCTTTCGTGAGAAACTTTATCACCGTATGATGCTACAGATTGCTTTCACAACACAAATTATAAATCAGCAAAACGTGGCAACCTCTTACGACGTAGTTACAACAGCAACAATAATTTAACAAGTCATTTTTTTGTATGACGTCATTCTCATGGCTAGAAAACGCCCTCGTATATAAAATATTTGAGAAAGGGACTTATGTTAGTGAGAAGAAAGAAACTACAACAGTCTAGGTTAATTAAATCATATACAAATGAAGGACATATGAATTTAATTAATATAATTTTTCTGTGAAAAATATTCTTATAAAAGTGTCCCAAAACTGTTAGTAAACAATGAAAAATATGCTGTATAAGTCTCAAAAATCATAAAATCCACTTAATCTATTTAACTTCAACTTTATAATATTTTGAAGTGCAAACTTGAGTTAAAATTAGTTTACATACACATAGTTTAATAATAAAGTGAGTTATCTGGGTAATGGTTAAAGTTGTTTGTTATTTAAATATTTGTATTGTAGAAAATAAATTGCAGCCAGCAGAGCTCTGGATCTAATCAAGCAATGCAAATCGCTAGCCCTTTGAGATTAACATTGCAAAATGGTTCGATTTTAGCATAGAAATACGGAGTTTTCGTATAATTTTCCTCCTATTTTGAAAATTATCTACTGTATATTTGCTTAAATATTATTTCTAGGTCTAAACTTTTTTATGCGCGCAAAAATGTATCTTTAAACCAAGAAGCTTCTATTAAGTTAACCATATTTAGGAAAACAATTTGAATATATTTCTAAAAATTCGTGTTAGTGATGGTACTATATAAGTTCCTGTAAATATTTACATTTTCTGCACTAGTGTAAATCTAAAATGTACAGCGAATACTCATTTTTACTCATTGCCCACAAACCTACTTAAGATAATAACAAAAATTATAACATAATTTTTTGGAAATAGCGCTTAATAAACTATACATAATTGATCACATATACTTTAAAATACTCTAAAAAGGAGTTAGCTTGTAGTGGGAAGTGAAAAAAAAAAAAAATGTTTTTTTGGTTACTATCTGCTGTCGCTACATGTATCCGTATGGTATACAATGTTATACTCATTTGTACGTTAAATCTTGGAGTTTCAAATTTAAACTATTGATTTATCATACTTTTTGTTTGTTATTGGTGAACACAAAACGCGAGTAAATAACACAGCCCCACAAAAAAAAAAAGTGGCGTATACTTTTGATGCGATATATCAGATCTGTAGTATTTTTGCCCGCTGATCACGAATCTGACGTCAGAATATCGCCATCACATCTCAATTTTTTTCTAACCTCAAAAAATAGGTAAAAATTAGTAAAAATTAAGAAAAATATACTCCTAAAAAATTGATTCAAGCTTTTTCATGAATCCAAAGATGTATTAATATGTATTCGGACACGCTACGCTAATATTCATCGGTTGGATTAAGCCATACAGTTCTGTTTTCTTTCTAACCTCAATAAATCAGACAGATATAGTGCTTCTCGAATGCAAAAACGAATTCAAATTAAAATTCAACCGATTCTTACCAAATTTGGTACAGGGGGGTTTTTTGGGTTGCTGATCATGAATCTGAGGTCGTCTTTGCAAAATTCAAAATGGCGGATCCAAGATGGCGGACAAAATTTTTGAAAACCAACCGATTCCTACCAAATTTGGTATACAGTTGGAGAATCCTCAAACCTGATACTCTTAAACCCTAAACCCTGAAACCTTAGACTCCCACACCCTGTAACCTCAAAAAATAGACCTCAAAAAACCCTGTAACTTTAAAAATGAGACCCAATAAACTCAAAACCAGGACTTTTAAAACCATATACTCTCAAATAGTAGACCCTTAAGCCCTAGAATTGCGAAGGTTAGACCCGCGCTTAACTTTCCTTTTTTTGGCTGTATCTTGTTCTTTATTCAAAGGCTTTCTGCCCAAACGCTTTTGAGGACTTGTTTCTCTTTTTAGCGACCAGCAATAGTCCGCTAGCATATGGTCATCCCATTGTCCTTGATACCGATTTTCTATGATTTTCAGATCTTGGTGAAAACGTTCTCCTTGCTCCTCACTGTAGTCACCAAGATTATCTGGGAAATCATCGATGTGGGAGTCCAGGAAATGTAATTTTAGATTCATTAAGCAACCTAATGTTTGAAAATTTTTTACCATTTTCTCGACTATTTCTTTGTACTTAGGACTTTTATTATTTCCCGAAAAGTTTGTTGCGACTTCTTTAAAATTAAGCCAAGCAGCTTTTTCAACTTTATTCATTTTAGTAACAAATAATGAATCTTGAAACAATTTTCTTATTTGTGGTCCGTCAAATACGCCTGCCTTAATTTTAGCTTCAGAAAATTTCGGAAATTTTTTTATGCAAATATTTGAAACATGGGCCGTTTGTATCTAATGCTCTCGTGAATTGCTTCATAAGTCCAAGCTTAATGTGAAGCGGGGGAATAAGAACTTTTCCTGGATCTACTAATGGTGGCAACAATACATTATTTTCACCAGGAGTGAACGATTCTCTTGTTAGCCAAATTTTTTTCTTATAATGACTTTCCCTGTCTCTGCTATTCCACAGACATTTACAACAGGGATAAAGTGTAAACCCTGACTGTTGGCCAAGCAATATTGTTACAATTTTCAGATCTCCACAAATTTTCCAGTTATGATCAGCATATTTTATTTTTATCAAAAGCTGCTTCATTTTTTCATATTGCTCTTCCATAACTGTGGAATGAGCAATCGGAATGGGAGCGTAAACGTTGGTATTATGCAGCAAAACTGCCTTAATGCTCCGTTTAGAAGAATCAATGAACAGTCTCCATTCTTCAGGATCGTATGAGTTATTTTGAAATTCATCCATTAGACCTTTTACATCGGTACAATATGAAAGTGACAATTCCTCGTCCATTGTGAAATATTTTCGAAATTCTTCATCTCTGTTTCTATAATAACAAATCGTAGCTTCTGGCTTAAGTAAATGTCTTTTCTTTAAAAAGGAAGCAAGATGCTCTGAACCATCTTTGGATAAGCCTAAATCTCTGACTAGATCACTAAGTTCTGACTGTGATACGAGTACTGGTTCTGGTTTACGGTTGTATGGTAGAAATTCTTTATCTGTGTCACTAGTATATGATAGGTTGTCACTAGAACATTCATTAGTAACAGTGTTTGAATCTTTTTCGACAGTCTCAATGTTTTCGGCATAACCTGATAAGGTGAAATCATTTGTTTCCATAATATCAGCATCAAGTGGTTCAGGAGGCGGAATTAGTTTAGTTGGTCTTGTTACTGTCGAAACATCGTTATAAGTAATAGTGCTTTTATTTTTTCGGTTATGCCTAGATACAACATTCATACAAAAGTAGCAATCATTTTCACTGTATGGTCTATTCCATATTGCTGGTCTGGAATATTTAATCGCCTTCTTATTGATGTACAACATTATTTTGCAAGAACTGCAAATGATGTGGGGAACCCAATCTGTATCCTGGTGCTGTATTTCAATGTTAAAACAATCCTTATATAAGGTTTTAATCTTATCCGTTATCGGTGACCCCATTTTACTCAATACGTGTTGACAGCAAATATAACAAAATGAATCACTGTTTTTATCGCACTTATGAAAAGTCCTTGTACCGTGAGACCGTTTTCTTGTAGCATTATACTCTACATGAGCCAAGTCACCCACACATGAAGAGCTACGGTCGCTGGATGACGACGGCTGCGGGCCCGCTTTCCCACCCTGACCAACCGCCGATACTGGGTTTCCGAGTCCCTGCATCGTAATTCTCTTTCTTCTACCTGCCATGACGGCATCTAAGCCGTTATCCAGGGACTCTGCCGGCTAGTGGAGTAACACCGTTGCCCACCGTCACCACGTGGAGGTGCCCTGGATGCAGGTAGAAGAATAAAAATCGACCGATGAATTTTCTCGGCGTTCAAAATGGCGCGAAAACATCTGCCATCTTGAATTTTGCAAATCCAACCTCAGATTCGTGATCAGCGACCCAAAAAATCCCCGTGTACCAAATTTGGTAAGGATCGGTTGAATTTTAATTTGAATTCGTTTTTGCATTCGAGAAGCACTATATCTGTCTGATTTATTGAGGTTAGAAAGAAAACAGAACTGTATGGCTCAATCCAACCGATGAATATTAGCTTAGCGTGTCCGAATACATTTTAATACATCTTTGGATTCATGAAAAAGCTTGAATCAATTTTTTAGGAGTATATTTTTCTTAATTTTTACTAATTTTTACCTATTTTTTGAGGTTAGAAAAAAATTGAGATGTGATGGCGATATTCTGACGTCAGATTCGTGTTCAGCGGGCAAAAATACTACGGATCTGATATATCGCATCAAAAGTTTACCCCACTTTTTTTTTTGTGGGGCTGTGTAATCACAGGAGGTATTTTTTAGAAAGCTAGTCAACAGTAGTTCTACGTATAACGTACTTGGAAAGCATCGTAAGAAAAATCATCAGCTGAACTTCATACGAATGTGCTATATTAGCGCAACATTGAGGAAGTAAGCGCACTATATAAATCGATACTTTCATAAACGTATTTTTAAAATATACTCAATTTGCCTTTTTTGAGGAGCTTGCAGACCGACCCAAGTTAACATCTGTTAACCTGTTAACTGACGTGTGTGACGATACAAGAGCAATGGAGAGGAGAATGCTAAATATTGGACTCCAAGATCGTATTCCTAACATTGAGATACGAAGAAGATCAAAAGTGACAGATGTAGTGCAACGAATATGTATATTAAGGTGGAATTGGGCGAGGCATATCGCAAGGCTGAATGATAACAAATGGAAACGCCGCATAGTTGAATGGAGGTCTAGAGACCACAAAAGATGCAGAGGTAGACCACAGACAAGATGGGCGGACGACATAAAAAGATTAGCAGAACACGATTGCTGCATGTGTACAACTTTGTTCAAACCCGCTAATATTTAAATATGTATAAGCAAATAGCCCTTACTTTTCGAATACGCTTCGTATTAATTTATGTGACCCATATTGATTAATTCAGCGGGAATTTCACCCGGATATGGTGTTTTTGTTTTTGGGTTTCTTATGTCTTCTTCTGGTTGTATTGGTTCCTTTGTTATTTAAACATACTTATTTTTTTCTGTTTTGAACTTTGGTCTTGTTTCTGTCAGCATATTCTTAAAGTAAGTTATCCGTCGGTTAATATTTACTGGATTAATTTTAACATGACTTATTTGTACTCAGTATTCTTAAAAATGTCCATGTTTCTATTATCCTTCCACCTATATGTGTCTCTAATTCTTAACATTTTTTTTCTCCCATTGTTCGTTGTTCTTATTCCTGATCTTATTCTTTAAAACCGTTTATGTAGGATTCTACATCTCTTTCTGATTTGCTCTGTAACCATTTGTAATATAGGTTTTGTTGTTGTTACTTTTATCACTTTCCAACTTGTCGCCAACTGAAACTCTAAAAAGGTTATTTCATACAACACAACAGAGTTGGGATATAATAAAATATTATCTCTTGTATACAGTAAACTATACAGACATAAATATCGTATATCATAGTATAATGCTTTTTTTTTTTTTTTATGGGTCTAGCACACGTGCTACAGGGAAGTCCCTAAAGCGCTACAGGAGCGACACGTGTGCGGAGAAAGCGATTCACGTTGTTCTTGAATCGCTGTAGATTGTACTCGGTGGGAAACACAGTCCTGGGTAAACCATTCCAAAGGTATGATGTTCTCCATATAAAAGACTGCTTGAAAAGCGTTGTACGAGGAGTAACAAGCTGAACCTCATACGGATGTGAAACATTAGCGCGACGTGTACTTCTAATATGCACCGCTCTGGGAGGAATTAAACGGGCCACATCTTTCGAACACTTTCCATGAAAGTACTTGTAGAATAGGCTCAAGTCGCCAACCGTTCTTCGATGTTCCAGCGAATCAAGGCCGTCGGTCAGTTCCGGGTATCCAATCAGACGAACAGCTCTTCTCTGGATAGAATCCAACAAATGCAGTGTATGTTTGGGAGCGGAGCTCCAAACATGGGAGCAGTATTCCATAGTTGGTCGAATTTGAGCTTTGTAAAGAATTAACAGTTGTTGTGGAGTGTAAAGCTTTCTGGTTCGAAACAATATTCCCAACTTTTGAGAAGCTCTTCTTGCTATGCCTGCAACATGTTCATGCCAGGACATATTTGCTCCCAAATTAACGCCTAACAGATTGAGTGACGATGTTAGAGGGATGGAGTGCCCCGACATAACTATGTCGGGTTTTGAAACGTTAACTTTTTTAGAAAAAACTGCCGCCTGGGTTTTTGTAGCGTTAAATTCCACTTGGTTACTGTCACCCCAAGATAGAATTTCTTCCAGGTCTTTGTTAAGACGAATGACTTCCTGCTGTCTGCGGATATTCGTCTGAGTAGTCGATGTCCGAGCGTTCAAAGTGAATGAAGAGATAAGTGTACTGTCATCTGCAAAGCTGTAGATTGGATTCTCGGTCTTTTCCAGCAGATCGTTAATATAAATGAGGAAGAGAGTAGGAGACAGTATGGAACCCTGGGGCACACCGGCGTTGATAGTGAAGGTGTTAGAAAGAAATCCGTCAACTGCCACTCGTAAAGAACGCTCTCTGAGGAAACATGAGAGCCACAAACAGAACTTTTCAGACATACCATAAGAACGTAGCTTAGCCAACAGCCCATCGTGCCAAACACGGTCAAATGCTTTGGATATGTCAAGAGCAACCGCTCGAGATTCTCCAAAGTGTTCAATTGCGTTGTTCCAAACATGTGTTACGTAAGTCAGAAGATCTCCTGTTGATCTATTTTTACGAAAGCCATATTGCTGATCACTAATAATGTTGGATCCTTCAAGATATTTTAGAAGATGCTGATTGATAGCCTTTTCCATGACATTCGATATTATTGAGAGTAGTGCGATTGGTCGGTAGTTATTTGGCAAGGTCTTCTTGCCTTTTTTAGGTATCGGCTGAACTGTGGCACATTTCCAGCAGGAAGGAAATATTCCCTTTCTGTAGGATAGGTTGAAAAGTCTACAGAAAACTGGTGTTAGTTCCCTCGCACAGTTCTTGAGAACTATGGCAGGTATTCCGTCAGCGCCTGAAGCCTTTTTGGTGTCTAGCTTCATCAAAATACGTTTTATGATACGCTGTCTGAAGACAATATCGGGCATCCTTGACTGCACTATGGGAATAGTAGGTGGTGTTTTTCCTTGGAAATCGACAGTAGAATGTGAAGCAAAGAGTTCAGCCAACAAGTTCGCTTTCTCAACAGGTGTCGTTGCAATAGAATTATCTGGCCGTGTGAGTGGTGGTATGGTGGATTTGGTGAAATTCTGACCAACTGCCTTAGCGACTGACCAAAAGGACCTGGAATTGCCGGGACAAGCGAGAAGTTTGTTTCTAATCCGTTGATTGTGTACCTCCTTGGTTTCGTCGATAATTTGTTTGCATCTGTTCCTGACACGAACAAAGATGTTACGATTTATGGTGTTAGGATCTTCACGCCACTGTCGGTATGCAAGATGTTTAGAAGCAACAGCTTCTTTGCATTTTAAGTCAAACCAAGGCTTGCCGTTGGAAGGGCATTTCTTCGAAAAAGGGATGTAAGCATCCATACCGGCCAAAATAACATCGGAAACCTCCCTGGCGCAGTCAGATGGGTCGTCGGATCGAAAACAAACGTCCAACCAAGGGAAAGTTCGAAAATATTCCTTGAGATCTTCCCATTTAGCAGATTTGTAGTGCCAAATCTTGCGCGGTTTGGGCGCCTCTCTGTCACTGATTGGTAGAATACTCGATGTCGAAAGTAGTTTATGGTCGGAAGAACCTAACGGTGGATTTACGCTGACCGTGTAAATCTCCGGATTGGTGGTCTTCTAGAAACCGTGAAATTTCATTGCTTTATTTCTTCCTTGTACTAACACCTGCTTAACTTATATTATTATTTTCTGACAATCTGTATGTTTTAAATTCCAATTATTTATTAACGCCAACTTAAATGCAAACTTTATGTCTATTAAAGTACCTTAAATGTTCATTTTAATATCAGGTTATTTTAAAGTTACAAAAGTTCGTCGTTGCGAAGTCTAACACGCCTGTAATACAATTTTCGCTTTAAAACAGAGTCCAGGTATATTAGATATTTTGTAACTTCTCTCTTGTACAAAGTTACTATACAGTTGTGACATAATATTAAAATATCAAATATCTTGGTTGTGTTTCCTTTTAAAAACCTTTATTTTATTGCTGTCTCAAAACAAAATAAGGCAATATCGCTTCAGCTCAGAGTGCTAAATGCCATCTATAATATATATAAAATGCAACGTCTCTCTGTCTGTCTGTGCGTTAGTGTGCTTATCACTCGAGAACCACTTATCCGATTTACGTGCTTCTTTTAAAACATACACATGTTCTTTGGTCAGGTTATAGGCTATATTTTATTACGATAGGTAACATAACGAATGAGCAGTGATGATAATAGTGAATCAAGTCGGAAAAAAACTTTGCCCCTAGCGCGCTCTCTTGCAATCCACTGCCTAAACCATTAAATATGGAACAATATTATGTAGCAAAGAATATAATATATATAAAATGTAACGTCTGTCTGTCTGTCTGCTCGTTAGTGCGCTTATGACTTAAGAACCACTTATCCGATTTACATGTTTTTTTTTTTTTAATTCATACATTTGTTCTCTGGCCAGGTTATCTACAATCTTCTATAATATATATAAAATGCAACGTCTCTCTGTCTATCTGTTTGTCCGTTAGTGCGCTTATCACTCGAAAACCACTTATCCGATTTACATTTTTTTTTTAAATTCATACATTTGTTCTCTGGCCAGGTGATCTATACTCTTCTGTAATATATATAAAATGCAATGTCTCTCTGTCTGTCTGTCAGTTACTGCGCTTATCACTCGAGAACCACTTATCCGATTTACGTGTTTTTTTTTTTAATCTTCTTAATATTTATCAAAATATTATATATATATATATATATATATATATATATATATATATATATATAACGCAACGTGTCTCTGTATTTCTGTCCGTTAGTGTGCTTAGCACTCAAGAACCACTATTTCGATTTACATGTTTTTTTATAAAATTCATGTTACGTTAAGTAACATAAGGAATAAGCAGTGGCGATACTAGTGAATCAAGTCCACGCGAGCGGAGCCGCGGGCACGGCTAGTTATATAACAAGTAGAATATAAATATTCGTTTTTGAAATAGTCGGCTTGAATAATACAATCCATAAATGATTATCGCAACGGTAAGAAAGCAAGAAAATACCGCTCGTTTTAATTTATCGCACCGAAAGAAATATTGTTTTTTGAATCTCTTCACGATTCCGATTTACGTCAATTTGTCTGTCAGTCATCCTCGGTACCATCATGCATTTTACACCAGCATAATTACGGGCGAGATTTTTATATTCTCGTAACAGATTTTTTTCGTTTATTAATGTCGAAATGGCTGCATAGATGTCGCAATGTAACTATATTTTGTAGAATAGTATTATGCATTTCGTAAACATAATTGTGAGTTTCTCAATGTCGAGAGATCTGCGGTGTGATTAACAGGGTGACCTAACAAAACATCCAATAACTTTATTTATCTTTTCTCTTGCGTTTGGTTGTGAAAAAGCAGACGCAAGATTTGATTTTTTTCAAGGACATATACAGGATGTTATGGAAATCACTGCAGATATTGGAACTGACACCTCCTTGTAGCAAGATCGATTGCAGAAAATTCATCTTAAATAGCGTATTTCAATAATAAAGTAAAGAAATCGATCCTTAAGAAATGATGAAATGAAGATATTGTTTTCTTTCGGCAACTGATAAACAAAACAACTAAGCAATATAGCCGACTGTTAACAAGAACGTGATATTTACACTGTTGGTAAGATTTAACTCAGCGCAGGCGCATCGTACGAACAGCAACAATGCTCCTGCGCCTGAGCTAGTTCGTACAATGGCGGCTTGTCAGGTGTGGGTTGGTTTGACGGTAAAATCCAATTTTGCTTTTTTAAAATTTTTCAAAGATTTTCGATTTTAAAAGAAAAACATTTAATGTGCTTTTACATGACCCCACCAGTCACCCTTTTCAATATATGCAGTAATTTCAATAATAACCTATAATGAGTGTAAGAGATGCGAGATACTTTCTGAGAAATCATGTATATAATATTTGCCAGGTACGTGAAGCCTATGAATAAGACAATTGTGTTTTTTCATTATTTTTAATCTGAACTAAAATACGAGTATTAAGCAGCGGAGACTGAAAAAAAAAACAGAACGATGATTTGTTTCTAGTTATAAAGGAAGTTTTACGAGTACATATTTTAATCTATTTTATGCCGTGAACTTGAATTAGGTTTACGACGGGGGCAGATATTACGACCCAGTGACTACTCTCAACACATTATCAAATAAGTGATTGTCAGTTTTCTGTTCAGATTTAAAAATTTGTTATTTAGGATTTTTGAAGATGTCAGTTTTGACTTGATATTCCTTGCAGGGATGAAAATAAGGACTTTTACCTCTGTAAGGGTGCAAATTTATAAAATTATTGTCAAAGTCAAAACTGATATTCTTAAAAACTCCAGCAGAGAAGAAGTTCTTAATTTCAAATAGAAAAAAATCCTAATTATGTAAAAATTTTGCTCCTTTCTACCCTTAGTTTTAGCCTCAACCCTTATTTTCAGCTCTCCGAGTGTGGGAAAGTGTAAAACTGACATCAGAGTTCTCGAAAACCCGTGATAACAGATTTTTAATTCCAGACACAATAAAACATAATTATGTCAATATTTCACTTCCAATCCCTATTTTTCACCTTTATAAGTGGTACGAATTTGAAAACTACCCTTAAAAATATAATTAGAAGTATAAAAAACCTTAAATTTCCATTCCCCAATCTGCAGAACTAAATTATTGCAAATTCTGATACTTAGTCACCCCAACCCCTGTTTTCATCCCTTATAAGAGTGCAAAATCAAAAACTACCCGCAGAAATGAATTCAGTACCCTCGGAAACCTCAAAGTGTGACTTTTCAAAATTCTTTTTGATGTTATTCATTTTTTGATATAAAAATATATTTTTCTTGTCTCAACATTATGAGTGTAGTCGCCATATTGAATGTTTTAAAAGGCCAGGTAGCATTCGAAAGAGACACTTGAACAAAAATTTTGAGCTATTACACATATGTGGGCGTCTCTCTCAATTCTGATCATACCGGTGTCCCCGTTTATATATATATATATATATATATATATATATATATATATATATATATATATATATATATATATATATATATGTGTGTATATATATATATATATATATATATATATATATATATATATATATGTATATATATATATATATATATATATATATATATATATATATATATGTACGAGGCTGGTTTGAAAAGTCCGAGAGATGGCACCACCGGCGCGTATCGAGGTCATGTTCAGTTAATAGCATCTTTGAATGAACGCACACCAAGTTTCAGCCATATTGGTCTATTTCTTTGTGTTTGGCATTCGTGTGAATCAAGGAAGTCGAGTGATTTTCAAGAAATGGACAAAAAAGAATTTCGTCTGGTGATTAAACATTACTTTATGAAAGGTAAAACGCCTCAGGAGACTAAAGAGAAGCTTGATAAACATTATGGTGACTCTGCACCTTCGATTAGAATAGTTTATAAGTGGTTTCAAAATTTTCGGACTGGCCATATGGGCACAAGTGACGCTGAACGTTCTGGACGGCCTGTGGAGGTTACGACTCCAGAAATCATTGATCAAATCCATGATATGGTGATGGATGACAGAAGAGTTAAGGTGCGTGAGATTGCTAGTGCTGTGGGCATCTCGACTGAACGGGTACATAATATTTTGCATAAACATTTGGACATGAGAAAGCTATCCGCAAGATGGGTGCCGCGATTGCTCACGCTTGACCAAAAACGGAATCGTGTGAAGTGTTACAAGGATGGTTTGCAGCTGTTCCAGAAGAATCCGGAGGACTTTAAGCGTCGTTTCGTCACTGTGGATGAAACATGGATACATTACTATACTCCTGAGACCAAACAACAATCTAAACAATGGGTTACCAAGGGGGAATCTGCACCAAAAAAGGCGAAGACCGTTCCTTCGGCCGGAAAGGTTATGGCTACTGTCTTTTGGGATTCGCAAGGGATAATCCTCATCGACTATCTAGAAAAGGGTAAAACTGTTACAGGTGAATATTATTCATTGTTATTGGACCCTTTGAAAACCGAGGTGCAAGAAAAACGCCCGCGATTGGCCCACAAGAAAGTCCTTTTCCATCACGACAACGCACCAGCACACACCTCAGCAGTTGTGGTCGCAAAATTAATGGAAATAGGCTTCCAACTCGTTTCACATCCCCCCTATTCTCCAGACTTGGCTCCCTCGGACTACTATTTGTTCCCCAATAGGAAGAAATGGCTGGCGGGGCAAAGATTTTATTCAAACGAGGAGGTGATTGCAGACACTAATGGATATTTTGCAGACTTGGACAAATCCTATTATTCGGAAGGGATCAACAAACTAGAACATCGTTGGACGAAGTGTATAAGCCTAAAAGGAGACTATGTCGAAAAATAAAAAAGGTTTACCCCAAACACATAAGTAGTTTTTATTTTTGCACGGACTTCTCAAACCAGCCTCGTATATATATATATATATATATATATATATATATATATATATATATATATATATATATATATATATATATATATATATATATATACATATATATATATATATATATATATATATATATATATATATACATATATATATATATATTATATATATATATATATATATATATATATATATATATATATATATATACATATATATATATATACATATATATATATATATATATATATATATATATATATATATATATATACATATATATATATATATATATATATATATATATATACATATATATATATATATATATATATATATATATATATATATATATATACATATATATATATATATATATATATATATATATATATATATATATATATATATATGTATACATATATATATATATATATATATATATATATATATATATATATATATATATTTATATATATAACAATCCTATGTTTAACTACTGGGAAACGCCCTTATAAGGAGAGGAGATGAGCAGGCAAAGATCTAAAGGCTCTAGTATCTGCTTTTTATTTTTATTATCGAGCTTTCGCTGCCTAATGGTAGCTTCTTCTGGATTCTAAAAATGCAAACCGGGTACAGAAAATAAACCAAAACGTTGGTTTTTTAAAAAGTGATTAAATGAATTGTAAGACTGTAAGTGAAATTACTTACAAAAATTTAGCACCAACAAAAAAGAACGATTTTTATGAAAAAATTAGTTTCTAGTAAAGTTAACTTTTCTTTTTTCTTTCTGTTATTTTTGCTGTTTCTTACCAGTTACTTTTCTATATCTTCTTGTTAAAATTAAATAATTAAAAATTAAATATAACAAATAATAAATAACGTCCAGTATTAATATTCTCTTTCAAATTTTTAAATTAGCCTATGAATCTCGGTTATAAAATTAATGAATTAATATAATTAATAATAAATAACTCGTCGAAGAGTAACATTCATCAAATATAACTCCCTTTGTTATAAAATTAAAACTAAAAATAAATATCATTAATAATAAATAATTTATCTAAGAGTAGCATCCACCTAAAAAATTTACCACATCCCTAACTTTAATGCTTTTATGGTTTTTTGTCGACCTGATGACGACATAGACTACCAACAATATCCGTTTCGGATTCAAATATCACTAAATAATTACTAAACTCGACGTCAAAAAATTTAAAAATGGAGTACCATTTCAAGATCATGGTGTTTCTTGCAGTTATGTTTCGGTCTTCAAAAAGTGTTTTTAACTAATGTTTATTGACAAAGTTTTATTTTTAATATTTGTGTAACTCTCTAAGTGTCTTTTAATCATGTTTGTGTAATCGTGCATACTACCTGGCCAACAAAAATGCAAATTTCATTGTCTTCACCAGAGATGAATTAACTGCTAAATTTTTGTAAGTAATTTCACATACAGTCTTACAATTCATTTAATCACATTTTAAAAAACGAACGTTTTGGTTTATTTTCTGTACCTGGTTTGCATTTTTAGAATCTAGAAGAAGCTACCATTAGGCAGCGAAAGCTATATATATATATATATATATATATATATATATATATATATATATATATATATATATATATATATATATATATATATATATATTTATATATGTTATTTTTCTTTGACCCTGTCTGTACTTTTTTTTTATTTTTAATTTTCAGTTGTCTTATGTTCCAAAGTCAATTATGGAATGAAACTTCCCAAAATTTATTGTGATCCTTTCCTTTTATTATTGGTGCTTCGACACAGTTTGCCTTTCTCAAAATTCTTGTTTAGTTTGGTGGTCAATTCTATATATATATATATATATATATATATATATATATATATATATATATATATATATATATATATATATATATATATATATACATACATACATACATATTTCTTTGAAGTAAAATATTAAATGAAGCTTTTTTGTTACAGTTTTATCCTTAAAAGAGCAGAACCTAATGGGAGTTTTAGTTAGTTAGGTGAAGGCAGGGATTCGAGTAATAAATCGCTTCGAGAATACATGCAATGCAATGAACAATGTTGATGTCCACGTTAGCCAACTTCGCGTTGATTTACGACCCTATCTGATAAAATTTCATTTTAACAAGTTTCTGGTATGTTTTTGTGTCATCTTGTATTGTTCCGCATCCTCGCAAACTTCCCAAGTTTATACGGTGACTGCCGCTCGATGCCACATACCAGTTTGATCGGGATATTCATTTAGGCCTTATATAGAATCCCTTTTACAACACTGATTAAACTTATTTTGTAACTACATTAGTGTACGTTCAGTGCAAAATCACGTTTTAAATCATTTAGAATGGCTTTCAGATAATAATAAAGTAAATATTTATTGTCCGTGAGTTATCTAAAAAAGACAAAGATGTATATCGCCTTTAGGAGACGAAAACCATGGTCTTTGCTCTTGCATTTAAAGTCCAAGGCGATGAACTATCCGGGAGTGTGATCTATGAAACACCAAACTAGGACATGGATGTTTCACTCTATATCAGTGCTCATCAGCTAGCCTAGGTGACGAGGCAAATCGCAAACACACAGTATCAGCAGGAGATATTTAAAAGACATACAGCTAACAGTGTTAGCAGCTAACAGACCTCAGCATCATTCAGTGTGAAACCGCCAAAACTTTTAATTCAAGATCAAAGCGAATTGATCAATTATATCAAATCCTTTAGGCTAGCTGATTTGCTCTAATATGGAGCGAAAGATGTTCTAGTTTGGTATTTTACAGATCTTAGACGCCCCTACTTTTTATACACGAGCAAAGAGCGCGGTTTCATTCGCTACATCTTTCCCATTTTTTAGAAAATAATAATAATTCATTGAGATTGTCGATTGAAATCAAAAGACTTCCGGCGAAGTGCGAGCGTTTTGGGGCTTCGGAGTGTGGATCGGTGGTCCACAAATTGCTTGGTAGGGGTTCTAATCGCATAGGGTTGCTAAGCTCTGTGAGGGGTGATTCCTGTAACGTCGGTTGAGGTTAGGTGATCTGAACAGTAGGCGAACACGTGAGGTCGTGTTTTTTGTATCAATCACGTAATTAGACGGGCGGTATGACAGAAAAGGTTATACCCAAAATCAGTAGCAGTTTCCGAGGAGATCCTTTATCAGTGCCAAAAAAGAAATTAAGTTATAAAGACAAATAAATATTCTTTTTAGGGGAGCAATATCGCCTAGAGCGAGACTACGTTGCTCTCCACCTGTAGAAAGGATCCAAACTCGAGAATGTGTAACGCATCACCTAAGCACGAGACGGATTCAAAGCTGAGTAAATTATCCAAAGAAGGATAGAGCTCAATAAAAGAGAAAGAAAGAAAGAAGAGAAGAAAGAGGGAAATCAAATTACAATATCAAACTTTTTAGAAAAATCACATTCTCAACTGCAACATCTATTAAGTTATGGACTCTAGAGAGGTTTAAAAAAAGCAGGAAGAAGAGAAAAAAAGAGAAAAAGGAAGAGGAAAAAAACTTTAAAAAGAAATAAAAGGGAAGAAAATAAAGAAAACGAGAAATCGATTATACAAATAAGATACATTTGTATACAATATGGGAATAGTCCAAATTTCTTCCTTGTTTTTTTTTTTTAAAAAAAAACAGAAGTTGGCCAGTTGGTTATAGCCAGTGCCAAAACACTCACAAACACCCATGTATATCTCGTGATAAAAGAAGCCGTAGTTATACTAGGTTTTAATTCTGGACAATCGTAAAAGATTAATATTAATCCAGATTTGGTGAATAAAGTAAAATAAATGAAATAAAAGCCTGAAAATAGACTTTTTTTTTTTTTATTGGTCTAGCACACGTGCTGCAGCGAAGTCCTTAAAGCGCTCCAGGAGCGGCTCGAGTGCGGAAAAAGCGATTCACGTTGTTCTTGAATCGCTGTAAATTGTACTCGGTGGGAAACACAGCGCTGGGCAAATTATTCCAAAGGGATGACGTTCTCCATATAAAAGATTGCTTGAAAAGCGTCGTACGCGGAGTAACAAGCTGAACCTCATACGGATGCGAAGCACCAGCGCGACGTGTATTTCTAACATGCACCGCTTTGGGAGGAATTTAGCGGGCTACGTCCTTCGAACATTTTCCATGAAAATACTTGTAGAACAGACTCAAGTCGCCAACCGTTCTTCGATGTTCCAGCGAATCAAGGCCGCCGGTCAATTCCGGGTCCCCAATCAGACGGACCGCTCTTCTCTGAACAGAATCCAACAAATGCAGTGTATGTTTCGGAGCGGAGCCCCAAACGTGGGAGCAGTATTCCATAGTTGGTCGAATTTGGGCTTTGTACAGAATTAACAGTTGCTGTGGGGTGTAAAGCTTTCTGGTTCTAAATAATATTCCCAACTTTTGAGAAGCTCTCCTTGCTATGCCTGCAACATGTTCATGCCAAGACATATTTGCTCCCAAACTAACGCCCAACAAATTGAGCGACGATGCTAGGGGAATGGAGTGCCCCGATGTCCGAGCGTTCAAGGTGAATGAAGAGACAAGCGTACTGTCATCTGCAAAGCTATAGATTGGATTCCCGGTCTTTTCCAGCAGATCGTTAATGTAAATGAGAAAGAGAGTAGGAGACAGTATGGAGCCCTGGGGCACACCGGCGTTGATAGTGAGGGTGTTAGAAAGAAATCCGTCGACCGCCACTCGTAAAGATCGCTCTCTGAGGAAACATGAGAGCCACAAACAGAACCTTTCAGACATACCATAAGAGCACAACTTAGCCAACAGTCCATCGTGCCAAACACGGTCGAATGCCTTAGATATGTCAAGAGCAACCGCTCGAGATTCTCCAAAGTGTTCAATTGCGTTGTTCCAAACATGTGTTACATAAGTCAGAAGATCTCCTGTTGATCTATGTTTACGAAAACCATATTGGTGATCGCTAATAATATTGAATCGTTCAAGATATTTTAGAAGATACTCATTGATAACCTTTTCCATGACTTTCGATATTATTGAAAGCAGTGCAACTGGTCGGTAGTTATTTGGCAAGGTCTTCTTACCTTTTTTAGGTATCGGCTGAACCGTGGCACATTTCCAGCAGGACGGAAATATTCCCTTTCTGTAGGATAGGTTAAAAAGTCTCCAAAAAACTGGTGTTAGTTCCCTTGCACAGTTTTTGAGAACTATGGCAGGTATTCCGTCAGTGCCAGAAGCCTTCTTGGTGTCTAGCTTCATTAAAATACGCTTTATGATGCGCTGTCTGAAGACAACATCGGGCATCCTTGACTGCAATATAGGAATAGTAGGTGATGTTTTTCCTTGGAAATCGACAGTAGAATGTGAAGCAAAGAGTTCAGCCAACAAGTTCGCTCTCTCAACAGGTGTGGTTGCAATGGAATTATCTGGCTGTGTGAGTGGTGGTATGGTGGATTTGGTAAAATTTTGACTAACTGCCTTAGCGACTGCCCAAAAGGACCTGGAATTGTTGGGACAAGCGAGAAGTTTGTTTCTAATTCGTTGATTGTGTGCCTCCTTGGTTTCGTCGATAATTCCCTTGCATCTGTTCCGGACATGAACAAAGATGTTTCGATTTAAGGTATTAGGATTTTCACGCCATTGTCGGTAGGCAATATGTTTAGAAGCAACAGCTTCTTTGCATTTTCGGTCGAACCAAGGCTTGCCGTTGGAGGAGCATTTCTTCGAAAAAGGGATGTAAGCTTCCATACCAGCCAAAATAACATCGGAAACCTCCCTGGCGCATTATGTGGAAATATAGCCGAATCTGATTGTCTCGCCTTGAAAAATATTGCAGTTTACACAAAAACTCCTCCATTAGATGTTTCTTTTTTGTATTTTAGAATCTCTAGATTACAGAATATATCTATATACTTCTGTTCTCGTCTGTGTGTTATTGTTTATAAATGTCCTGACGAAATCGACATAGCAATTTAAAATGTAATGTACCTGTAATATACTAATATATTTGAAATAATAACGAAACCTTTCTATGTCAAACAGTTTCGGAGAAAATCAGCTGTGACAGACAGACCGACAGACACCGAAATAATTACAAAAGTGTTCCGTTTTTAATTGTGATACGGAACACTAAAAAGAAAATTCCTTTCTGTAATAACGGCTACTTTATTCGAAATTACGACACGAATTAAATAAATGAACACTTTATATTGAAACCCGGAACTGTCTAATAACATGTTCGTTAAAACTTTATCAATATTTTTAACAATTTAAAACAATATTATTCATTAATTCTGTCAAAGTTTCTTGTTAAGGAACATAAAATACCCCTAAATTGTATGAGTATAACAGCATTTGTGGAGCGCAATCTCTAAATTTACTAAAAAGATTTTTTTACAAAAACTGAAAATTTAATTTAAATGAAAAAACTAAGGACACTATAGAATTTATCTACTTTAAAAACAAAAGGCTATTCTGGACTATGGCGTCACCTTTTTAAGGGAGAAATAAAATATTTTCCCAGAAAAATAAGAAGTTTTAATAATATAAACGCACTTCTTATCGTAAAATATGCTAATGAATCTACAATGTATGCTTTACCGAACCTATATATTGTAATGGAAAATAGCTAAGATATGTCCAATCTTTAAGAGCCGGAACAGAGGGGAAGTCGAGAATTATAGGCCGATTTCACTTATTTGTGGATTTTCCAAAATTTTTGAGATGCTTTTGTATGAGCACATCGTCGCCAAGGTTAAACCGATGTTGTCGGTGCGACAGTACGGCTTCGTGAGGGGTCGGTCGACCGCCACCAACTTGGCATGCTTTGTGCATTTCACTTCTTGATTTGAGAGGCCAGGTTGATGTGGTGTTCACGGATTTCTCAAAGACATTTGATAGAATAGATCATGGTGTGCTTCTGGATCTGGATTGGTTTCACACCTAATTTCATTAGATTTTTCAAGACGTATCTGGTGGGCAGATCACAATATGTGCATATAATAGTTTTAGGTCGTATTCGTTTCATGCAAGTTCTGGTGTTCCGCAGGGATCGAACTTGGGGCCCTTGTTATTCATTATGTTTATGAATGATATCCAGCATGTAATTGACGTGGAATACCAGATATTTGCGGATGATCTGAAATTGTATGTTTCAGTTCAGTCCGGCGACGACTGTGAGCGACTACAGAGCGGGGTTGACGTGGTGCAGAGGTGGTGTGTCGCCAGTGATCTCTTGCTCATTGCAAAAAATGTTTGGTAATAACGATAAGCTGGAAGGTATCTCCACCAAACTATAAATATAATATTGGTATTAATGGGTTTCAAAGAGTGGAAGCTTTCAGGGACTTGAGCGTGGTTCTTGATTCTAGGCTGAACTTCAGTCATCAGATTAACACATTGGTTTCGGATGCGATAAAGATGATGGGGTTTGTAATCAGAAATTGTAAGTCTTTTCAGAATATTGCGACTCTTATTACAGTATTTAATGCATTGGTTAGAAGCAAGCTTGAGTATGGGTCTGTTATCTGGGCACCATTCTATAGTAAATATATTGTTGCTTTGGAGAGAGGATTCAGAGGAAGTTTCTGAAATATATATCTAGAAGAGCGGATGGGGTATACCCGCAGGTTGATATAGACAACGATATCTTGTTGGGAAGGTTCAATTTTCTGAGCTTGAAGAAACGTAGAAATGTAGCGAGGGTGATGTTCCTATATAAGCTAGTTAATGGTAGAATTTAGTGTCCATCACTGCTGGAAGAATTGAAATTTATTGTCCCCAGATTTGCAAATCGGGTTGATAACTTCTTTTACCTTCCTACGGCGCACACAAATGTATTGTATGTATCTACTGTTTACGGGATATGTTCTGTTTACAAAAAAGTGTCGCACACATATTATCTCTCGATGACTCAAAATGACATTTTCCATACTTGTTTGAACCTACTTTAATAACTGTAATGGTGTGTGACATGATGTTAATCATTGTGTTTATTAAACTATAAGGTTAATTTTAGTCTTGAGTTACTGTCAATATTGTATTGTTATTTATCGATGTTGTGTAATAGCTATTTATCAGCCCTATTAATTACTTTTGTTGGGCTTGTGGTAAATAAATAAATAAATAAATAAATGAATGTCCAAAACTGAATACTGCGAAAGTGGCGAGATATTAAAATCGGAAAACTACATTGTCACTCTGTAATCAAGCGAGTTGTTAATGGCACTAATTAGTATTTTTCCCAAGATACCACTTTAAACCACAAATTTACCATTTATTATCTACCTATTATTATCTAAGGCAGGGGTGCTCAAACTTGAACTGCTGGCGATCTACCTCAATATTGTTAGACTACGATCGATCGACTCTGAGAGGCTACAAGTAAGTGTGATGCAGGATTGTCGTCTAGGTAGGGTGTATCGTGGCAAAGATATTAGTTTTCCGCACAATATGCATTTTTTTAGTCAAGGTAAGTGTAGGTCTGCTCTAAAATGTCAATGAAAAAACTCATAATTATTCAAAATTGCGAGTTTATTGGTTCTTACAAAACAAACGAGTTCTAGTGTCTAAACTTAACTAAAGGGTGACTTTGGATGTTGAAGCGTGGCACTGCATGTCCTCAGCATACTTTTCATAAGATGGTACGTAATTACCGAGTGCTAATCGCAAGCATGATGACATTTGTTCGTCAGTTAGTCGATTGCGATATTTTGACTTAATTATTCAGAAAATGCAGACTCGCACAAGTAAGTTGACCCAAACATTGCCGTCAGTTGAAGGGCGATTTGCCTTAGATTCGGATATTTATCTTCAGATATAAAACACCAGAATTTTGTATCAGATGCTGTGGCTTTGAGATGTATATCTGATATAATCTGCACTAACTCATTTTCAACAGAACATGAGTCCATGTTAAACTCACTTGCTATTTCAGTAGCTAATTCCTCAATGTTTTTACACTCATAAATGATGCGATATTTGCCAATTTACTGAAATCATAAAAACGTATTTCGAATTGGCCCAAAATATTTGATAATTCTGCCTCATAAATATCATAATTCAACTGAGGAATCCTTGCTTTCAAAGACGGAAAATTTTTCAGATCCTTTCTTTTCAGTTGATCTATCATAAGTTGCGATTTACTTTTGAATGCGTTTATTGCGCTAATCATCTCAATAATAGTTTTTCCTTTACCTTGAAGCTCCAAATTAATGGTGTTTAAATGCATTGTGATGTGATGTCTGTCAAAAATGCCAAATCAGTCAGCCATTTTCCGTTTTTCAGCATCTGAGTGTCATCACCTCTTTCGTCCAGAAAAGCTGTTATTTCGGGCAATAATTCTTGAAACCTTTCTAGGAATTTTCCGCGACTCAACCACCTGACGGCCGTGTGAAGAACTAAATCAGTGTGTTCAGCTGACTCACTATCTTCCAACTGCAATTTAAAGAGCCGTCGTTGCAAGCTACGTGCACGGATAAAATTCACAATTTTTATTGCAATGCCCATAATCTCCTCCATGTTTACAACTTTTAAACACAAAACTTGTTGATGTATAACGCAATGGAAGGAGAAAAATGAAGGGAAATCATCATTAGCTCGACACAATGCCACAAAACCGTTTTTGCTAGTTTATATATTGGTAGCTTGTAGTTTGTCACAAAATTGAAGAAAACGTCATATATATCTTCGCCACGGGTCTTTCCTTTCAGAGGAATCATTGTCAAAAATTCTTTCTTAGCCGACATGTCATTGAATACCATTCGAATCAAAATACACAGCTGGCCAGTGTCTGTCATATCGGTGGATTCGTCAAACTGTAAAGAAAAATATGTACATTCCATGATATCATGTTTTAGTTTATCTGCCATGTCCTGACTCATGACTTCAACACGCCTTGTGACAATCGGACGAGATAACTGAAGTTCTCTAATAGCAGACATAATCTCTGTTTTATTTTTAAAATCTCCAAATAAAGTCTCGCCCGCTTCAATAAATGCTTCCTTCACAACCAATCCATCATCAAATGGTTTCTTGTGTTTCGCCAATATATGAGATATTTTAAATGACGCGATCGTTGCAGCTTCTGATTGTTTGGCTGGTCTTGTGAACATGGTTTGTTCTTTTTTCAAACAAGTTATCAAATCACGTACTTTTCGTTTTCTTAATTCACTCTGTGACGGAAAATCCTTTTCATAGTTTTTATGAACCTTTTTATGATGCCTCTCTAAGTTCTCAGGCTTAGGTATTGCAACTGACGCACGACAAATGAGACAAATGCACTTATCCTTTACCATACAAAAGAAAAATTCTTCCTCCCAATCGTTATTAAAATGATAAGTTTTACTTTTCTTCGCCTCACTCATTTTGGACTATTTATTAATAAACTTTGTATCGATGTATCGCCTTCAAGTTACAACTCAGACTGACTCCTATTCCTGCAGGCGCAACATTTATATCGGCGCGAACGAAGTCTCGAATGTTCCCGTCAAACACGCCGCCCGAAGTTTCTAGAAAAATCGGCGGGAATCAAAAACGCGGCTTTTCTTTGACAAGTACCGCGCGTTCATTTGATAAAGCCGCCTTTTGCCGCTAGCAGGGGGTTATTACGATAAAAGAAAGTGATGAGGGGGTTATTCTGGCCTAATAAATTTTAGTAGTGTATTCATTACATTTTGTTTTAGTTACCTAAAACAAAATCTGTGAATAGTTCTATATCGAAATTTTTTTCTGGAGATCGACTCAAAAAGCACCCGCGATCGACCGTTTGAGCACCCCTGATCTAAGGTGTTTTTTTTATGGTATATAGTATTGTTAGTCATGTTTTATTCTGAACTACATTAAAACGTTACAAAAGTCTACAGAATTATGGAATAGTAAAATACAGAAAAATGAAGGCACAACTTTTAAAAACTAGATTTAAAAAGTCATATACTGCAGTGGAAAAGTTCTTTGAATTTTTAGAAGTTATTCGTCGAGCATTCATGAGCGAAAAAGTAGTAAGAAAAATTAACTCAATGAAGCGAACCCAACTTTAAATTTACTCTGCTTCCTTGTTAAATATTTATGTAAATCTAATTAAGGGTTATTAAGCTTATTTAAATTAAACATAAAATAGTTTTATGTATTTTTCTTAATTGTAGAAGAAATCAAATTAGGGAATTTATGAAAATTACAAAAATATAAATAAAAATATTTATTATACAGGGATTAAAACGATTTAAAAATAACTTGGTTTTTTAAAAACACCTTAAATGATGGTACGGTACAAGGTTAAACTGGACGAAGCCGTCTAAGTCGCATTATTAAAACTTTAAGTAAACGCATTACAAAATTAGTAAAATGGCTTACTTAGTACTCTCCTTCCAAACATGCAGCTGTAAAATAAACAGTTAATTTTACTGTCTCATACGAAACCAACTTAATACAATCCACTTTATGGTTAAACATTAATAAAAAATAACCGGTCAAGTGCAAGTTGAACTTGCCCAATTAGTGTTCCGTACGTTGATTGCTTTTAAAATAAAAAAAAATGTTACTGTGGTATGAAATGATCAGTGGCTTCACAAAACACACCCCAAAGGAGTTTTCAACAAAGTTTGTTTCCAGTCTTTACTGAATACTGATGACCTTGAAATTTTTGTTTTTAGTGTTCCGTACGGAACACTTATAAGATCACTTCGGTGTCTGTCGGTCTGTCTGTCTATCTGTCACACCCGATTTTCTCCGAAACTATTTGTCATAAAACGTTGAAATTTGGTAATAATATAGGAATTGATGGCCTCATCAAAGCCGTATAGTTTTGAAAGTTAAATTTTGACTTAAGGGGTTAGTTTTGGGGGTGAAATCGGAAGTGAAAAAAAAATTTTTTTAGTAGATGATCGAGTGTGGTGTCAAATGAAAGCCTGTGAAAACACGAGTAAAAAATGTATATATGATGTAATACTGCGCACACTTTTCTTAGTATTATTTTTTTAAAAAGTCGCGAAAAGTCGCTGTCCCCCCACCTTATCTCGAAAAGTACTGATCAAAAAATTTTGAAAAAATTCTAGAATATTCTCCAGGGGGTGTAAATTGAACGAAAATTATCACGAATGCATTACCTTTAATAATTTATCTGGTTTATAAAAAACAAAAATTTCAAGGTCATCAATTTTCAGTAAAGATTGGAAACAAACTTTGTTGAAAACTCATTTGGGATGTGTTTTGTGAAGTCACTGATCATTTTATACCACCGTAACAACATTTTTTATTATAAAAGCAATCATCGTACGGAACACTAATTGTGCAAGTTCAACTTGCACTTGGCCGGTTATTTTTATATACCAAATAAATTATTAAAGGTAATGCACTCGTGATAATTTTCGTTCAATCTACACCCCGTGGAGAATAATCCAGAATTTTTTCAAAATTTTTTGATCAGTATTTTTCGAGATATGGTGGGGGACAGCGATTTTTCGCGATTTCTTAAAAATAATACAAGGAAAAGTGAGCCCAAGTATTACATTATATGTATATTTTTTACTCGTGTTTTCACAAGCGTTCATTTGACACCACACTCGATGACGTAGTAAAAAAATTTTTGTTTTACTTCCGATTTTACCCCCCAAAACTAAGCCCTTAAGTCAAAATTTAACTTTCAAAACTACACGGCTCTGATGAGGCCATCAATTCCTATATTATTACCAAATTTCAACTTTCTATGACAAATAGTTTCGAGGAAATCGGGTGTGACAGATAGACACCGAAGTGTTCTTATAACTAAAAACAGAAATTTTCCTTGTTTAAATAATTGAAAAAAGTATTTAATGAATAAAAAACTACAGTCCTTTGATTTAAAATCATTTCAAACAAAATATATGCTCTCTGTTAACGACATACGTGCGTACATTCAAGAATAAAATTCAAATATGGACGATACACATAAAAAAATTGTCAGGTATGCTAAAAAAAATCTTTTAATGCATAAATATAAATAAACCTTTTTTTGTGATGTGTGGCTAAATTGTTATTTTTGCGATATTAAATATTATTTATTATGAAGTTGTAAGTTAAAAAAAATAAATGTTTCTCATATCTAAGAACCCCCTAAGACCTAACAAAAGAAAAATTTCGGATGGTAATTTTTTGTACAAATGTAATAATTTTTCTTAGCAGGGAAAGTAAATACAATAATTTACCTGCTGTTCCATAAGCACATTTTTGTCAATCTAACTATTTGTATGTGTAAAACGTGTTCTTTACTCAATTCAACATTTTTTAGGTTACTCTTTAATCAGATCCCAATCCCTTCTATATATTATTTCTGTTAAAATTAGAAATAATGGAAAGACAAGAACAATGAAATAAAAGTAGTGCGTGCATGTCACGCAATCACCCTTTTAGCTCCTTACCTTATTCCTTTCACCACGTATATATTTTACTACAAAATTATTTTGTACTAATTATCCAATATCCAATTAAAAACCAGGACAAATTACCTTAACTCTATTGAAACGATACAATGACCCCCACCCTTTTCACTTTTCTATCTCCCTTCTCCACCACACCTTATTATATATATTAATGTAAATAATTATGCCCATTCTGATAATACTATCCATCTAAACTGTACAAGAATCGCCCATCTCTTTCATCCTTAAAGTGAGTATAGAGCAGGATATGTCACCAAATTGATCACCTATGAGAATGCTCTGGTGGATGCATTGGAGAGGGGATGCCAAGTGGACTCGATCTACACTGACTTCTCCAACGCATTTGACAGAGTTAGCCATCAAAAACTGTTAGCAAAACTTAGAGCGATGGGGTTTCATGAGCGCTCTGTAAAGTGGCTCGAGAGTATGTTGGTGGGACGCACGCAGAGAGTGAAGACGGGAGGTTTTACGAGTATATCCAATAGTATCGAGGTGACCTCAGGAGTACCTCAAGGTGGGCACTGTGCTCCATTACTATTTAACATCTTTATTAATGACATTCGTCAGGCTGTTCCCGACTGTAGCCTTCTTTTGTTTGCCGATGACTTGAAATTGTACCGTAAAATTGTGACTGAGGCGGATTGCATGAAGTTGCAAGAGAGCATGAATCTTTTTGTGCTTTGGTGCAATTATGTATAATGGATTGTCTTTAAACCCTGGGAAGTGTAGAATGATTAGTTTTTGTAGGAAAAAGAATAAAATAACCATTCAGTACAAGGTTGGTGATGAGGACTTGTGACTGGTCAGTTCTTTGAAGGATTTGGGAGTCATAATGGACGCTCAGTTGTCGTTTAGGGAACATTACTCTTGCATGACAAGAAAGGCATTCTAAATGTTGGGACTTTTTAGAATTGGAAGAGATCTATCTATTGACTCAATGAAGAAGTTCTGTGATAAGATCTCACCTTGAATATGCATCAACGGTATGGTCACCTTACTACAATGTTGACAGCGCAGGGATTGAACGGGTCCAGAATAAATTTATTGGATATTGCTCTTATAGATTGGGGTTGGTTGGTGGCTAGTATGCTTGGTCTGCGGACATCAGAGGACAGGAGAAGGGTGTCAGATCTTTGCACCATATTTAAATTGCTGAATGGTGTTATTGATTGTTCACCCCTCTTAGAGCAGATACAGTTGAAGGTTCCAGAACGTTGCTTAAGAAGAAATGAGATATTTGTCATCGGTCATCACGGTACTAACTATGGAGTCCACTCTCCATTGACGAGATCCTTGCTCTTCCTAAATAATAATCCTTCCATCAATCCATTCGGAGGCTCGCTGTCTGGCTTTAAAGGGCAAGTCATTAAAGTGGTGTGTGACCACTGATATGTTCCCTGCTTATTAGATTGGGTGTTTTGAACTGTGATGTTATTTCATTTTTTTTTGTTCTATCTAAATACTCATTACTGTACTGTTGTCATTACTTTATATATTGAATATTATAACTTTTATAATGGAGCATATATATATATATATATATATATATATATATATATATATATATATATATATATATATATATATATATATATATATATATATATATATATATATATATATATATATATATATATATATATATATATATATATATATATATATATATATATATATATATATATATATATATATATATATATATATATATATATATATATATATATATATATATATATATATATATATATATATATATATATATATATATATATATATAGAGAGAGAGAGAGAGAGAGAGAGTCTTCATACACCACTTGCTTTCTATACTATTTTTCTGTTGTGTTTAATTGTATGTTGTTCCTGTTGTGTGTAATTAATTGAAACTATGAGAAAACATGTTTAAATTAATATTTGAAACTTAACCAACAAGGATTGGTATTAAAAACAACTAAGGAACAGTTTATTTAGAAATTACATCATTGTTCCCTATTTGAAACATTATGTTAAGTTCTTTCCATAAATGCTCAATGGGGTTAACATCGGGTGATTGGGGAGGTGTATGAAGCTGCTGTTGCACATTATGGATCATCCATTCTCGCACCACGGATCATTGTCCTGTTGGAAAATGTAGTATCTTTTTTCGAGTGCTAATTTTTGAACACTTTCTCTTAAACTGCTCTCAAAATGTTCAGATAAACATGCTGATCCATGGTTCCAATAATAAAATGTAAATTTCCAACACCTCCAGTGGACATGCATCCCCCAAAGCACAACACCGCCACCCCCTTGTCTCACCGTAGAACAGATGTTTTTAGTATCGAATGCGGTATTCTTCTTTCTACAAACTTTAGTTCTACTATCAGATTCAAGAAGGTTAATTTTAGTTTCATCATTAAAGATTACGGATTCCCAAAATTCAGGAGGTTTAGTAACGTATTCCCTAGCAAAAGCTAACCGCATTTTGCGTTTAGCTTCCGAAATTAACGGTTTCTTCTTGGCTGCACACCCCTTATAGCCTACCCTGTGTAAACAATTTCTCACCGTTTGTGAACAAACATTTTTCGAAAATAGTTCCCGTATTTTTTCTTTTAATTCTTTTATAGGTCGGCGTCTACGCCGATTGTAGGTGGGGATCTTCCGATCCCGAATTTTGATGTATTAAATTCCACCATAGGTGAAAACCTCTATTATAATATATATATATATATATATATATATATATATATATATATATATATATATATATATATATATATATATATATTTATATTTATGTTTATATTTATGTTTATATTTATGTATATATATATATATATATATATATATATATATATATATATATATATATAAATTAATATTTATTAATGGTGTTACCTCTGTCTTTCGAAAATGTAAATGTTGACTGTACGCCGACGATCCTAAACTGTTCTGTGCGGTTGATTCTTCAAAAGACTGTGTAGACATACAAACTGATTTGAATGAGCTAGTCAAATGGTGTTCCTTAAATAACTTAGAAATTAATTCCTCAAAATGTAGGATTCTCAATTCAATCATAAATGCAAAGATTTTATTAATTTTAATTATTGTTTAGATAACAAGCCTTTACAAGCTGTTGATAGTTTTAATGATTTGGATGTGATTTTTAGCAGTGACTTGAGTTTTAATAGGCACATTGATAATATATTACTGAAAGCATCTCGTATGTTAGGTTTTCTACGCCGTACCTGTTATGATATCTGCGATACTGGAACTATTAAGTCTCTCTTGTTAGGAGTGTTTTGGAGTATAATAGTGTCATATGGGGTCCTGTTTATAATTGTCATATTAATCGTCTGGAGTCTGTCCAAAATAAGTTTGTAAAATTCATTTTATACAAACTGAAGTTTCCCTACAGCAATGTGCCGTACTTGACTCGTACTCAATTAGTAGGTATAGAAACACTTGAAACACGAAGACGCAATGCTTTAGTTTTATTTTTGTACAAATTACTTAACGGTTAGATAAACTGTCATACTTTGCTGTCCCGTGTTGATTTTCGGATTCCAAACAGGACCACTAGATCTCAACAACTGTTTCATATCACTTTCATCGTACATACGGAACACAAGGTTTTTCTAATAGACCCTTAGTAATTATAATGCAAATTTTAGTGATTTAGATCTGTTTAGATATAGTATGACAACATATAAAAACAAAATAAAGTATAGACGTATTAATATAGTAACTCTAAGGCAGGGGTGCTCAAACGGTCGATCCATAATTCTGTAGACTTTTGTAACGTTTTAATGTAGTTCAGAATAAAACATGACTAACAATACTATATACCATAAAAAAAAAACACCTTAGATCAGGGGTGCTCAAACGGTCGATCGCGATCGACAAGTCGATCAGGAGTGCTTTTTGAGTCGATCTCGAGAAAAAAATTCCGATATAGAACTATTCACAGATTTTGTTTTAGGTAACTAAAACAAAATTTAATGAATAAACTACTAAAGTGTATTCGATCCACAATTAGGCCAGACTAACCCCCTCATCATTTTCTTTTATCGTAATAACCCCCTGCTAGCGGCAAAAGGCGGCTTTATCAAAGGAACGCGCGGTACTTGTCAAAAAAAAGCCACGTTTTTGATTCCCGCCGATTTTTCTAGAAACTTCGGGCGGCGTGTTTGACGGGAACATTCGAGACTTCGTTCGCGCCGATATAAATGTTGCGCCTGCAGGAATATGAGTCAGTCTGAGTTTTAACTTGAAGGCGATACATCGATACAAAGTTTGTTAATAAATAGTTCAAAATGAGTGCGGCGAAGAAAAGTAAAACTTATCATTTTAATAACGATTGGGAGGAAGAATTTTTCTTTTGTATTGTAAAGGATAAGTGCATTTGTCTCATTTGCCGTGTCAGTTGCAATACCTAAGCGTGGGAGCTTAGAGAGGCGTCATAAAACGGTTCATAAAAACTATGAAAAGGATTTTCCGTCACAGAGTGAATTAAGAAAACGAAAAGTACGTGATTTGATAACTTGTTTGAAAAAAGAACAAACCATGTTCACAAGACCAGCCAAACAATCAAAAGCTGCAACGATCGCGTCATTTAAAATACCTCATATATTAGCGAAACACAAGAAAACCATTTGATGATGGATTGGTTGTGAAGGAAGCATTTATTGAAGCTGGTGAGACTTTATTTGGAGATTTTAAAAATAAAACAGAGATTATGTCTGCTATTAGAGAACTTCAGTTATCTCGTCCGACTGTCACAAGGCGTGTTGAAGTCATGAGTCAGGACATGGCAGATAAACTAAAACATGATATCATGGAATGTACATACTTTTCTTTACAGTTCGACGAATCCACCGATATGACAGACACTGCCCAGCTGTGTATTTTTATTCGAATGGTATTCAATGACATGTCGGCTAAGGAAGAGTTTTTGACAATGATTCCTGTGAAAGGAAAGACCCGTGGCGAAGATATATATCACGTTTTCTTCAATTTTGTAACAAACTACAAGCTACCAATATATAAACTAGTGTGCATTACAACCGATGGAGCACCAGCAATGACTGGAAACAAAAACGGTTTTTGTGGCATTGTGTCGAGCTAATGATGATTTCCCTTCATTTTTCTCCTTCCATTGCATTATACATCAACAAGTTTTGTGTTCAAAAGTTCTAAACATGGAGGAGATTATGGGCATTGCAATAAAAATTGTGAATTCTATCCGTGCACGTAGCTTGCAACGACGGCTCTTTATATTGCAGTTGGAAGATAGTGAGTCAGCTGAACACACTGATTTAGTTCTTCACACGGACGTCAGGTGGTTGAGTCGCGGAAAATTCTTAGAAAGGTTTCAAGAATTATTGTCCGAAATAACAGCTTTTCTGGACGAAAGAGGTGATGACACTCAGATGCTGAAAACGGAAAATGGCTGTCTGATTTGGTATTTTTGACAGACATCACAATGCATTTAAACACCATTAATTTGGAGCTTCAAGGTAAACGAAAAACTAATATTGAGATGATTAGCGCAATAAACGCATTCAAAAGTAAATTGCAACTTATGATAGACCAACTGAAAAGAAAGGATCTGAAAAATTTTCCGTCTTTGAAAGCAAGGATTCCTCAGTTGAATTATGATATTTATGAGGCAGAATTATCAAATATTTTGGGCCAATTCGAAATACGTTTTTATGATTTCAGTAAATTGGCAAATATCGCATCATTTATGAGTTATCCTTTTTCGTGTAAAAACATTGAAGAATTAGCTACTGAAATAGCAAGTTAGTTTAACATGGACTCATGTTCTGTTGAAAATGAGTTAGTGCAGATTATATCAGATATACATCTCAAAGCCACATCATCTGATACAAAATTCTGGTGTTTTATATCTGAAGATAAATATCCGAATCTAAGGCAAATCGCCCTTCAACTGACGGCAATGTTTGGGTTAAATTACTTGTGCGAGTCTGCATTTTCTGAAATGAAGATAATTAGGTCAAAATATCGCAATCGACTAACTGACGAACATATGTCATCATGCTTGCGATTAGCACTCGGTAATTACGTACCCTCTTATGAAAAGTATGCTGAGGACATGCAGTGCCACGCTTCAACATCCAAAGTCACTCTTTAGTTAAGGTTAGACACTAGAACTCGTTTGTTTTGTAAGAACCAATAAACGCGCAATTTTGAATAATTACGAGTTTTTTCATTGACATTTTAGAGCAGACCTACACTTACCTTGACTAAAAAAATGCATATTGTGCGGAAAACTAATATCTATGCCACGATACACCCTACCTAGACGACAATCCTGCATCACACTTACTTGCAGCCTCTCAGAGTCGATCGATCGTAGTCTAACAATATTGAGGTAGATCGCCAGCAGTTCAAGTTTGAGCACCCCTGCTCTAAGGCAACGACAGTAACAATTTATCTGTTATCTTTTTGTAAATTATTATATGTGCATTCTTTTTTTTTGTAACTGTAATTACTGTTTTACTATTTGGAGTTGTTGCTCTGTAAGTATTCATTGTATAAATAAAATAATATATATATATATATATATATATATATATATATATATATATATATATATATATATATATATATATATATACTCTCCCACCCCTTTCGCCCGTTTTATATTTTAATATAATTAATTATAGAAAATATTTTTTTTAATAACTCAACCAAAACCAACAAAAAATTACGATAATACTATTAAAACCAACCTTTAGCAAGGAAAGTAAAACGTAGTTTTAAGATTAGTAAGTTTAGTTTAGTTAAGATTTTTAAAGAACTTTTCTAAGGAGTTAAGATAGAAACTATCGCGCTTCGTGTTTTTGATATGTGACACAAACTTTACATCTTATAAAACCTGTATATTATTTTCCGCTTTATAGAACTCGCAATTCTAGAAACTTCAATACAGATTTTTATGGTGTTATCGTGCAAAATAACGAAAAAAGAAACGTATTTCCTAAATCTGGTGAAATTGGCTATGCACGTTTGACAATAAAACAAATTGACATTGCCATCTGTTCATGTTAAGAATTTTGGTGGTAATAGTAGTAGTAGGGTAAATCAAAGTGTAGCTATAAAAATTACTTTTTCGGAGAATATGAAAGGGGAAACATATATATATATATATATATATATATATATATATATATATATATATATATATATATATATATATATATATATATATATATATATATATATATATATACAGTCTCTGGCCAAATTATTAGACGCACTGTATTTTTTTTAGTAATTTTATGTTTCTTAAGAGTTTTTATATGCAATAATGGTATATTTAAACTACAATATTATTGATTTTTATTTAAAAGGATTGTTGTAGACTACATATTTGTATTTATTTTTAACATATGGCAACACTGTGTTGACAAAGTGATACATGAACGTAAACAAGTACAAACCTGTATCAGTCGCGATCGGAATCGACTCAGGTACGGACGTGTTTCTGTGGCTTTATGGACTGTGATTGTTTGTTTAACAGTTTTATACTACTCAGTTATTAGTTTATTTTGTATGCAGTGTTTTAAAAAAGTAATTGGACTATTTTCATTATGGGTAGAAAAGGCGATCTTTCACCACGTAAACAAGCTGAAGTGAAGGCCCTTGTGATTGCGAAAACATTTACAAACCGAGAAATATCACGAAGATTGGAGGTTTCTGAAGCTAGTGTACGACGCATAAAAAAGAAAATTGAGTCAGGGAAGGAATTAAGCCCGAAAAGAAAGAAAAGATGCGGTAGAAAACCAATTTTCACTCCACGGTCAGAGAGATGTTTGAAGAAAATTTGTGTAGAAAACAGATTTGCTACCACAAAGGTAATAAAATCACAACTCCAGGATGCTAGCGTAAATGCTTCTGAGCGCACTGTTCGAAGAAAATTGAAAGAATTAGATTTTAAGGCCTGTCGCCCCGCCAGGAAGCCCAAGTTAACAGCTGCAATGAAAGCAAAGCGCCTGAAGTGGGCCAAACAATGGCAAGACAAAGATGTGGACTTCTGGAGATCGGTAAGATACAGCAATTTAATCAATAATTGATACATTATTATCATTTTCAGTTAAATAAAGCAAATAAACATGGAAGTTCATATATTTTTTTCCTATTTTTGACAGGTCTGCTTCAGTGACGAAAGCACATTCGAAATTTTGCAGAATAAAGCTCAGTATGTGCGTCGTCGTCATGGAGAAAAGTTTCATCCTGATTGTGTCGTCCCGACGGTTACCATCCCACCAAAGTGATGATTTGGTCAGTCATCAGCGGCAAGGGCACTGGACGTCTGTACGTCGTCAAAGGAATAATGAGGCAAGATCAGTACAAAGAAGTATTACAAAATCGGTTGATTCCGCAGCTCAGAGAATGGTTTCCAAATGGGGAACCATTCACTTTCATGCAAGATGGAGCTCCCTGCCACACTGCTCGGTCTGTTAAAGCTTTTTTGGCAGAAAAAATATCCCTCTGTTGGATTGGCCGGGTAATAGCCCTGATATGAAAATGTGTGGGAGCTGATGAAAAGAGAAGTGGCTAAAGATGTGAGTACCAACAAAACCCAGCTCCTAGAAAAGATTATTCATGTGTGGAATCATCATCCTCAAATGCAGGAGACAGTACAATCTTGCATTGATAGCATGCCGCGCAGAATTAAAGCTTTGATAGCGGCTAAAGGTGGCTCAACTAAATATTGACTTTTACTAACATTAATTTCACTTTTCTTTAAAACTTAATAAACTTATGCTTTTCTAAATTAATGCTGTTTTATTTATGTCAAGTAAATAGGTAATTGATTGGATAATGTAAAAATAAAAAACAAATCAATTTAAAATAATAAAACGGTACAATATCACTCGGTAATTAATATTTTACATGAAATCTTGCAGTGCGTCTAATAATTTGGCCAGGGACTGTATATATTATATACATAAGAAATATTCATTAGGCGTGATTATGACAAAAGACGAGCACAACGGAAGTATACAAGACCTTATCAAAGCGAAAGGAGAATCCCTATCTTAAAAACCTTTCCAAGAATTATAGTCACATCCTGAGACAAGGTTTACACGAAAGAAAAGAATTACACAAAAAGGAAAAACTCTGAAAATAAAAAATCTGCAATACTTCTATATTGTGTGTGTAATTATTATGAAAGCCAAACGAGAATCATTGTTTGTTATTTTCGATTTCAGAAAATCCAGAAGATTCTATAAGAAATATTGTTGACAAAACATATTACAGGATATAAAATAACTTACTGAAACATAGTTATCACCCACATAGGGTTTTACCAGTGCAGCATTTAACTCGGTAAAACAAATAATTCCGTTTACGCTTGTGTCAGGAGATAATGCAATATATGGAACAAAATGCGCAACTGTTAAATAAAATTATTTGGACTGACAAGTCAATTTTCTCAGCAGTCTACAGCCTACAACCAACCAACCAATTTAGAATATATTCTGCTTCTTTTAATAAATATAATGGTATTTACTTTTTTCTCTATTAGCTAAAACTATGCGCAGTAATTTTACTTCGTTAGATTAGATTTTTTATAATATACCGAAACCCGGTGATCCATTAATTTTTTTTAGAAACCTGACACACTTAGATTCCACTAAATCGTAAATCGTCCTTTTCAGTCGCCCGTCCTTGAGTCCACTGTTAATCTTGGATCACGTTTAGACGTAAACAAGCGGGGCCCTGTTCCCTACCGGGTAAAACTTGTAGCACCTACACATACGCGCCCCTATCGTAGCCGTTAGAAATTTCTTTGCACCGCGTGTGTTTTTTAACTTCCGACTTAATATTCACTAAAATAAATAAATATTTTTCTCCGTCAATGTGCCTTACGTAAGAACCGGTAGAACGCATCTGTCAAAAACTTTTCTGTTCTTCGTTGAATTTCATGTGTTTGGTTGTCCCGTCCTATCCTGACTTCGTGTCCTAGGTGTTTATATCGGTTTACTTGCTCGATCTCCAGGTTATTCAGTTTTATAGCGTCGTTTAATAGAATATTTGTCATAAATTGGGGGATGGATAAATTGATTTTTAAACCAACCTATTCTGAAGATTCTTGAAGCTTGTGCGGGATAGTTCGTGCTTCTTGCAGAATTATAGTCACATCCTGAGACAAGGTTTACACGAAAGAAAAGAATTACACAAAAAGGAAAAACTCCGAAAATAAAAAATCTACAATACTTCTATATTGTGTGTGTAATTATTATGAAAGCCAAACGAGAATCATTGTTTGTTATTTTCGATTTCAGAAAATCCAGAAGATTCTATAAGAAATATTGTTGACAAAACATATTACAGGATATAAAATAACTTACTGAAACATAGTTATCACCCACATAGGGTTTTACCAGTGCAGCATTTAACTCAAAACAAACAAATAATTACGTTTACGCTTGTGTCAGGAGATAATGCAATATATGGAACAAAATGCGCAACTGTTAAATAAAATTATTTGGACTGACAAGTCAATTTTCTCAGCAGTCTACAGCCTACAACCAACCAACCAATTTAGAATATATTCTGCTTCTTTTAATAAATATAATGGTATTTACTTTTTTCTCTATTAGCTAAAACTATGCGCAGTAATTTTACTTCGTTAGATTAGATTTTTTATAATATACCGAAACCCGGTGATCCATTAATTTTTTTAGAAACCTGACACACTTAGATTCCACTAAATCGTAAATCGTCCTTTTCAGTCGCCCGTCCTTAAGTCCACTGTTAATCTTGGATCACGTTTAGACGTAAACAAGCGGGGCCCTGTTCCCTACCGGGTAAAACTTGTAGCACCTACACATACGCGCCCCTATCGTAGCCGTTAGAGATTTCTTTGCACCGCGTGTGTTTTTTTAACTTCCGACTTAGTATTCACTAAAATAAATAAATATTTTTCTCCGTCAATGTGCCTTACGTAAGAACCGGTAGAACGCATCTGTCAAAAACTTTTCTGTTCTTCGTTGAATTTCATGTGTTTGGTTGTCCCGTCCTATCCTGACTTCGTGTCCTAGGTATTTATATCGGTTTACTTGCTCGATCTCCAGGTTATTCAGTTTTATAGCGTCGTTTAATAGAATATTTGTCATAAATTGGGGGATGGATAAATTGATTTTTAAACCAACCTATTCTGAAGATTCTTGAAGCTTGTGCGGGATAATTCGTGCTTCTTGCATATTGTCTGTTATTAAGACAAAACAAAGGTGATTTAACTTTTCACCATCAATGTTAAACCCAATTTTTTCACAACAAATTGTTTGAAGAGAAAATACAGGTTTAGCGTTGACACGATTTTACCACGTAGCTAAAAATATATTTTATTCTAAATCCCATAAATACGATGTTTTGTAATCTACTAGTAATATTGTTTAAAACGGTTTTTTATTGTTTATTCATAATTTTTTGCGGCAATATGAAACAGAAACCATTATTTTATGTTCCTTACAATTATTATAGACACCTGTTTATACAGAAAAAGGCCAAGAAAACACAAAATTAGGGCAAATTCTAGTAAATACTCTATCATCAATCAACTTTTGATTGCTTTTTTTGTATTCTAAATATTTATATTAAATACCTGAGTCAAATACAAACCTATTTTAGTATAACCTTCTTTTTAAGTAACGATTCATTTTCGCGCCCATAAAAATAAATCAGTTGCAAAATATTTTTAGTTTTATTACACGTCGTCAATCATAGTTTTTGACAGCAAAAGAGGGATATATTATTTTAATATAATAATAAAGAGCTTATATATGTGTTCAGTTCCATTACAGTTAATAAGTCATTAGAGAGACTTTATCGGAACCTCTATAATTAATTCACTTGCCATATAACTTGTCGGCTTCTGAAAGAGTTTTTTTGTTTAAAAATTTAATATAATCGGCTACATTCATCAAGGCAGATTGGAAAATAAATTTCGAATAATATACAGTGACTCACAGCTTAAATGATGCAGTCGCTATAAGACAAGACTAACTGGTCTCAGTGTCTCTTTATTTATTTGGAAAAAACAGTCTTCTAAAAAAGTACGAATTACTTTTTGTCTTAAATATGCCTTACTTAATTAACAATAAATAATTAATCAAATCATATGCAGTTTTAACGTCACAGCTTAAATGATGCAAAATAACCACAGGGGTCAAAACTTTTGACGCATTTTGAAATTTACGAAGGCGGCGTTGCTTTGATTTCTTAGTGCAATTGTTTTTTGTTTAGTTTGACATTTTTTCATTCAATAAAACGAAATTGTCTAAGAATGGGTCGTCAAACTACAATTTCTGAGAGAAATTTAATTATTACTCATTACAGGAATGGATACAGCCAAAGAGACATAGCCAAAATGGTAAATAAATGTCCGTCAACTGTTCAGCATATCATTGAACGTTACCGGAATGAAAATAGAGTCGAGAATAAGTCAAGGTTGGCTCCAAATAAGATCTTCAATGAACGTGAAGAAAGATGGATTTTAAGAGAGGTATCAAATAATCCAAAAAAAAGTGCGCCAAAGTTGTGCGCCGAGGTGGAAAGACAGTTCGGAAAAAGGTGTAACCCCAAAACAGTTCGACGGATCTTGCGAAATAATAATTTACATGGTCGAACTGCTAGAAATAAGCCTTTCATTAGCCAAAGAAATAGACGCGCGAGATTGGAATTTGCCAGAGAGCATATCAATAAAGACTTGAACTTCTGGAATTCAGTAATATTTGCTGATGAGACCAAAATAAACTTATTTGGGTCCGATGGAAAAATATCAGTGTGGAGAAAGCCTAACGAAGAATTAAAATTCAAAAATATGAAAGCTACGGTAAAGCAGGGTGGAGGTGGAGTGATGTTATGGGGCTGTATGTTATCTGCAGGAGTAGGTAACATGCATTTCGTCGAAGGGAATATGAACCAATATGTGTACTTGGATATACTAAGGCAGGATCTCGTCGCTAGTGCCCAAAAATTAGATATTGAAAACAATTATCGGTTCTGTCACGACAATGATCCAAAGCACACGTCATTTTGAGTCCGCAGTTGGTTGCTTTATAACTGTCCAAATGTTATTAAAACACCAGCCCAGTCACCAGACTTAAATGTAATTGAAAATTTGTAGCTGAAATGAAAAAATAAAGTAAATAGTGCCCCAATATCATATAAAACTGAATTAAAAGTAAAAATTACTGAAGCATGGAACACTATTTCCCCGGAGTGTACTAGAAAGTTAGTTGAATCAATGTCCAGAAGATTACAAGCCGTTATTGATAATGAGGGAGGTCCGACCAAATATTAGCAGGCTTATTTCAAATTCTACAATTTGTTTTCTCTAATAATTTTGGTATATTGAATTTTGCATCATTTAAGCTGTGACGTTAAAATCGCATATAATTTAATTAATTATTTATTGTTAATTAAGTAAGGCATATTTAAGACAAAAAGTAATTCATACTTTTTTAGAAGACTCTTTACTAATTTAACTTCAATAAGTTGTTTTTTTCCAAATAAATAAAGAGGCACTGAGACCAGTTAGTATTTTCTTATAGCGACTGCATCATTTAAGCTGTGAGTCAGTGTATAGCAGACAAAGTAGACGAGAACTAAATAAAATATAAATATTTTTAATTAGACTGATCTGTAAACACAATAAATATTGCTTCCATATTACAATCCAAGGATCCAGAAGACTCGTTAAGCTGTAAAGGGTTCGTTAAGCAAAGGGCTTCTTAAACACCTAGATATCCAGCTATGTATGGTTGGGATGTCAGGAATTCTCGCTAAACAACCAAAATATACTCTCAATGCCTTCCAACTCACACGATTATAAAAAATAGCGCCTCTTTAAGAACAGGGCGTTTTAATATTTAGAGTTCTTTGTAAAATTTTTTTTAGATGGGGTTTTACTTAGGAAAGGGTTCGTTCTTGTGAAATATCTCCTCCTCCCCCGGAGACCGATTTTTAAACTGGATATAGATTTTCAAAGTTCCTTTCTACGAAACTGTTCTTTTCTGCAGAAAACTGATTTTGAGTTTTCCGTTTTGAAAACGGCCTAAACTTTTAAAGTTTCACTACAAGAAAGTTTTATTTCGTCAAGGGACCCCCCTCCCCCTGGTTGCAGTTTGGCCTCCTCTTCTCTGCGTTTAGTGTTCTCTTTTCTCTTTAAAGAAACGGCCTTTGTATTCATAGACGCACCCCTTCCCTTCAATCTAGCTACGCCGCTGGAAGAAACTGTAAAACTGCATAATCGAGATCGCGACTGGCATGTGTTACTAAGGCTACGACCAAAACAAGACCATAAAATCGTCTCGATTCTAATCATTAACCACAAAAATTGACAAATATATGAAATGAATGTCCAGGGTACATCTAGGTTTACACATGTGTCTAATATTATACGAACGTATGTAAATGACAACTAACTCGAATCCCTTGTCTATGTGTATGTACATACCACCAGATATATAGATAGATAGTAATCGATGTCAATTTAACCAATTGCAGTATTTTATTTACACAAATCGATCGAAGATTCTCATTCAATGGCTCTCTATTGAAATGTTCCGGTTTTTATCGACAAGGTCTTTTCATCGTATAAAAGAAAAGAAACATTTTTATTTCTTACAAATTTGGTGCCAAGATGGAGTTTTTGGTAATCATTGTAAGGGAAAGAATACTGTTCAATCAAGATAATAAAAATGTTTTTAAATATGAATACATACAGGTCTTAAATATATAGTTGTGTATATGTTTCTATAAGGTAAAATAAAAAATATCTTACGATAAGCTCTCAAACATTATACATGCCTTTAACCTTGTAAAAGTAATAAGATAAGTCATTAAAAGTAATAAAGGAATGAGAAGAAAAATATCAAATTATTGTTGTCAAAAAATTGACATAATTAATGCAAATATATTTTATGGTAAAGGACTGTCATACAAATGGAGGTCGATAGGCCTAAGAATAATCTATTCAATGGTAATGTAGTCCAAGTTAATGCTACGGTATTTTTATATTAAGCTAGCAATCTAGTCATTAAAATGGTGCTGCAGGTATATCCCTAAAGCGCGTATGCGGATAAAGTAATTCACGTTGGTCTTGAATCGCTGTAAATTGTACCCGGTGAGGAACCCAGTCTTGGGCAAGTGACAGTGACAAGTTGAATTCATACGGATGTGAAGTATTAGCGCGACGTGCATTCCTAATGTGCACCGCTTTGGGAGCAATTAAGCGGATTACATCTTTCGAACACTTTCCATGAAACTACTCAGTATATATCACCACTACACCAAACACTTTATTTTTGCACTCGACGCGCGTTTCGCTAACCATGTTAGCTTCATCAGGAGCGATGATTGACTAAAGCTAAACTACAAATCTACCATATTTATACTTAGCCTAACCCTAGAATTACTCAAGCGGAACTAATGACATAGGCAAGGCCATCAGTTCCGGTCAAGTAACCAGTAGAGGGGACTATAAGGAATAGGCCCTCTGTCTTTATTTAAACTACTTTTACATTTTATGATTTCCATACTTTCGTATGCGTTCAACAATCTCCTATCAGATACATTTTTTATTAATCTTAGATTATCTAATGTTACAGTATGATCAGCTTCAAGGGCATGTTTGGCAATGCTAGACTTTTCTGTTCTATTGTATCTTAAGTGTGCTAAATGTTCTTTAAATCGTGTTTTAATTGACCTTTTAGTTTGCCCAACATACTTTTTGTCACAATCATTACAACTAATTTCATAAATTCCACTTTTCTCACAATTAGGAATCTTATCTTTGGGATTTCCTAAGATATTCCTCAGATTGTCTGATGACTTATAGACTAAGGTGAGGCCTACCTTATTAAATACCTTATTGAGTCCCTTGCTATATTTCGGATTATATGGTATGGAGACATACTTGATGTTATTTTTTTCCGCGTGTAAAAAAGGTGGAATTCTGAATATTAAACCTAAATTTATGTCTATTTATTAGCTTATTTACTAAGTCATCGTCATAACCATTAACTCTAGTTATATTTCTAATACGATTCCTTTCTTTATTAAAGTTTACTCTATTCAGAGGGAAAGTGACCAAACGATGAACTAAAAAATGTAATGAGGCTAATTTATGTTGTTTGCAATGAAATGAATCATTAGGAATATATCTATCTGTTACTGTGTCCTTCCTATAGATATCAAATTCTAATCTATTATTATTTTTAATAATTAAAATATCTAGAAAAGGCAATTGTCCTTTGTTCTCAATTTCGTACTTTCCATGAAAATACTTGTAGAATTGACTCAAGACGCCTGCTGTTCTTCTATCTTCCAAGGAATCAAGGTTGCTGGTCAGTTCTAGGTGTTCAGTCAGACGAACAGTTCTATTCGGAATAGAATCCAGCAAATGCAGAGCCCTAAACGTGGGAGCAATATTTCATCGTTGGTCAAACTTGAGCTTTCTACAGAATTAACAACTGTTGTGGAGCATAAAGCGTTCTAGTTCTAAATAACCCGCCCGGCTTGTGAGAAGCTCTTTTTGCTATACTTGCTACATATTCGTGCTAAGACGTATTTGCTCCCAAATTAACGCCTAACAAATTGAGTTGCGATGCTAGAGGATACTAGAGGCTATGCTACTGTTAGTGTTCAAAGTAATTTGACGAAAAAAAGAGTTCGTTGCCTTTTTCGAGTTTTTACGATTTTCTTTCTCTCGAAGAATGAGTGAAATAGTTCGAGCCTTATGTAGTGATAAAATTATCGGCGATGTATGACAATAATGTTTCATTGGGGCAGAGACTCCGTTCAGGATGATGCTAGGCAGGCTGTTTGAAGCAAGTACTGAGAAAACCATCAGGCTTGTGGAATTGCTGCTGTCAAATGGCCGAATGAAGATCCCAGTGCTTGATAAAGAAACTAGAGTATCCGAAACTACACTTTTCAAGATTGTGCATGAAGATTTAGAGATGAAAAACGTTTCTGCACGATGAATCGTCATACTCCTTAAACTGGAGCAATGGTTTGCTAAAGGCTCTCCATCTCCAAAGAAGGTGAGAAATCAGTCGTCTTATGGAAAGTTGATGGCAAGGATTTTAAGGGGATTGAAAAGGAATGTTCCTTATTGAGGAGAGGCTTACGAAATCCAAACCTGAAGGGGAGCTATTAGAGAAAAACGTCCCAATTCATGAAGATTCAAAGTTTTGCTGCTGCACGATAAGTGCAGGATCTACGTGGTTCGCATAGTTCAAATCATTACCGAATGCTGTGGATTCACTGCGACTATTTTTTTAAACCTCAGGGGCAAATATTCCCCAGTTAATGAGACGAAAGCTGCTCTAGCGTCGTTTTTGAGGTGCAATCAAAGACTTTTTGTGGAATGGAATATAACAACTCGAGAAACGTTTTAAGTAAATGTGTTAGTATAAACGGTAGTTATGTGGATAATTTTTTTTTTAAGCTCCTTGAGTAGTTAGTAGATAAACAACCACGTAGCATAAAAGTTTACAAATACATGTGGAGTACATACATTTTTTAAAGGTGTCAAGTATGTTTTTAATAAATAATATTAACAAAAAATAATAACCGGGCAAGTTGGACTTGCGGAATTAGTGTTCCTTACGTTGATTGCTTTTAGAATAAAAGTTTTTATTACGGAGGTATAAAATGATCAAAACACACTTCAAATGAGTTTTTAACAAAGTTTTTTTTCAGATCTTTACTGAACACTGATGACTTTAAAATCTTTTTTTTATGTGCCAATTATTAACGGTGATCATTTTTGTTCAATCTACACCCTATGGAGAATATTCCAGACTTTTTTCAACATTTTTTGATCGGTACTTTTCGAGATAAGAGCGAGGGGACAGTGATTTTTTCGCGATTTTTAAAAATAATACTAAGAAAAGTGCGCGCAAGTATTACATTATATACTACTTTGATCAAAAAATAGTATAATTTTTAAATTTAAATCGCCCGGGCATTTCCAAATCGGATTAATTTTTTTTCGTTAGGTTGGTAGGACCTTAACTGTAATCTGTGTCAAATTTTAAGACCATAGGGTCAGTAGTTGATAAGATTCGCTTGCATTCGTTCAACAACAAAAGGACGTCTTTCGATTTTTAACATGAGTGAAAAAATTCAGAAAAGAAGTTGCATTAAATTTTGTTTTAAAAATGGTTTTTCGGCTTCCCAAACGTTCGAAATAATAAAAAAGTCATTTAGTGATGATGCTCTATCCAGAGCAAGTGTTTTTGATTGGTATAAATTGTTTAAAGAAGGCAGAGAACCTGTGGAGGACGATGAACGTCGTGAAGCTATTCGTCTCAAGAGGGCGGAATTATGGGCCGATAACTCTTGGTTTTTTCATCACGATAATGCGCCTTCTCACACAGCATTGGTTCTTCGCGACTTTTTCATCAAAAATTTAACTCATATCATTCCGCAATTTCGCTCCGTCGGACTTCTGGCTATTCTCCGAACTCAAAAAAACGCTTCGAGGACATTGTTTTGAGTCGATTGAGGAGATTAAAACCGAATCGAAGAGGGCTTTAAAGGCCATTCCAGAAATCGACTTCAACAACTGTTTCGAAGACTGGAAAAAACGTTAGCATAAATGTACTGTATCCAAGGAGGATTACTTTGAAAGGGACGAAATAAATTTGGAAAAATAAATAACCCGTTTGCGTTTTATTTCAAAAGTCTTACTATTTTTTGATCACCGAGTATATTTTTGAACTCGTGTTCTTACAAGCTTTCATTTGACAGCCCACTTGATGACCTAGTAAAAAAATTATTTTTCACTTCCGATTTCACCCCCTAAAAATAACCCCTTAAATCAAAATTTAACATTCAAAGGTACACGGCTCTGATGAAGCCATCAATTCCTATATTAGTCCCAAATTTTAACTTCCTATGTCAAATAGTTTCGGAGAAAATCGGGTGTGACGGACGGACAGATGTACAGCGAAGTGATCTTATCAGTGTTCCGTACGGAACACTAACAAACAAAACAATGCCTTATCGTTTCCTTGTATGGTTCTTTGACATGAATTATGTTTTACGAAGGTAGAACAAAGGGTTTTTCTTGAGATTTATTATTATAGACATCATCCTTGCAAGTACTAAACGTTTCGCAACCGTTATTCACTTTTGTAATGCGCTCAAAAGCTCTTAAAGCACATTTAATTCTTGAAACAACTTTAAGGGCTTTGAATCCTTTCCGAAATATTTTGGCAAAAAATCTTTCAGGTAAGTCCTACACCGTAATATGGAGACATTAATAGGTTTACCTTGCACTTCTAAAAGGAGATTATGTTTCATAAATTCTAAGAACGTTTCGTACACCGAAACACCTAAAATAATGAAAACATTTTTGATCCAACTTTTTTTAAGAAGCGACAAATATTTTCCTTAGCTCAGTCTTGCGATTCTCAAAAAGACTTTATATTTTAATTGTCATTTTTCAGTAAAGAAAACCTGAATATAAATCTCAATACCTGATACTGATTTTTATCACATTTATTCTTTCCATTGCCATGCAAAAATGACATAATCTGCGAATTCTTCTATAATATATATAAAATGCAACGTCGCTTTGTCTGTCTGTCTGTCTGTCTGTCCGTTAGTGCGCTTATCACTGGAGAACCACTTATCCGATTTACGTACTTTTTTTTTTAAAAACATACATATGTTCTCTGGCCAGGTTATAGGCTATATTTTATTACGGTAGGTAGCATAAGGAATGAGCAGTGACGTAAAATAGTGAGTAAAGTCGGAAAAAAGTTTGCCGCTAGCGCGTTCCTTTGCAATACACAGCCTAAACCATTAATTATAGAATAATATTATGTAGCAGAGAATATCTATAATCTATAATCTACAATATATATAAAATGCAATGTCTCTCTGTCTGTCTGTCTGTCCATTAGTGCGTCTATCACGCGAGAACCACTTATCCGATTTACGTGTCTTTTTTTAAATTCATACATATATTCTTTGGCCAGGTTATATAATAATAATAATAATAATAATAATAATCTCCCAAACTACACAATAATAACACCCCCTGGATCAAAGCCGAAGAAGACAAACATAAACATGTGACAGAACAAGAAAATACCACATTTAATACACAAGAAATTACAGAAACTATCAAACACACACACAACTGGAAATGTCCTGGAATAGACAATATACAAAACTTCTGGTACAAACAGTTTACCACCACACACGAAGCACTCACACACCAAATCAACAAAGCCATTCTACAACCACACACATTTCCCACTTTCCTCACACAAGGAATAACATACGTTAAACCCAAAAGCTCAGACACCACAAACCCGTCAAACTACCGACCTATCACCTGTCTTCCAACCCTATACAAGATCATCATAGCCACAATTTCGAAGAAAATAGGACAACAATATCCTCACAGAAGAGCAGAAGGGATGCAGGAAAAATAGTCGAGGATGCAAAGAGCAGCTGATTATAGATAGCGTGATTATGGGACAAACCAGAAAAGCCTTCGACTCCATACCCCACAGCTGGTTAATTAGGGCCCTAGAAATCTATAAAATCAACCAACACCTCAGGCAGTTTCTCGCGCAAATTATGAAAACATGGAAAACCAAAATACGCCTAGAAACACAAACCGAACGGATCCAAACAGAAGAGCTGTATATCAGACGGGGTATATTTCAGGGAGACTCGCTCAGTGCTCTATGGTTTTGCCTCTGTCTCAATCCACTCTCAAATATACTAAACAGAACAGAGCATGGCTTCAATATCAGACACCAAAAAGTAAATCAACATAAAATAAACCACCTCCTATATATGGACGACATAAAACTCTACGCTGCCACACAAACACAGCTGAAAGCACTCCTCAAAATCACAGAAATATTCACCTTAGATGTCAATATGGAATTTGATATAAGTAAATGCAAAGTGCTCCACATCAACAAAGGCCAATGGAAGTGCCACCATGAGACAGAAACCATCAACAATGAAACGCTCGATAACATGTTCGATAAAGAAACATACAAATATCTAGGCTTCCAACAAAGCACCAAACTCAACCACACTCACATCAAAACAGAGCTCAGAACCGAATTCAAAAACAGACTGCAAACAAAACTCAACTCTAAGAATCTCACTAAAGCCATCAACACGTTCGCTATACCTATACTCACATATTCATTTGGTATCATCAAATGGTCACAAACAGACATAGAAAATATTCACATCCTTATACGATCTCAATTCACCAAATACAGGAAATTACACCCCAACGCATGCAAAGAAAGACTTACCATCGAGAGGAAGGCAGGAGGAAGAGGAATTATAGACATCAGATCATTACACACAAAACAAATACAAGCACTTAGGAAATTCTTTCACAGCAAGCAAACCAGCCTCCACACAGCGACAGTGAAAGCAGACAAAAACTACACACCTCTCGACTTAGCCAGGCATGATTCAGCTGCCAAAGTGGTTCACCAAGCACTGGCTACAACATACAGACTCATAGAAAACACAGATCCCTACTACAAATACACGCCAACATCCATACTTGAAAATGAAGATTACAAGCTCTATTGGGATATCGGTATCCATACAGATAAAACAGTCTCCGCCAATAGACCCGATATTACTTTTCAGTGCAAAAAAGGAAAAGTCACCTATCTGATTGACATAGCTGTCCCCAACGACACAAACATCCAAGCGAAATACACAGAAAAAATTTCCAAATACACAGACCTTGCAACGGAAATGAAAAGGCTATGGAGACAGGAAAAAGTCATCATTGTCCCCCTCATTATATCAGCCACAGGCCTTACACCAATAACATTCACACCACATTTAGTGCAATTGGGACTCAACACGGACCTACACAGAAACATTCAGAAGTCAGTGATTTTGAAAACATGTAACATTGTCAGGTCATTCCTTAATACGGAATGGTAATAGCGTTTGTGCTGACTTGGTTTCGGCCAGTCAGCCAAACATGGAACCACATTGATCAAATGTGAGAGAGAAGAGCTTTTTGTAATAATAATAATAAATAGGCTATGGAGACAGGAAAAAGTCATCATTGTCCCCCTCATTATATCAGCCACAGGCCTTACACCAATAACATTCACACCACATTTAGTGCAATTGGGACTCAGCACGGACATACACGGAAACATTCAGAAGTCAGTGATTTTGAAAACATGTAACATTGTCAGGTCATTCCTTAATATGGAATGGTAATAGCGTTTGTGCTGACTTGGTTTTGGCCCGTCAGCCAAACATGGAACCACATTGATCAAATGTGAGAAAGAAGAGCTTTTTGTAATAATAATCTATATCTATAATATATATAAAATGCAACGTTTCTCTATCTGTCTGTCTGTCCGTTAGTGCGCTTATCCCTCGAGAACCACTTATCCGAATTACGTGATTTTTTAAATTCATACATATGTTCTCTGACCAGGTTATAGATATATATTTTATTACATCTATAATATATATAAAATGCAACGTATCTCTGTCTGTCTGTCTGTGTGTCTGTCCGTTAGTGCACTTATCACTGGAAAACCACTCATCCGATTTTCGTACTTTTTTTTTAAAAACATACATATGTTCTCCGGTCATGTTATAGGCTATATTTGATTACGATAGGTAGCATAAGGAATGAACAGTGACGATAATAGTAAATGAAGTCGGAAAAAACTTTGCCGCTAGCGCGTTCTCTTGCAATACACAATCTAAACCATTAAATATGGAACACTATTATGTAGCAGAGAATATCTATAATCTATAATATATATAAAATGCAATATCTCTCTGTCTCTCTGTCTGTCCATTAGTGCGTTTATCACGCGAGAACCACTAATCCGATTTACATGTCTTTTTTTTAATTCATACATATCTTCTTTGGCCAGGTTATATAATAATAATAATAATCTATCTATAATATATATAAAATGCAAAATCTCTCTGTCCGTCTGTCTGTCTGTCTGTCTGTCTGTCTGTTCGTCCTTTAGGGCGCTTATGACTGGAGAACCACTTATCCGATTTACGTGCTTTTTTTTTAAATATACATATGTTCTGTGGCCAAATTATAGACTATATTTTACTACGTAAGGTAACATGAGGAATAAGCAGTGACGATAGTAGTGAATCAAATCGGAAAAAAGTTTGCCGCTAGCGCGTTCTCTTACAATACACTGCCTAAACCACTAAATATGGAACAATATCATGTAGCAAAGGATATCTATAATATATATAAAATGCAACGTCTCTCTGTCTGTTTCTCCGTTTGTGCGCTTATCACTGGAGAACCACTTTTTTTTTAAACATACGTATGTTCTCTGGCCAGGTTATAGGATATATTTTATTACCTTAGGTGACATAAGGAATAAGCAGTAACGATAATAGTGAATCAAGTCGGAGAAAAGTTTGCCTCTCACGCGTTCTCTTGCAGTACACTGCCTAAAGCATTAAATATGGAACAATGGCACGTGTTTTTATAAATTTATATATATGTTCTATATAATTCGATATAAGCCTAGATAATGGGAGATAAGGTGAGATAATGGGAGATAAGGAGAAACAATGGGAGATAAGTCGAGATAAGCCTCGATAATGGGAGATAAGGTGAGTTATGGGAGATAAGTATAAATAGTGGGAGATAAGGAGAAATAATGGGAGATAAGCAGAGATAAGTCTAGATAATGGGAGTTATGGTGAGATAATGGGAGATAAGGAGAAATAATGGGAGATGAACACAGATAAGCCTAGATAATGCAAATTATGTAGAGATAATGGGAGATAAGGAGAAATATTGGAAGATAAGGGGAAATAATGGGAGATATTTTATTACGTTGGGTAACATAAGGAATAAGCAGTGACGATAGTAGTGACTCAAGTCCACGCGAGCGGAGCCGCGGGCCCGGCTAGTACATCATATAGTAACATAATACAAGAGAGCTAAAATTTAAAAACTGCCGGGGGAATTACCATTGAGAATCAAATTAAAAATTGTTTGTTTTTTTTTATATGATCACTAGCCGTGCCCTCGGCTCCGCTCGCATGGACTTGATTCACTATTATCGTCACTGCTCATTCCTTATATTACATAACGTAAAAAATATATTCCTATAATCTGGCCAAAGAATTAATTATATTAATATTAATTAATTAATTATAGTATATTAATAATTATGAATTAAATAAAAAACACGAAAATCGAATAAGTGGTTCTCGAATCATAAGCGCACTAACGAACAGACAGAGAGACGTTACGTTTTATATATATTTTGTAGATTATTATTATTGTTATATAATCTGGCCAGAGAATATATGAATGAATTAAAAAAAAAAACACGTAAATCGGATAAGTAGTTCTCGAGTGATAAGTGCACTAACGGACAGAGAAACGTTGCATTCTATATATATTATACTCTTTGCTACATGATATTGTTCCATATTTAATGATTAAGGCAACGTACTGCAAGAGAATGCGCTAGCGGCAAACTTTTTTCCGACTTGATTCACTCTTATCGTCATTGCTTATTCCATATGGTACCTAACGTAATAATATATATCCTATAACCTGGCCAGAGAACATATGTTTGTTTAAAAAAAAAGCACGTAAATCGGATAAGTGGTTCTCGAGTACACACTAACGGACAGCCAGACAGATAGACAGAGAGAGACGTTGCATTTTATATATATTATAGAAGATTATAGGTAACCTGGCCAGAGGACAAATGTATAAATTAAAAAAAAAACACGTAAATCGGCTAAGTGGTTCTCGGACAGACAGACAGACAGAGAGACGTTGCATTTTATATATATTATATTCTTTGCTACATGATATTGTTCCATATTTAATGGTTTAGGCAGTGTATAGCAAGAGGATGCGCTAGCGACAAACTTTTTCCGACTTGATTCACTATTATCGTCATTGCGTAGTCCATATGTCACCTAACGCAATAAAATATATCCTATAACCTGACCAGACAACATACGTATGTTTTACAAAAAAAAGCATGTAAATCGGATAAGTGGTTCTCGAGTGATAAACGCACTAACGGACAGACAGTTAGACAGACAGAGAGACGTTGCATTTTATATATATTATAGATATTATTCTTTGATAGAGTGGTTTGCCCTAGCGAACACGTAGTTAGAAATTCGATTTTTAAGTAATAGGTACTAAGTTGGGAATGTGGAATCTTTGGCACAATGATACTACTCAGTATATATCACCACTATACCAAACACTTTATTTTTGCACTCGACGCGCGTTTCGCTAACCATGTTAGCTTCATCAGGAGCGATGATTGACTAAAGCTAAACTACAAATCTACCCTATTTATACTTAGCCTAACCCTTGAATTACTCAAGCGGAACTAAAGACATAGGCAAGGCCATCATTTCCGGTCAAGTAACCAGTAGAGGTGACTATAAGGAATAGGCCCTCTGTCTTTATTGAAAGTACTTTTACATTTTATGATTTCCATACTTTCGTATGCGTTCAACAATCTTCTATCAGATACATTTTTTATTAATCTTAGATTATCTAATGTTATAGTATGATCAGCTTCAAGGGCATGTTCGGCAATGCTAGACTTTTCTGTTCTATTGTATCTTAAGTGTGCTAAATGTTCTTTAAATCGTGTTTTAATTGACCTTTTAGTTTGCCCAACATACTTTTTGTACTTTTTCTAAATTAAATAGCCCTTAAATTCACTTACGAAGTTGAGAACAAAGGACAATTGCCTTTTCTAGATACTTTAATTATTAAAAATAATAATAGATTAGAATTTGATATCTATAGGAAGGACACAGTAACAGATAGATATATTCCTAATGATTCATTTCATTGCAAACAACATAAATTAGCCTCATCACCTTAGTCTATAAGTCATCAGACAATCTGATGAATATCTTAGGAAATCCCAAAGATAAGATTCTTAATTGTGAGAAAAGTGGAATTTATGAAATTAGTTGTAATGATTGTGACAAAAAGTATGTTGGGCAAACTAAAAGGTCAATTAAAACACTATTTAAAGAACATTTAGCACACTTAAGATACAATAGAACAGAGAATTCTAGCATTGCCGAATATGCCTTTGAAGCTGATCATACTGTAACATTAGATAATCTAAGATTAATAAAAAATGTATCTGATAGGAGATTGTTGAACGCATACGAAAGTATGGAAATCATAAAATGTAAAAGTAGTTTAAATAAAGACTGAGGGCCTATTCCTTATAGTCCCTTCTACTGGTTACTTGACCGGAACTGATGGCCTTGCCTATGTCTTTAGTTCCGCTTGAGTAATTCAAGGGTTAGGCTAAGTATAAATAGGGTAGATTTGTAGTTTAGCTTTAGTCAATCATCGCTCCTGATGAAGCTAACATGGTTAGCGAAACGCGCGTCGAGTGCAAAAATAAAGTGTTTGGTGTAGTGGTGATATATACTGAGATGTAATAGGTAGTTACGGTAAGATATTATTTACAACAAACAATTGAACAGGTGAAGGACTATAAAGATTTACAACTGAAACCTAATCCCTTTACATACCATTTCTGCTAAAATTGAAAATGACCAAAAAATAGCACAATTTTCTTATGCCTCGAAACCAAGAATCCTATAAAGGGCATATAACCCAAGATGTCCCATGTAGCCTGGTATATATCGATGATATAGCCCCTAAACGTTATTCCCTATTTGCTTAACTATAAATAATTATGTTTAAAATTTATCCATTATCCCAACAAAAATCAAGTAAAAATTTCATAATGATCTTAAAAATATAGCTAATTTATTGGCCTCCAACTTTTTCAGTGCCTCGCCTTAAAGCGATATCGCTTAAGACTGTAGGTTACAATCTTACGTCAAATATTACATGTGTAAATTATAGTTCTAACAGACAGATAGGCCGACGAAAATGGAGAACTGCTTTTCCTGTTCTGAAGACCCCAAAAACATGAATAAATGCAAAAAAGGTGATTTTGTTCATAAAACAGTACGTTCCTTTAACAAAAGAAGTAAAAAAGAAATCTGGAAATCGCTAGTTGGGCAAAATCCAGGGCTGTATCTGTAATTGTGCCTTCGTTAAATCGGCGCTTATGATAAGAAAGCGTTATTTCCTTCTCACTAGCGAAGACGTCAACCTGACATATGTTATCTAAATGATAATTTCAGAAAATAAGATATATTTTTATGTTCATGAAAAATTTCAAATGAAAAGTTTAGACGAAACTTTTCAGGAAATTGCAGTTTGTAGCAAACAGTTCAAGGCATAATTATGGTCCTCGGAAAACTTTTAATGAATATGAATATTCAGTAAAGCTAAATAGGGTATTTTTCATTTTTCTGAAGACATTCTGTTACACATCTAAACATGCATAAAAATTTGTCGTACGTTAATTGTGTTTATTTGATTTTAGTCACTTTAAATTTCAACAATATCTAATTCTAATCATGTAAATTCAAATAAAACCAATTCAGATATGAAAAGCAACTCTCATTAAATCTGTTGAAATCTGCATGTATCCTTACAGGTTCTCACGTATTTTCTTCTTTCAAATACAATTCTCCTACACAGTTAGCCACTTTTTCCTCAAATTAGATACTTTCTGTACTTAAGTGCATAGTACGAGAACAGGTTCCGCTGGAATAAAGACAAATAATTCCACTGCTATTTTTGAGTGAAAAGTTGAATCAGCATCAGCACAGCCACAAAACGTTAAACAACTTCACGCAACCTAAGCCGATCCGATGGTATCACACCGGACGATGCTTGGACATTAGAGTGACCGGATCTCATAGAGGGGGAAAAAAATGTCGGAATCTTGTTCGTCTGGACCCCACAAAACGATTCCCCTTTCCAGATATTGAGATAACCGAAATTTGAGCTCGATTAAACGACGTTAACCCGTGCCGCTCGTCGCTCAAAGTTTGAAAAAATCCAAATTTTTGGCCAAAAAGCTGCCATATGGAGCCATAACTCCAGAACGGTAAATAATAGAAACACGCTTAATATCTCAAAAGAAAGCTAATGTTGTTCTTCAAAATTTATATTCTATACATAATTGTTGTTATTTTAAGTCAAACCGAGTTACAACAGCCTTTAGCCCCAAAAACGTGACCTGGTACCACTAGGAGCATACTTCGTATATTTTGTTATTAAGTGATAAATTTTGCTTTTTTTTGGTATATTTTTGAGTTTAAAGTAGAAATATAATAAAAAAACAAGTAATACTGATAAGTCTAATGACATTTTTTATTTTAAAAATATAAAAATTAGGTATATAATACATACAAAACAGACACAGAAAAGATACAGATGTAGTACCTACACGAGTTGATAATTTTACATAGTTATCTAATTTATTCTAGAGCTTTTGTTAAAGTAGTTTTTGAAACGTCAGGATATAATGCTCGGCATTTACTTACAACTTGCAGGACATATTGCTTTTGGTCTTCATCTTTTGTCAGAAGGTCGTTAAAGTCGGTTATTAATTTAACACCACGCTCAGCCATATCATTAACTACTTTTAATGTTTTGACAATTTTCAATCCTTCTTGGAAGTCATTATTTTGAGGCCAGGTGTTTGTATGTTGTCTTAGGAAATCTGTTTTTATATTAAATTGGTCAAAGAATGTAAACGTTTCTTTGGTAAGTAAATTTACCAATCCTCCATCAACTACCTCTTTTAAGTTTTCTTTCCTAACTTTTGGATTTACAACCCTAGCGTGCTGTGATGGTTCATCTGTGCTACTAAGCAATTTATTAGCCATTAACAACTTTTCATCGTCTGTAATGGTGGGATCAAAAAACGATAATCCCGCCAACTTTGCATTCAAATACCACAAATGGTTCGAAAATTTGGTCAGGGCTATTTCTGCAATGTCGTTGTCACATTCTTTATAGTCTAACAGACTATGCAAAATACCTAAATCTTGCTTTGGTGCAAGATGAGCTTTTGGAGCATTGAACCAAGCTTTACAATAAATTTTAACTAGGTAAACAGAAATGGCACGCACAGAACTTTCTTCTTCTTTAGACATCTTAAATTGACGACGAAAAATGAACATTTTTAAGCAGTAAATAGCCTTTGCCATCCATCTAGCGTGATGAATGGCTCCTGGAGTTCTAAAACCCACAACATTGCCGTCTAGTGATCCAACAAATACGAGAACCAACTGCAATAGCTCCTTGTAGTCATCTCTGGGGTGGCTCTCAGTTAATTTGGTCTCGAATTCAGCAGTAACATTTGCAGTTACTTCTGGAATTAGCTGCTTTTGTATTAGATTGTCACTGATACCTGTGTCGTATTTTCCTTTGTCTATCTTGGGCCACGCAGTAAGGAATCTCTTGAAAATGTCTGGATGAGGTCCAGTGGTTGATCCCATTTTTGTGTCGAATACGCCTCTTAACAGAATTTCCAAGATATGGTGACGGCAAGCTAGGTATAACAATTCTCTTCCTAACATTTGCTCCAATATGACGCATGCTCCTTTGAGTCTTCCCGTGTTGGATGCTGTAGTGTCGAAGCACATCGCTTTGACGGTGTTGAGAAGACCCCATTTATGTAGGCATTCATATACGGCTACGGCTTGCTCCTCTCCAGAGCTGTTTGCTGTTACAGGAACTCCCAGCAGCTGTTCCTTTTCGCCATATGAAATAGCCATAGCTATTCGCCCACAATGTTCATTTTTTAAAACACCCCCGGTAAAAGTTTACCGTCCCAATGGACAACCACGGGCTCTTTTTCAGGAATGTTTACTTTATCAAAAATTTTTTTATTATATTGTTCTCTGAACATTTGCCTTCTATCATGTAATAAAGTTTTCGAGACTTTGTACTCAAGAGGGTCAAGGTTTAGTGCTTCTAGAGTAGCTATTAAAATTCTCGTGGTATTTCTAATAAAATGGACAATTTCATGTTTAAAATCTCTTTAACGCCCCTTGCAAATGAAACTTTCATCCTCTTGCTCTCAGATGGTCCTGGATCTTCTGCAGCTTCTTCAGGGATGTCCATTTCCTCCAAGCTCTCAAGTTCCTGGTAGATGCTGTCCTCTTCAGTGTCTTAAAATATCTTCACTAGATAATTGTTCGATCTAACCAGCTCAAAGGCACTTTAGAAACTAAACTGAATAAATAAAAGGTCGGTTGTACGCTGAAGTAAAATCACCATCCCTAAAATAGAAATTAGATTCACCCTCCTTTTTACCTGTCAAACGGGTCTTTCTTTGGTAAACTAGTCAGGTAATCCCCATATAATAAAAGATTAAATTTGAACAAAAGGCTCTTTATGTTTAAAAATTGAGTTCCAAAATACTTTTTAACAAAAAAAATGTTAATTCCGAGACACATTATGTAAAAACCCGTAAAATTCTTAGAATACTCCCAAACTGGCTCCTACTGGTCACGTTTTTGGGGCTAAAGGCTGTTGTAACTCGGTTTGACTTAAAATAACAACAATTATGTATAGAATATAAATTGAAGAACAACATTAGCTTTCTTTTGAGATATTAAGCGTATTTCTATTATTTACCGTTCTGGAGTTATGGCTCCATATGTCAGCTTTTTGGCCAAAAATTTGGATTTTTTCAAACTTTGAGCGACGAGCGGCACGGGTTAACGTCGTTTAATTGAGCTCAAATTTCGGCTATCTCAATATCTGGAAAGGGGAATCGTTTTGTGAGGTCCAGACGAACAAAATTCCGACATTGATTTTTTGCGGTCACCCTATTGGACATCTACCATCTGGTTTATAGTGATAAAAAAAAACTATTTTTTTTGCTCTATTCTCGTTTACTTCTAGCTCGGCTGTCTACTACTGATGGTTCGAAAAAGAGGAGAATAATATTAAATTGCCGAAATATGGACTTGATTCAGTTTTGGTTATATATTTTAATGATTACTTTACATTATTGTATAAACAGGAAAAATGATGTTGTCGAATAACTACTTTTGTCCAGTTGAGTAATGATCCGGTTGATTTCGTACCAAAAGTAAATAAGGAACAATCTATTAAACAAAAGACTGAGTTTCCTAAACTAAGGTGATAAATGGGAAGAACAAAAAAAAATAGTCGATAAAAAGAAAACACCTCAAAAACTAATCCGCCTGAAAGCGTTGATATTAATATATCAAACTCGTGTAAAGCACATAGGGAATAACATATATAGATGAGTAAAAGGCACCAAAATATCGTGTTCTCCGGCCAAAATGGAGTTCTTATGATTGCTAAATAGCTCGTATTTTTATCGAAATGTCAAAGGTTTACTTTTGTATTTTTCATTGAAAATTAAATATTTAATACGTAATCCTGCTCATCATATAGATTACACTTTGTTTAGCTAAACTTATTCTTTTGTTCCTTGTAATCAAAATGTTCCGGTTTATTTCCGTTTTTACAGTCTTGTCGAGTCGTGGGTGTTATAATATCAACACGATTCCTTTCGTTTATACAACACATAAACAATTATTCAAGTATCTTTTCTTGTTTTTTCCTTATTGACGTTTTTTTTCTTCTAAAATTAGAACAGTATTCATTTATATTCATTTAAAAATTATTTTTATGTTAGGTGTCCGTTTTTATTTATTTATTTTCATTTGAAATATACTTTCACAACTTTAAAAACAAAAATCATTTTTTAAATATATAACTGCCTCTAATTGCTTAATTCTTTTTCAATAGCTTTGATGTTTTTAGGTCAGTAAATTCATTAATGAAATCGTTTTTTGGAACAATACACAAAAAAAAAGTTATTCTGTAAACAACTTGACAGCGCTGAAAAAAATCCATGTGAAATAATTAATTTCAGATTAAAGTGGTAGAATAGGGAAAAATGTAGGGTGCTCAATAAATGATTATTGAGGTAATTTTCAGTAAAAATCTTATCATTTTTCCGTCATGTTTTTAATTTAGTATTGGCATGCTTTTACCAAATTAGGAATCAATTCAATGCGTGCCACAAGACCATTCGTGACTTCTTTCGGACTCATTTTTAACCTGATGGAAATATGTTTTTCACCAGTTCGGCAACTTATATAATAAATAAGTAGTAAAACTTAAATTATTTACTTAATCTTTTTCATTTCGAGGTTCTTATTTAAAAATAAAATAGCCCGCCAGCAAGTCGGACTTGCGCAATTAGTGTTCCGTACGGTGATTGCTTTTAAAATAAAAATGTTTTTAACGGAGGTATCAAATGATCAATGACTTCACAAAACACATGCCGATTTTTGTTGAAAACTAATGACCTTGATTTTTTTTTTTATGTACCAAATAGATCATCAAAGGTAATGTACTCGTGATAATTTTCATTCAATCTACAGTTTATGGAGAATATTCCAGATTTTTTTCAAATTTTTAGTCAGTACTTATCGAGATGAGGGCACAGATTTTCAGTCATTTCTTTAAAGAAAAGTGGGCGCAAGTATTACATCATATATATTTTTGAAGCTTTCATTTGACACCCCATTCGATGACTTGGTAAAAAATTTTATTTTTCACTTCGGATTTCACCTCCAAAACTAACTTCTTAAGTCAAAATTTACCTTTTAAAACTACACGGCTCTGATTGGGCCATCAATTCCTATATTTGTGCCACATTTCAAGTTTCTATGTCAAATAGTTTTTGGGAAAATCGGGTGTGACCAGTGGCGTATTTTAAAATTTGGCACCCTGGGCCTTTAACGTTTGCCGACCTATAAATTAAACAAAAAGCAAAAATCTCTTAATAATGAATAAAGGCCATACAAAAGAATAAACACCATTTATTAAATACGAGGCATGTTTTTTAAGTAAGTACCGTTTTGGAATTAAAAAAAGACGTGCAAAGATATCGCTATAATTTTATTTTTACATGAAAGCCTGTACCTTAATCTACTTTTCTACATAATTTCCGTGAATATTGAGGCACTTGTCATAACGTGGCACCAGTTTTTTGAATACCCTCCTCATAAAATTCTGCCGCCTGACTTGTTAACCACTGTATCACAAATGTTTTGACTTCGTTTTCGTCTTGAAGACGCTGACCACCCAGGTGCTTCTTCAAGTGCAGGAACAAATGGTAGTCGCTGGGCGCCAGATCAGGGCTGTATGGAGGATGATCTAGAGTTTCCCATTTAAAAGATTTGATGAGATCTTTGGTCCGATTAGCCACATGTGGACCGGCATTGTCATGCAGCAAAACGATACCCTTACTCAACTTGCCACGTCTTTTGTTCTGGATTGCACGACGCAGATTGTTCAATGTCTCACAATAAGACGCTGCATTGATTGTCTCATTACGAGGCAGAAACTCCACTAGCAATACTCCTTTTCTGTCCCAAAAAACTGTGCACATGATTTTGCGGGCAGAAATTGTTTGCTTAAACTTCACTTTTTTGGGTGATGATGAATGTCGCCATTCCATGGATTGTTGTTTCGATTCTGGTGTGACGTAGGCCACCCATGTTTCGTCACCAGTAACAATTTGGTCTAAAAAATGTTCACCTTCATTGTGGTACCGCTCAAGGAAAGTCAATGCACTGCCTAAACGTTGGGTTTTGTGCAAATCCGTCAACATTTTTGGAACCCAACGTGAACACAATTTCCGGTAATTCAAGTTCTCGGTCACAATGCGATACAAAACACTACGAGAATATTGAGGAAAGCAGTCGCACAATGATGAAATTGTAAAGCGTCTGTTTTCTCTCACCTTTTCGTCCACTTTCTGCACCAAATCTTCATTAACGACCGAAGGACGCCCACTCCGTTCTTCATCATGCACATTTGTGCGGCCATCTTTAAATGCTCTCACCCATTTCCTTACCATTCCATCACTCATAATGTTTTGTCCGTAAACTTCACAGATCTCACGATGAATATCGATCGGTTTTACGCCTTTAGCACTAAGAAATCGTATAACAGCCCGTACTTCACAATCGGCGGGACTCACGATTGTCGGAGGCATCTTAAACACTCAGTAAACAACGTATACAATGAAGAATCAGACTGTAATGGCGTCAGTGCGTAGACATGAGATGTAGGTTACCAGCGCGCATGCGCGGAACGCCGACCGTATCGCTGCGGCGGCGGAATCGCAAAACGGTACTTACTTAAAAAAACATGCCTCGTATTTACATTTTGTTGCCATGCACAAATTGGTTGACAAATTCGTCAATAACACTGTCGTAAGTCAACTTCTATATTAAGGATGGCTAAACTGTTCAAACGTTCTTCGCTTATCCGGGAACGTAGATAATTTTTTATTCTTTTTAATACGGAAAACGAACGTTCTACACTTCAATTTGCCTCTGCAGTGCACAGGAACATACATAACGCTATTTCCCTATATGGAAATGCTTCCTTCAAATCCTTTTGCTTAATAAATACGTTAAGTTGTCTTAAACTCTTTTTGTTTTCATGTGACATCAAGAATTGTTTTAAAAGAACACATTCTCCTTGTAAATAATCCACGAGATCAATCGAGTATAATTCTCTGAGTTTTATGGCGTTAACTCTAACTTCCGCTTCAAATATTGTATCCAATTTGCATAAGAATGCAAAATTGGCGGTAACTGCATCATACGAAGATTTGCGCCTCCTCAACTTGTCCAACAATTGATCGCATATTGGGAAGAAGGTATTAACCCTGAAATGGTCACGTCCTTGTAACAACACTTCTCCCTCGTGGCACTCATCGTCTCGTTTCTTCTTCTTAATAATTCTCTTATGATCGCTTCTATATTTACCGAAGATTTTTTTTTACCAGCCGATAATACAGCCGTTTCTAGGGAATTTAGTTGAGCCAATAGTCTTGTAGCTTCATTTTTAACCAAAACTTTTTACTGGGCAGAGTCACTTTTTATAGCTTCAAGAGCCGCTATTATTTGGTTCCAATCTTTATTAAGTCTGGCATAGGCATCGTCCCTGGCTGACCATCGCGTATGTGACAAATTTTTCACAGTTACATTTTCAGGCTTAGTCAAAAATGATTGTAGTAATTTCGTACGTTCCGTTGAAGCTGTAAAAAATACATATAGATTTTGCAGCAACCCGAAAAACTTTGTAGCTTCTGGGCAACATTCAGATGCCGATGATCCGACCAAGTTTAACGAATGTGCGGCGCAAGGTACGTACGTTGCATACTGACATTTTTCTTTGTTTGATCTTAGCCTGTAGGCCAGGGGTGCTCAAACTTGAACTGCTGGCGATCTACCTCAATATTGTTAGACTACGATCGATCGACTCTGAGAGGCTGCAAGTAAGTGTGATGCAGGACTGTCGTCCAGGTAGGGTGTATCGTGGCATAGATATTAGTTTTCCGCACAATATGAATTTTTTTAGTCAAGGTAAGTGTAGGTCTGCTCTAAAATGTCCATGAAAAAACTCATAATTATTCAAAATTGCGAGTTTATTGGTTCTTACAAAACAAACGAGTTCTAGTGTCTAAACTTAATTAAAGAGTGACTTTGGATGTTGAAGCGTGGCACTGCATGTCCTCAGCATACTTTTCATAAGATGGTACGTAATTACCGAGTGCTAATCGCAAGCATGATGACATATGTTCGTCAGTTAGTCGATTGCGATATTTTGACTTAATTTTCTTCATTTCAGAAAATGCAGACTTGCACAAGTAAGTTGACCCAAACATTGCCGTTAGTTGAAGGGCGATTTGTCTTAGATTCGGATATTTATCTTTAGATATAAAACACCAGAATTTTGTATCAGATGCTGTGGCTTTGAGATGTATATCTGATATAATCTGCACTAACTCATTTTCAACAGAACATGAGTCCCATGTTAAACTGACTTGCTATTTCAGTAGCTAATTCCTCAATGTTTTTACACGAAAAAGGATAACTCATAAATGATGCGATATTTGCCAATTTACTGAAATCATAAAAACGTATTTCGAATTGGCCCAAAATATTTGATAATTCTGCCTCATAAATATCATAATTCAACTGAGGAATCCTTGCTTTCAAAGACGGAAAATTTTTCAGATCCTTTCTTTTCAGTTGATCTATCATAAGTTGCAATTTACTTTTGAATACGTTTATTGCGCTAATCATCTCAATAATAGTTTTTCCTTTACTTTGAAGCTCCAAATTAATAGTGTTTAAATTCATTGTGAAGTCTGTCAAAAATGCCAAATCAGTGAGTCATTTTCCGTTTTTCAGCATCTGAGTGTCATCACCTCTTTCGTCCAGAAAAGCTGTTATTTCGGGCAATAATTCTTGAAACCTTTCTAGGAATTTTCTGCGACTCAACCACCTGACGTCCGTGTGAAGAACTAAATCAGTGTGTTCAGCTGACTCACTATCTTCCAACTGCAATTTAAAGAGCCGTCGTTGCAAGCTACGTGCACGGATAGAATTCACAATTTTTATTGCAATGCCCATAATCTCCTCCATGTTTAGAACTTTTGAACACAAAACTTGTTGATGTATAATGCAATGGAAGGAGAAAAATGAAGGGAAATCATCATTAGCTCGACACAATGCCACAAAACCGTTTTCGTTTCCAGTCATTGCTGGTTCTCCATCGGTTGTAATGCACACTAGTTTATATATTGGTAGCTTGTAGTTTGTTACAAAATTGAAGAAAACGTCATATATATCTTCGCCACGGGTCTTTCCTTTCACAAGAATCATTGTCAAAAACTCTTCCTTAACCGACATGTCATTGAATACCATTCGAATAAAAATACACAGCTGGGCAGTGTCTGTCATATCGGTGGATTCGTCGAACTGTAAAGAAAAGTATGTACATTCCATGATATCATGTTTTAGTTTATCTGCCATGTCCTTGTGTTTCGCCAATATATGAGATATTTTAAATGACGCGATCGTTGCAGCTTTTGATTGTTTGGCTGGTCTTGTGAACATGGTTTGTTCTTTTTTCAAACAGGTTATCAAATCACGTACTTTTCGTTTTCTTAATTCACTCTGTGACGGAAAATCCTTTTCATAGTTTTTATGAACCGTTTTATGATGCCTCTCTAAGTTCCCACGCTTAGGTATTGCAACTGACGCACGGCAAATGAGACAAATGCACTTATCCTTTACCATACAAAAGAAAAATTCTTCCTCCCAATCGTTATTAAAATGATAAGTATTACTTTTCTTCGCCGCACTCATTTTGGACTATTTATTAATAAACTTTGTATCGATGTATCGCCTTCAAGTTACAACTCAGACTGACTCCTATTCCTGCAGGCGCAACATTTATATCGGCGCGAACGAAGTCTCGAATGTTCCCGTCAAACACGCCGCCCGAAGTTTCTAGAAAAATCGGCGGGAATGAAAAAGGCGGCTTTTCTTTGATAAGTACCGCGCGTTCCTTTGATAAAGCCGCCTTTTGCCGCTAGCAGGGGGTTATTACGATAAAAGAAAGTGATGAGGGGGTTATTCTGGCCTAATTGTGGATGGAATAAATTTTAGTAGTTTATTCATTACATTTTGTTTTAGTTACCTAAAACAAAATCTGTGTAGTTCTATATCGTAATTTTTTTCTCGAGATCGACTCAAAAAGCACTCGCGATCGACTTGTCGATCGCGATCGACTTGTCGATCGCGATCGACCGTTTGAGCACCCCTGCTGTAGGCCATTATACTGCCCAGACATATTGCTAGCGTTGTCATAAGATTGACCTCTGCAATTGTCGGTGTCGATATTCAGTGTTTTAACGATATCCATAACGGCTAGCAATATGTCTTCTGCTTTGTGACCAGTGTTTGACAGAAAACAAAAGCATTGTTCAACTGGTTCTGCATTATGCATTAAGATAATTATTTTCGTTAAAAATATTTCAATTAAAATTATGTTATAAATAACGAACCTAGTTATACATTATTTATTGAAATAAATAACTAATTTTCAAATTTTATAATGTCAATAATAATAATCATAATAATAATAAATTTTCTTTTGCCGATGTCTCTCCTATCCCATTTATTTTAAAAATCAAATAAAATAGATAAAAAAGTGTGTATTACCCATAGAAGTATACACACTGATACACGCACCAGTTATTTTAGTGTTCCCTACAGAACACCTATAAGATGACTTCGGTGTCTGTCCATCTGTCTGAATTTGGTACTAATATAAGAATTGATGGCCTCATCAGAGCCCTGTAGTTGTGAAAGTTAAATTTGGACTTAAGGGGTTGTTAGTTTTGGGAGGTGAAAATCGGAAGGGAAAGAAAAAATTTTTTTACTAGGTCATCGAATGTGGTGTCAAATGAAAGCTTATGGAAACACGAGTAATATATATATATATATATATATATATATATATATATAATATATATATATATATAATGTAATGATTGCGTAGACTTTTCTTTGTATTATTTTTGAAAAATCGCAAAAAATCGCTGTCCCCACTTATCTCGAAAAGTACTGACCAAAAAATTTTGAAAAAATTCTGGAATATTCTCCACGGGGTGTAGATTGAACTAAAATTATCACGAGTGCATTATCTTTAATAGTTTATCTGATATATATAAAAAAAACAAAACTTTCAAGATCATCAGTTTCCAGTAAAGATTGGAAACAAACTTTTGGATAAACTCATTTGGGGTGTGTTTTGTGAAGTCACTGATCATTTTATACCTCCGTAACAAAATTTTTTATTTTAAAAACAACCAACGTACGGAACACTTATTGCGCAAGTTCAACTTGCACTTGACCAGTTATTATTTTTTCTCTGAGTGTAGGTAACGATTATAAAAGGCGCCCAAAGCTGAGCATGAGGGATGAAGGGGCGGCTTACGCCGCCCCTCGCAGCCTGCCGCCCCAGGCGATGGCCCTCATAGCCCCTCTAGCGTAAATACGCCACTGGGTGTGACAGACGGACGGATAGACGGACAGAAGGACATACACCGAAGTGTACCGTACGGAACAGTAAAATTATTCAAATGTTCTTTGATCAGTTTGCAGGGATTTAGATGAATTATCAAGTTTAATTTTTTTTGAAAAATATATTCAAAAATTTTTTTTATGAAGCTGATAGACTAGCTTTGTGGGATACGTATGAGATATTTTTATGCTTTTTACACCGTTTTATATGATAAAATTACATATTTTTCTGTGAAGTGGTAAATAGAGTTCGTAAAAAGTCTCATAGCTACGGGCATCATGGAAAATGTTATTAAAATATAAAAGGTTTTTACCGTCAACTTTATGGAGGCAAATTTTTTAAAATGAACTAAAATTTATTTTCGTATTTCACTTTTTATCCTTGTAGATCACTAAAAATATTAAATAAATAAGTGTTTCGGTATGCTACATATTGCACGGTGTCCTGGGGCCAAATCGAATAAAAATATGGCGTGGTCCCAAAATTTTGATGGATTTTGATTCTAGCAGGTGTTAGGAACATTTCAAGCCGTTTAAAAAAAATCGCTCGGCGCTATTTTTTAAAGCAGAAAAATCATTTTTTAATATCATTACTAATTTAAAAATTCCGCTGAGGCTAGTTTATACGATTTTCGTATTATAACAAACCCGAAATTGTTTTTACCAGCTTATATTAAAAATATATTAAAAATTATCTGATGTAAACTTAATAAATATAAAAATAAAAATTGTTTGATCATACGCACTCTAATATAAAAATATTATAGGAAATTAACAAAAATATGGCGATTATGTGAAGGTGTGAAAAGAGAAAATATATTGTTATTAGTCAGGTAAAGGTACGAGGATGGTTTGAAAAGTTCGTGGCCTCACCAAAAAATAATTACAATATTTTTATTATAGTACCCTCAATAAGTTCATACTTTCTTTGGTTGTCACAGTGTAAAATTTTGTTGCCGTAGAATTTGTAGTTTTTAAGTTAGAACGAGTTTAGTGAGACCAAGTGCAGCGTTTTTGGAAAAATGGAAAAAATTGAACAACGTGCCGTCATCAATTACCTGTTTAAAAAAAGATGAACACCAAAGGAGATCCACGATGATATGAAAACAACACTAGGGGAATCTGCTCCGTCTAATAGCATTGTGAAAAAATGGGTTGCAAAATTTAAACGTGGATGAGAGAGCATCGAAGATGATCTTCGCTCCGGCCGGCCCTTGACGTCTACGACTGAAGAAAAACATCGGCAAAGTATGTGATCTCATACTGACTGTCAGGGAGATTACAGACACTATAGTCATCTCGCATGAACGGACACAAAACATCATTGCCAACGAACTCAGATTTTCTAAGGTTTCGCCAGGTGGGTCCCCAGATTGCTTTCAGTTGGAGATGTTTAAGGCTGATCCGCAAGATTTTCTTAACAGGTTTGTAACAATGGACGAAACCTGGGTTCACCACTCTACTCCAGAATCAAAACAGCAATCCAAGCAGTGGAAAAAATCTGGTGAACCGACCCCAAAGAAAGCGAAGGCAATTTTGTCGGCTGGAAAAGTGATGGCGTCAGTTTTTTGGGATACTAAAGGTATTACTGGTATTAGTATGGTGGACTACCTTCCGAAAGGCAAAACAATAAACTCGACTTACTATTGCACCTTTTTGCGTCGTTTACGTCAGGAAATTAAAGGAAAACGCCCAGGATTACTGAGAAAGAAAATTTTGTTCCATCAGGGCAACGCTCGCGTTCACACGTCTGTTGAGTCTATGGCTCAAATTCCTGATTGAGGTTTCGAATTGCTGCCCCACCCGGCTTATTCTCCTGATTTGGACTTTCATCTGTTTCCAAACCTAAAAAATCACCTCGGTGGCCAGAAATTTTCATCAAATGACGAAGTCGAAGCTGTAATTAACCAGTATTTTGAAGACCTTGACGAATCTTTTTTCAAACAGGTGTGGAAGCTTTGAAAAGCAGGTGGAAGAAGTGCATAGAGCTAGGTAAAGATTACGTCGAGAAATAAAAATATTCTTGTACGTATTTTATTTTGTTTTCTTGACTAGGCCGCGAGCTTTTCAATCCATCCTCGTACATAAGATAACACAGGTCAACATGAATTTTAACTTTGATAAGAGGGTATGAAATTTCGATAGATTTATCGACAGTTAGACGAAAAAAATATATATGGCCTAAAAAAGTTTGCTTTTGTATCCAGGAGAACGGTTGAACAGTATTTTAGAAAATCCATAGTTTAAATTTTTATTTATTGATAAATCGAAACAAATATTTTTATATATGGTTTATATCAACTTTTACTGTCATATCAAATTACAAAATGGTGGAAAAAAGTTTAAAAGTGAACCCTATTACTTTTTCTTTCATGTTCATAAGTACTTTCTCTCACTAAACCCCAAATGTAGTCCCACATCATATTTTCGTTGTATTGGCCCTGATAACGTTGTTGGAAGTTCATAATATCTTGATGAAAATGTTCTCCTTGTTCTTCTGAGTACGCCCCCATGTTGTTTTCAAATTTATCTAAATGAGCATGCAGCATATGTACTTTTAGAGACATTCTGCAACCCATGGTTTTAAAGTTTTCTAACATGTTTTCAACTAGCTCTTGGTAATTTTCAACTTTGTTATTCCTTAAAAATCCAGAGACTACTGCTTTAAAACTATTCCAACTTTTTTTTTTGAGTACTAGTAAGTAATTTTGGAAATTCTTCACTGTCAAAAATTTTTTTTAATGTGTGGGCCCACAAAAATTCCAGCTTTAACCTTTGCTTCTGACAACTTTGGAAAAAAGTTTTTTAAAAATGTAAAAGCTTCAGATTTTTCATCTAGCTTTTTTACGAATTGTTTCATAAGCCCTAACTTGATGTGTAAAGGCGGCATTAATACATTTTCAGGTTCAACAATAGGTTCACAATTAACGTTTTGTTTTCCAACACAAAATTCCGTTCTTAGTGGCCATGATGGTTAAACAAAGTGTTGAGCATCCGCTCTACTATCCCACAAACAGAGATAACACGGGTATTTTGTATATCCACCCTGTAGTCCCATTAAAAATCCTACCATCTTAAAATCTCCAATGAACTGCCACTTATACTCTTGATATTTTAAAGCTTCGAGTAAAATTTTAACACTTTCATAGTTTTTGAATTGTTGTGGCTGTTACTTGATGGAAATTCAAAACGAATGTAATGAAAGACTAATATTGTCAAATTTCCACTTTATTTAGTTTCACTGAAACTGTATGACGCGTTTCGCTATACTATAGCTTCTTCTGATACAAAATGATATTTGAGTATTAGTGTTGTTACATTTTTATAAATACCCTTAGATAGGTAATAAAATTAATACTATATGTTAATGAATATTGCTGGGAAATCCATTCTGAATATTAATTGTATAAATTGAGTAAAGGGGAGTTACCATGGGGCAGACAGGTATCTTTTTGTTCGTTTAAAATGATATCTGAATTTTTAATTCTATTTATTTCTAAATTTTCTAATAGGTTTAATTTTACTCCTTTGTTTTGTATGTGGAGAATTTTAAATTTATCGTCAAAAAGATGATTTGATTCTGTTAAATGATTACTGTACGCCGAGTCAGTTTTGTTTTTTAAATAGCTTCTTTTATGTTCTATGATCCGAGTTTCGAATGAGCGATCTATCTGACCTATGTAACTTTTATGACAAGAACCACAATTTAACTGATACACTCCAGATTTTTTTGATCTATTTTGTTTTCCCTTTGCGTTTTTTAATGAATTTTCCTAACGAGTTATTTGTTCTAAAAGCTATGTTGATATTGTATTTGTTTAAGTGGTTTTTAATTTTCTCTGACGTGTTACCAAAATAGGTTAAAACATTAAATTTTTTCCCTGTATTTTCTTTCTTGGGGTATACTAAAGAAATAGCTTTATTTTTTAATTTCTTGTTTAGAATTGAGTCTATGGTATCAGGAGAATATCCGTTGTTAACAGCAATTTGTTTTATTAGATTTAATTCTTTATTAAAATCATCTACAGATAAGGGGACACCTACAAGTCTATGCAACATACTGTGGTAAGGTGCCAATTTGTGTTGTAGGGGGTGAGCTGATTTTATGTTTATTGTAGTATCTGTATGTGAGGGTTTGTGAAAAATAGAGAATTTGTGTTTGTTGTAATGTCTGGTTATCGTTAAGTCAAGAAAATTAATTTTATTGTCGACTTCTAGTTCCATAGTGAATTTAATATTTTTATGTATTGAGTTTATATAGTTAAAAACATCAACATAGCTTTTAGAACAAATAACTCGTTAGGAAAATTCATTAAAAACGCAAAGGGAAAACAAAATAGATCAAAAAAATGTGGAGTGTATCAGTTAAATTGTGGTTCTTGTCATAAAAGTTACATAGGTCAGACAGGTCGCTCATTCGAAACTCGGATCTTAGAACATAAAAGAAGCTATTTAAAAAACAAAACTGACTCAGCGTACAGTAATCATTTAACAGAATCAAATCATCTTTCTGACGATAAATTTAAAATTCTACACATACAAAACAAAGGAGTAAAATTAAACCTATTAGAAAATTTAGAAATAAATAGAATTAAAAATTCAGACATCATTTTTTATAAACGAACAAATGATACCTGTCTGCCCCATGGTAACTCCCCTTTACTCAATTTATACAATTAATATTCAGAATGGATTTCCCAGCAATATTCATTAGCATATAGTATTAATTTCATTACCTATCTACCTTAGGGTATTTATAAAAATGTAACAACACTAATACTCAAATATCATTTTGTATCAGAAGAAGCTATAGTATAGCGAATCGCGTCATACAGTTTCAGTGAAACTAAATAAAGTGGAAATTTGACAATATTAGTCTTTCATTACATACTTTCATAGTTTTCTTTTAGATGTACAGAATGAGCGACTGGAAGAGATGGAAATTTATTTCCGTTATGTAATAAAACAGCTTTCAAGCTTTTCGTCGAGCTGTCAATAAATAAACGCCATTCACTGGGAACACAGGGCATCCCAATTGCTTCAAACAAACCTCTTATATCGTTGATCTGTTATTTTGACATCAATAAGCAAATTCCATTGCTTCAAACGAGAACCCAAAAGCTCTGCCTTACTCTTCGGCAAATTCAAATCTCTTAGTAAGTTATTAAAGTCTTCTGAGGTAAGAAAATGGGGTTTCGGTGGTTCCTGTGACAGTACAAATTCTTCATCTTCAATATTTTTATTTGAACTCTGAGATGAGCTTGACCGAGACAATTTTTTAGGAGATTCAGGTACTGGTAGTTGTGGGCTATGTGAGATTGGAGCAGAAGATGAAGCAAGGTCAGGATATTCGATGGGTTTCGCATTTTTGCCCCTACGTCTTTTAACTGAATTTACTACGCAAAAATAACAGTCATTAACATGGTCTCTTGGCTCACGCCAAATTCACGGTACTGCGAATTTTATACTCCATTTCTCACCTCGATACCAACCTCAAATAAATAAAGATAAAAATAAACATATTTATATTTTTTTTTTACTAAAAATTGTTTACCTTCTAAACATCTTTTGCAATTATTACAAGCAACATGTGGAGCCCAGGGCTTCTCTAGATTCCGAACAGGGCAGTTGAAATAGGCTTTGTAGGCTTCACAAAGCTTTTCACATGCGTTTAAATGAAATCTTATATCTCGTACTTTAATAAATATACCACATATATAACAAAATGCATCAGCATCATATTTACACTTTCTCGACCACATTTTAACCTCTTTAAGTCTTCTATAAAACAGTCAATTGTTGTTTATCACTTAAGTGACATCTGTAGACACTGTGTGAGAGTTACGACCCGTTTATTTTTTCGCGGTATTTTTAAATATACTAGAACTATTTTATATTTCTACGATAACTCAAAAAAATGTATTATTATCATAACTACCACAAAAGCAAACTTTATATGGAATATGGGTACTTTTTCCATTATTTTGGAGCATAATGAATAGAAAAATCATAAAATAAATTTTACGACAAGAATAAAAAATGTTTTTGTAGAGTTGTGTAATACATAAATGGACTAATGTATATCATTTATATCGAAAAGTAAAATTTAATTTTATATTTATGCTAACAAAACGTAATCATTTTGAAATGTATGTTATTTAAGTACTGATAATAATATCTATAAATTATAGGTAGGTACTATAAACTACACTCTACATAAGTTTGAAAAATAAGAAAAAAAATATTTATGTGTTGTATCAAAATAATATTTTTCGTTTTTTCTTGCGTTTACATGTGCAAGCTATTGTACTTACGTAAAGCTTTCATTAAAGACGTTGCATATATGTATATAAATTGCGTGTATCTTATGATCAAATAAGCAAATGTTATATTATTGTACTAGTATAGCGTAAGGAACTGAATTAGTATTATATTTAGCTTGCAAGCGGCGCGGGAATTGATGAGTGTAAAGAGTATTTCTCAACCGATAATGACGTACGTATATATTAATACAAACGATTATAGTCGTGGTTTTCTTATTGTTAATTTGAGCTGAATGAGAAGCCGCTATTAGTATAGGTTAAATAAGATTATTATTTGTTTTTTTTTCATAGAAGTTTACATCAGACATAATAATTTTTAATGTAAGCTAGGAAAAACCATTTCGGGTTTGTTTTAATACGAAAATCATATAAACTAGCCTCAGGGGAATTTATTAATTTTTTTTTTTTTTTTTGAATTAGTAAAAACATTTTAAAATGGGTTTCTTGTCTTCAAAAAAAAAAGAACAAGCGGTTTTCTTTCTATAATTGCTTAAAATGTTCCTAGTACCCCCTAGAATAAAAATCCATATTTGTGGAACCACCCCAAATTTTTATTTTATTGGGCTCCAGGATACCGTATTGAGTAAAATGGAGGAGGAAATTTCGTTACAGTATTACTATTTTGAGTATGTATTTTTTATGGAACTTCTTTCTTATAAATATAAAAATATCGAGATTCCCTGTAGGGACTCCTGTGGATTGAGATATTCCGTTGAAGTTAGGGTAAGAAAACTGTTAAAAATATTTTTATTGATATTCCTAGAACTAAAGTTTGACTTATTGTATTTAAGGTTAAGTTCAAACAAATTTTACTAAAAAACATTTAACTCCAAATTTCAAGATAGCTTTTAAATATAATCTAAACACGTACTTACAAGATTAAAAAGCGGTGAATCGTGCCCATAGATATTACGAAGCAAAATGAGTAATAAATTTAAGTTTAGAGCAAGCCTTTGTACAAAATAAAATTGAGGGTTGTAATTTTAACAAGAATGAGCTTAATATTTGAAAAGAGTCCAACCATTAAAATTGTATTATTTTCCTTTCTCCATAGTTAACGAGCCAGGTTATAGAAAATAAGAAATCAACAAGTTAGGTAATTATTTTCAATATTCATTTCATTGCGTTAAAATACTTTTGTTGTAAAATACACAGCCAACCCTAGTTGTTTATCAATGTGTTTACATGAAGATTGGTTATATTCACTTATGGTCATTAATTTTTGTACTTCCTAAACTAACCTAATCTGAATAGAATTTCCCATTAAATATCGAACTAATTTATAACTTGGTTACGTAAGAAATGCTGGGTAAACCACTTTACTTTTCTGTACATTTACATGTTCTAAGTGTTGACAGAATGCGTTATTATTATAGTTAACAGAACATAGTAAGGAGGAAAAGTTAGCAAATGTTATATATATATATATATATATATATATATATATATATATATATATATATATATATATATATATATATATATATATGCATTAAAAGGCGACCGCACTTCGGTTTCTCAGTTAGCTTCGAGCGGCAGCAGCAACAAGATCACAGTATCGAGTAGCAGCAACAGCAGCAGGAGCACTTGAAAATGCCAAATGAGATTTTGGCGAAACGTCGTGCAAATTCATTGTTAGACGAATGGATTAAAACCCGGAATTTTAATGCATTACATTCCACCATCGGTGAAAACCTTTATTGTAACACACACACACACACACACACACACACATATATATATATATATATATATATATATATATATATATATATATATATATATATATATGTATGGATGGATATATGGATAGTGCCCCTGAGTCTACCCATGATTTTTTGCGCTTGGGATTCTCAAAATAAATCCACTTTTCATCCCCTGTAACTATACGATGCAAAAACGACTTCCTTTTGTACCGAGCGAGCAAAATGTCATACGTATTTTTGGGCTTTTGCATTTGCCTGTCGTTCAACTCATGTGGTACCCATCTACCGGCTTCTGAATCTTTCCCATCTCTCGTAGCCGATTGGAAACAGCTTGTTGACTAACACCCAATTGCTCGGCGAGTTGTTTTTGTGTTTGCGAATCATCTTCGTCCAACAATGCTTGCAATTCCACATCTTCGTATTTTTTTGACGGTTTTCCACGTTCCTTGTCTGCAACATCGAAGTCAGCCCTTTTGAAACGCCGAAACCATCATTCACACGTATCTTGCGATGGGTGCATGTTTACCATAAGCCTTTCGAAGTAATCTGCGAATGCTGTTTGTTCGGTATAGATTTCGACATATTGAACACAACAACACAACACTAAGCACACATTTTTCCAATTTATCACTCGTGCGCGTCTGACACTTGTTAATGACACAACAAAATCGCATATTGTCAAATCTTTATAGCACCAACTGCATTGGTGCGCCATCTGTTGTCTAAAATCTGCATTTCATACTTGTACACCTGGTATATATATATATATATATATATATATATATATATATATATATATATATATATATATATATATATATATATATACGAGGCTGGTTTGAAAAGTCCGTGCAAAGTCCGAGAGATGGCACCACCGGCGCGTATCAAGGTCATGTTTAGTTAGTAGCATCTCTTGAATGAACGCACACCAAGTTTCAGCCATATTGGTCTATTTCTTTGTGTTTGGCATTCGTGTGAATCAAGGAAGACGAGTGATTTTCAAGAAATGGACGAAAAAGAATTTCGTGTGGTGATTAAACATTACTTTATGAAAGGCAAAACGCCTCAGGAGACTAAAGAGAAGCTTGATAAACATTATGGTGACTCTGCACCTTCGATTAGAACAGTTTATAAGTGGTTTCAAAATTTTCGGACTGGCCATATGGGCACAAGTGACGCTGAACGTTCTGGACGGCCTGTCGAGGTTACGACTCCAGAAATCATTGATCAAATCCATGATATGGTGATGGATGACAGAAGAGTTAAGGTGCGTGAGATTGCTAGTACTGTGGGCATCTCGACTGAACGGGTACATAATATTTTGCATAAACATTTGGACATGAGGAAGCTCTCCGCAAGATGGGTGCCGCGATTGCTCACGCTTGACCAAAAACGGAATCGTGTGAAGTGTTGCAAGGATGGTTTGCAGCTGTTCCAGAAGAATCCGGAGGACTTTAAGCGTCGTTTCGTCACTGTGGATGAAACATGGATACATTACTATACTCCTGAGACCAAACAACAATCTAAACAATGGGTTACCAATGGGGAATCTGCACCAAAAAAGGCGAAGACCGTTCCTTCGGCCGGAAAGGCTATGGCGACTGCCTTTTGGGATTCGCAAGGGATAATCCTCATCGACTATCTGGAAAAGGGTAAAACTATTACAGGTAAATATTATTCATCGTTATTGGACCGTTTGAAAACCGAGCTGGAAGAAAAGCGCCCGCGATTGGCCCACAAGAAAGTCCTTTTCCATCACGACAACGCACCAGCACACACCTCAGCAGTTGTAGTCCCAAAATTAATGGAAATAGGATTCCAAATCGTTTCACATCCCCCCTATTCTCCAGACTTGGCTCCCTCGGACTACTGTTTGTTCCCCAATTTGAAGAAATGGCTGGCGGGACAAAGATTTTATTCAAACGAGAAGGTGATTGCAGACACTAATGGATATTTTGCAGACTTGGACAAATCCTATTATTCGGAAGGGATCAACAAACTAGAACATCGTTGGACGAAGTGTATAAGCCTAAAAGGAGACTATGTCGAAAAATAAAAAAGGTTTACCCCAAACACATAAGTAGTTTTTATTTTTGCACGGATTTTTCAAACCAGCCTCGTATAGGTAATATATATATATATATATATATATATATATATATATATATATATATATATATATATATATATATATATATATATATATATGTATGTATATATATATATATATATATATATATATATATATATATATATATATATATATATATATATGTATATATATATATAACCTTTTTTATTTTTCGACATAGTCTCCTTTTAGGCTTATACACTTCGTCCAAGGATGTTCTAGTTTGTTGATCCCTTCCGAATAATAGGATTTGTCGATATATATATATATATATATATATATATATATATATATATATATATATATATATATATATATATATATATATATTTATATATATATATATATATATATATATATATATATATATATATATATATATATATATATGTATATATATATCGCCTACCTCGTAGGTGGCACTTCATCGGAGGGCTGACTCGCCGACAGAGTGGTTAGCAGACTGCCACCACTTCACCACAGGTGGCTCAAACGTTCGAGGGATCCCCCTAAGGCATATGTGGTTTAAGGTAAGAACAACTGAAAACGGACAAAAGCCAGTCTACCCACTGTTCTCTTATTTGTCGAATCCATCCCGAGGCGCGTTTCACCGTATCACGGCTCATCAATCGGGCTAAGATCGACAAACAAGAGAACAGAATTTTCGAAATTAAATTTCCCAAAACAACCACTTTAATAAGATTAAATTAGGCTATTTTCCATTTTAACGAATCCACACAAAAGTCAGTTCTGCACAAAAACTATATATCACATGATATTGTATCAGTAGCAACTAGATGGTACGTGGGCAAAACTAGTCTTTTGTCTCCTACCAAAGGTCTCTTTCACAATATTTTGTGAATGTAATATAAAGAATTTAGACAATACAGATATTTTTTCCATTTCTTCTTCCGGGCCCATCACCGTTCAACAAGCGTTGGTTATCATGTTGGCTACCACGTGGATGATGACTGTTTTACTAACAGCTGCTAGGAAGAGTTGAACCGTAGACTTTCCGTACCACTACCTTAAATTTTTCAACCACGATGTTGTTACTAAGTCTGTCCATCCAACTGATTTTCAGCAGTTGCTGATACATCCACATCTCGAATGTCTCCAGACGTATAAGCATTGCTTCAGTTGGCGTCCACGCTTCCATGCCGTACAAGAGAACCGGAAAGACATAGCAGCTTACCATTTTCATCCGTAGTTTCAATGATAAGTCGTGATCAGTTAAGATTTTTTTGTTCTTCATAAATGCGACTCGGATCTAGTCGAATTTTGACTACCACAGTTGGATCCCAGTGGTCGTTGATATTGCTGCCGAGATACATCAATTTATCAATGGTCTCTATCTTTGTGCCATTGACTGTAATACCATCATCTTCAATATTAGATTCTTTGCTTACAATCAAATATTTTGTTTTATTTGCACTGAATCTTAAACCAATCTGTGTACAAGTGTCACGTATTTTAGCCATAAGTTTTTGTAGATCTTTTCCGTTATTAGTGATAATTAATGTATCATAGGCGTATCTGATGTTACTCATGTTAACGCCGTGGTGCCAGTGAGTGCTTCATTAAATATCACCTCCGAATAGAGGTTGAACCAGAAGGGCGATAGATATAACCCTGACGCACTCCCCACTTGATTTTAATTTTATCCCAAGTCAGTACAAATTGACTAGTATCTCAACAGACTACCCACTGTACTCTTATTCGTCGAATACCATACATCCCGAGACTCGATTCGCCGTATCATGCCTCATCAGTCGGGCTAGAATCGACAAACAAGAGAACAGAATTTTTTATACTTAAGCCAGTACTGACAGCCAATAATGGTAAGATATATGAAGTGTTACCTACGAGGCAGGCGTTATATCTTACCATTATTGGCAGTCAGTACTGGTTTAAGTACCGAATATTCTGGTTTCTTGTTTGTCGATCCTAGTCCGACTGATTAGCCGTGATACGGCGAAACGCATCTCGGGACGGATTCGACAAATAAGAGAACAGTGGGTAGACTGCTGGGATACTCGTCAATTTATACTGACTTGGGATGAAATTAGAATCAAGCGGGGAGTGCGTCAGGGTTGTATCTATCGCCCTTGTTGTTCAACCTCTATTCGGAGGTGATATTTAATGAAGCACTCACTGGCACCACAGCGTTAACATGAGATTCGCCGATGATACATTAATTACACAGGGGAACAGCTGTTTTGGTGTCGAGGTTTTTTGAGCTGATTCTATATCAATTTGATGTCCTGAATTCAAATAACGTATTCATTTGTACCTAAGAGCTCAAATTTTTAAGATATACAATTTTAGAGAAATATAAGTTACATTATTGTAACTCAAATCCGTAAGTGTAGTAAACAAAAGTAGATACGAAATTTTTATTTTAGTTATACAAAATACAATATTATGTCGTACTTACAAACAAAAAAAAAAACATTGAAGAAATGAAATAGTCACTCAACACTTGGAAAGCTTCTTTTCCGCGATATTCTTGAATGTTTTTTTAAACAGTCCATTTTTAAACTCCAGCAGTAATCTGCCATCATGTGCATGTCCCATCTTCCTTGGTAGCGGTCCTCCATAACTTTAATATCTTGGTGAAATCTTTCACCTTGTTCCTCACTCATGTCTCCTAAATTTTCTGGAAAACGGTCTAAGTGGCTGTGTAAATAGTGTATTTTAATACTCATATTGCACCCTAAGGATTTGAAACTATTAAGCATCTTGTTAACCATTTCAACATAGTTTTGAGCTTTATGTTTGCCTAGAAAATTTTCTACAACTGCAACAAATGATGTCCAAGCTTCTCGTTCAACTTGATTCATTGAATTTATGAAGGCAGGATCCTTAATTAATTGTCTTATTTGTGGGCCGTCAAATATCCCTGCTTTGAGTTTTTCTGTGCTCAACTGATGCATTTTTACCCCTATATATGCAAAACAAGACCCATTCTTATCAAGAGCCTTTACAAATTGCTTCATTAAGCCCAACTTTATATGTAACGGAGGAAGTATGATTTTTTCTCTTTCAACCAAAGCGTCGATAATGACATTCTTTTCCCCAACGTCCATGTTTTCTCTCTGAGGCCAATCTTTTCTAACCCAGTGGTGTGTTTTGTCCCTACTATCCCAGAGGCACAAGAAACACGGATATTTCGTGTAACCACTTTGCTGCCCAAGAAGAAAGTTTACCATTTTTAAGTTTACACAAATCATCCATTGATGTTCGTAATACTTTATCTTCTGCAAGACCAAAGCTATGGTATTATATTCTTCTTTCAGTTTCGTTGAGTGAGCTAGTGGTATTGAACCATATTTACTCCCATTATGTAGAAGGACACATTTTAAACTTCGCTTTGAACTGTCAATAAATAGGCGCCAATCATCTGGAATATATATTCGTGACAAAATACAAGATTGTCTTCTTGAGAAAAGAATGGTAGCAGACCTTTTTCTCTTGTACGGTAAAAGGTAATTTTGGTTCCTTGTTCCAGTAAATTTTTGTCGTTCAACCTAGAACTTCAGAAGCTTTTTTCGATAAATTGAGATCCCTGGTGAGATCATTTAATTCATTTTGATTGAAGCGTTGAAGAACTGATGACGTCCCCTCATAGTCACTGTTAGTTTCATTAGCATCAGAACTTTTATTAGCATCAGAAGAGCGTTCAGAGGGAAAATATTCGTCATCAGAGATATGTGGTAGCTGATGAAATGTTGGAATCGGTATTTCATCTGAGTGCGGGATAGGGCGTATTGCCGAGTCTAAATTGGGATAAGTCCACTTACTGCGGTTATTTCGATTGATTCCATTAGTATTTACTAAACAGAAATAACAATCATTGAAGTGGTTTTTTGGTTCTCTCCAAACCATTGGTACGCCGAATTTTAGACATTTTCTTTTCCCGGTAGTCCACTGCCGTAAATGCTCTGTACAAGTTTAACATACGAGATGCGGGGCCCACGTTTTGTCCTGATCACCAAGCTTAACTCCAAAGTATCCAAGATACGCTCGCTTTACAAAGTCAGTAATAGTTTGTCTGTTTTGTTGAAACATGTATTCTCCGTATATATAGCAAAACACATCAGGTTGATTTACACAACTTCTTCTTGAACTGGAACCTGACCTCATTTTAATTCTGTTCAATAACACAAAAACACTCTTTTCTTAACATAAAATAACACGCCGAATTCGATCTACTCTCATTAGTAAGAACGCACAAACTGACGAGACTTACCCGAGTTAGGTGATTAAAAGGGTCAGGTCAGGTACCTGATAGGCAATGGTTCCACTATTTATAGATTTACCTGGAATTTACTCAATTACAGACTGACAATAAAACCATTGTACCTACATTAATGAATATATAATAATTTTAGAACTCTCATAAATGAATATACTGAATAAAAACCACATTGGTAGATAAGTTGATGTATCTAAAAAAGTAGAGCTGATAGAGATAAACGGATTGTATGTATAGATTTAGCGTCCCAAATATAGTTAAAATCGGCTCTAAAATCCCAGGCACCAAAACAAAAATATTTTTTTGTTGCGGTGTGTTATCACTAATAATGGAAAAGATCTACAAAAACTTATGGATAAAATAAGTGACACTTGTACGCAGGTTGATTTAAGATTCAGTGCAAATAAAACAGAATATATAATTGTAAGCAAGATGGTGGTATTACAGTCAATGGCACAAAGAGACCGTTGATAAATTGATGTATGTCGGCAGCAATATCAACGACCACTGGGACCCGACTGTGGTAGTCAAAATTCGACTAGACCCGAGTCGCATTTATGAAGAACAAAAAAATCTTAACTGGTCACGACCTATCATTGAGACTATGGATGGAAATGGTAGGCTACTATGTCTTTCCGGTTGTCTTGTACGGCATGGAAGCGTGGACGCTAACTGAAACAATGCTTATACGTCTGGGGAGATTCGAGATGTGGATGTACCAGCGACTGCTGAAAATCAATTGGATGGACAGAATTAGTAACAACATCGTGATTGAAAAATTTAAGGTAGTGGTAGGGAAAGTCTACGGTTCAACTCTTCCTAGCAGCTGTCAGTAAAACAGTCATCATCAACGTGGTAGCCAACATGATAATCAACGCTTGTTAAATGGTGATGGTCCCGAAAGAAGAAATAGAAAAAATATCTGTATTGTCTAAATTCTTTATATTACATTCCCAAAATATTGTGAAAGAGACCTTCGGTAGGAGACAAAAAAAACTAGATTTGCCCACGTACCATCTAGTTGCTACTGATACAATATCATGTGATATATAGTTTTTGTGCAGAACTGACTTTTGTGTGGATTCGTTAAAATGGAAAATAGCCTAATTTAATCTTATTAAAGTGGTTGTTTTGGGAAATTTAATTTCTTAATTAGGAAAGTTAATTTGCGAACGGTTTCTTAATTTTCTTATCATTCCTTTTTTCTAATTGAGGTTCTTATTTCTTTCTCCTTACATACCCTTACAGGCCTGGGGTGGCGTTAAATTTATTTTAATTATAAACTCTTTCTGGCTATTTTTAAAGCGCGAGCAATTAAAAAATGCTCGCTTCGTACAGGGGACGTGGTTTTAAATAAAAATTTAGATTTATAAAGCGTAAAAAAACTGGCGTTCGTCATCGAAACACCAAAGACCTTTATTACGTTTGGTATTTACGCTTCCTTTCACAGAACAACTATCCGTTTTTAACTAAAAAATATGAATTTCAATAAATTACAACTTTTTATTACGTTGATACAGGGATGTATTCACTAAAGTATTAATAATACACAATTGCTTGCGGTGCAGAAGGTCTCTAGTTCTAATCCCGGCAGGTCGGTATACTTTATTTATTAATTTATGTAAGTATATTTGGCTTGGCCACATACACTAGCGTCAGAAAGTTTGCTCACCGAATTATTTCAGTCCCAAGACAGCAAAAACCCAGATAATATATTTTTTTTTAATTTTAATGAATTATTATTTATTTTCACATTATTTATAGTCTAAAAGATTTTCCGGGATTTTTCTCATCTATGTGACCTCCTTTGTTTTTAATTGCCGCTTTACAGAGTTTCGGCATTCTGTCTAGTAGTTTCTTCGGTTGTTTTCACCCATTCTGCTTGTAAAAGTTCCCATAGGTGATTTTCTGATGTTGGATTGAGTTTTCGAACACACCTGTCCAAATGGTCCCACAGCAATTCGCTGGGGTTCAAGCAGGATGATTGTGGAGGCCAAGTCATCACTTCCAGGACGTCATCAGATTTCCATTTGTCCAAAAGTTCTCTGATTTGTTTAGCAGAATGTTTAGGGTCGTTGTCATGCTGAAAAATAAATTTCCCCTGAAAAATATCTCTTTCAGAAGGAAGCATTTGAGTTAGCAAAATTTCTTGATACTGTTCTTTTCGCATGATTCCTTCTCTCCTAAAGATTTTTCCAACTTTACCGTTGCCAAAACAACCCCAAACCATTACTGAACCTCCACCATTTTTTACTGTAGGCAACTGACAGGCTGCAGACATCCTCTCTCCAGCTGACCGCCGCACGCAAACTTGTCGATTTGAACCGAAAATTTCGAATTTAGATTCGTCGCGCCAAAGGACGGCATTCCATTGTTCTGATGTCCAATTTTCATGTTCTCGGGCCCATTCTAATCGTTTACGTTCATTCACATTCCTAAGTAGTGGTTTCCTCACTGCAACTCTCCCGTGTAGTCCAGCTTCTACTAACCTGTTCTTCACGGTTGTCACGTTGGTGGGGATGGGCCGCTTCAGGTTTACTTGACCCGTGATTTCTGGTGCGGCTAGGCGGCGATTACGTCTGCTGAACATTGTTATAGTTCTGTCTTCAGCGGAAGTCATTTTTTGAGGCCTTCCTGAACGTTTTTAGTTGAGAATTCCATGTCCCGCAGAAATTTTTTTTACAATGTAGTCCACCGTTCTGATTAGCATCCGCATATCACTCGCGATTTGGCGATTCGAGTGACCATTTTAATGTCTCGCAATTATCAGAGCCCAATTTTCAACGGAAACTTCTTTCGTTTTCGGCATTTTCACAAAACAATCGAGCTTGTATCAGTGACAAAGTACTGTTTGCGAATGGTTAATTTCTAAATCCCTAGAAACTTGAAATGAGTTCTTACTTCAACTAGAATTCTCAGAAATCGCCTCAAAACGATTATCATGCAAAACTTGGAAATTTGTTCTAATTGGTTTTTAATTTGTGATTTCACCAAAAAGGCTTATCTAAACAATTTTATGATGGACACTTGTTAAGAACAATTAAATTTACGTAATATAATAAAAGGGTTTAATTAGGTATTAAATTTTGGCAGTTACATTGAAATTTCTAGGTGGGCAAATACTTTCTGACGGTACTGTACATAGGTGATAGTTGTTGCAGATATGCAATAACATCTGTGGGGGCACTACCGCGTTGTCTAAAAGGTGCCGAGAAATACAGATGTATGCTTCGGCACTTGGACAAAGTTGACGGTGTAACGACATCTTCGCCGAGATTTTGTTATTTTTACATTTTTTGAGCATTAAGTTACAAAAAAAAAAAATTTTCTCTGGACTGTCTGTCTACTATCGCCATAATATATAACATCATAATAGTCGAAAGGAAGCGACATCCTCGCCGATATCCCTAGGATATAAAAAAGGGTAAAATCCCTATTTAGGCGGAGAGGTGAACGATAAAAAAAAAGTTATTGTGTAAAAATTAAAGATCAGAGGTGATACTATACCGCCTTGAAAAAGCCCTTTCTTTTGATGCCGATCTCGAAAATTACGTAGCCTATTCTGGAGTAGGGATTCAACTGCCTTGGTGAGTTGATAGCCCCAAGTTGTTCTAAATAGTTTACGTAGTTATAGTTTGTAGTTTACGGTGTCGCACAGGATGGAAAGGACAACAAACAGGATACTAATTATCAGGTTTTCTTAGACGCCTTGTTTAATATACCCTTCAAGTTGGTCCTTGAGGCGTAAGCTTCGGCTCGATTGCACATTAAATTCGTCCTAGCTCGAATAGTTGATATAGGTCGTAAAGAAGATATCGTCAATAGTAAGTTCGTATGCTTTTGACAGCGCACTAACTCGTATAGAATTATAGAATTTTGGAATCTAAGGTTCCGAGCCATCTCAAAATTGTTTTATTTGAATAGTAACATGCAGTTTTGTTAATAATAATAATAATAATAATAATCTTTATTGTCTAACAGATATACCATTTACAAGACAATTAAGCATAAATAATATAATACAAAGGAGATAGAGATAAAAAGAAAAGTAAAGTACTAGTATAGAACAAAAGAGACAGATAGCATAAAAATCACATAGAAATTAAATAAAACTGGAAAATTAAAATTAAAATGATACACTTGGAATAAATACCTATACATGCAACAATTTATTTTTTAAGCATTTGGCAAGTTGCGCAAATGACAGGTTGTTCACGTCAATGTCGTTACAAGTACTGTTAAAAACGCTCATAGCTTGAAACAATGGTGTTTTGATGAGAAAATTAGTTGATGCAGTAGGTAAATAGAAAACAGGAGAGGTTCTGACCAATCTATTAGGAACGTGAAGGTTTACTTGAAATAGTAAGTCAGGAGAGTCAATAAGAGATTTACATCATTTTGTAAGAAAACAGACCAGATGGTAATTTCTTCGATTCGTCAATAAAGGTAGCTGAAAACGTTCAGTTATAATGACCTCATCGACACCCCTATCAGGGTACACACCATCATATTTTAATATAAGAAATTTGGCAAACTTTCTTTGAGCATTCTCTACCTGTTTAATATACTTAGCGTGTATTGGATTCCAAACAATTGCACCATATTCAAGCCGTGAAAGCACATAGCACAAACCACTCGAATTACGTATTATGAAACCCAACGTCCTCATCGCAGTAGTGCAGATCCGATTAATATGATGGGCAAATGAAAGTTTAGGATCAAAAATAATTCCAAGGTCCTTGAAGGTGTTACAACGTGTAATATCTTCATTATCTAACTTTACTGGAAGTCAATGGTGCTAAATTTATTCGAGTAAGTCAAAAAGAAGCACTTACCGGCATTCAATGGCAACCTATTCAACTCACACCGTTGCTGTAACGACTCCATATCATGTTACAATGAAAGGCAATCACTAGAGTCTCTTATGGTGCGGAAAAGCTTTAGGTCGTCAGCAAACAAAAGACAATTACTAGTTATGTTATCACCAATGTCATTAATGAAGAGTGAAAAAGTTAAGATTGTTCTGTATTACTTGCATACATTCTTGTTAAGATTGCTTCGTATTACGATTCTATTAATATAAGAATTTACAGCATAAAAAGACAATATTTTTCTATACTGTACGTCGTATCATTATTTTTGTCTTTTAAAAAATACAAATCTAGTACACTTAGTCGCTTTCACAAGTCATAATTCACCCATAGGGCTGATAGGTTATAAGGCATTATATTATTTTTTCTCGGCTGTTTTGATCTTCTGAGATTTATAGCACCAATTAAATGGCACATAAAGGCCTGTCACACTTTTACAAAAGGCTCACACTCCTTCGGAATTTTTGATTTGTTGGATCAGAAGTTAACCCAAAAATATATCTACGTCGATATAACGTGTTTTGGCTACAGGCGAGCAGGAATTTTATAAATATATATTTATAGTGTTGCCATAATAAATGTTTAGGGTTATTTGAATTAGTAGTTTTAATTTTACGGTGTACCAGTAAATGAAAGTGCTCGCATGAGGTAGGTACGAGGGTGGATTGAAAAGTTTACGGCCTCACCAAAAAATATTTTTATTATATTACCCTCAATAAGTTCATACCTTTTTTTGGTTGTCACAGTATAAAATCTTGTTGCTGTAGGATTTGTGATTTTTAGGTTAGAACGAGTTTAGTGAGACCAACTGCGGCGTTTTTGGAAAAATGGAAAAAATTGAACAACGTGCGGTCATCAAGTACCTGTTTAAAAAAATATTAATACCAAAGGAGATCCACGATGATATAAAAACAGCACTAGGTGAATCTGCTCCGTCATATACCACTGTGAAAAAATGGGTTTTTAAACGTGGACGAGAGAGCATCGAAAATGACTCTCGCTCCGGCCGGCCCACGACGTTTACGACTGAAGAAAACATCGGCTAAGTATGTGATCTCATATTAAAAGACCGTAAATTAACTATCAGGCAGATTGCAGACACTATAGGCATCTCGTATGAATGAACACAAAACATCATTGCCAACGAACTCGACTCACGATTTCTCGCGACTGTTTGGAGATGTTTGAGGCTGACCCGCAAGATTTTCTTAACAGGTTTGTGACAATGGACGAAACCTGGGTTCACCATTATACTTCAGAGTCAAAACAATAATCCAAGTAGTGGAAAAAATCTGGTGAACCGACCTCAAAGAAAGCGAAGGCAATTCTGTCGGCTGGAAAAGTAACGGCGTCAGTTTTTTGGGATGCTAAAGGTATTATTATGATGGACTACCTTCCGAAAGACGAAACAATAAACTCGACTTACTATTGCGCCCTTTTGCGTCATTTACGTCAAGAAATTAAAGAGTAACGCCCAGGATTACTGAGAAAGACAGTTTTCTTCCATCAGGACAACGCTCGCGTTCATACGTCTGTTGAGTCTATGGCTCAAATTCGTGATTATGGTTTCGAATTGCTGCCCCACCCGGCTTATTCTCCTGATTTGGCACCTTCGGACTTTCATCTGTTTCCAAACCTAAAAAAACACCTCGGTGGCCAGAAATTTTCATCAAATGAATAAGTCGAAGCTGCAGTTAACCAGTATCTTTTTTTCGAACAGGTGTGGAAACTTTGGAAAGCAGGTGGAAGAAGTGCACAAAGCTAGGTGGAGATTACGTCAAAAAATAAAAATATTTTTGTACGTACTTTATTTTGTTTTCTTGAATAGACCGCAAACTTTTCGATCCATCCGCGTACTAAATACTCGTACATCTTTTTTCAATTCTATTAGTGCAGTCTTCAGACAAATTTTGATCAAAAGCTCTCATTAAATGTTAACAGGCTGCATTTTGGCATACAGGTAGTTTTTTAGACGTAGAATACGATAAAAAAAAAGTTTGCTGCTTAAAAGTGTACGTTAAGCCTACAAAATCGAAAATAAAATGAAAAATTCTGTTTTTCGCAGATATCTCTAAAAATAAATAACCGGTCAAGTGCAAGTTGAACTTGCTCAATTAGTGTTCCGTAGGTTGATTGCTTTAAAAATAAAAAATTCTGTTACGGAGGTATAAAATGATCAGTGACTTCAGAAAACACACCCCAAATGAGTTTTCAACAAAGTTTGTTTCCAATCTTTAATGAAAACTTATGACCTTGAAATTTTTGTTTTTTTTTATATACCAGATAAATTATTAAAGGTAATGCACTCGTGATAATTTTCGTTCAATCTACATCCCGTGGAGAATAGTCAAGAATTTTTTGAAAATTTTTTGATAAGTACTTTTCGAGATAAGGCGGGGGACAGTGATTTTCGCGATTTTTAAAAAATAATACAGAGAAAAGTGCGCACAAGTATTATATTATATATATATATATATATATATATATATATATATATATATATATATATATATATATATATATATATATATATTTATTTTACTCGTGTTTTCACAAGCTTTTATTTGACACCATAGTGACCTAGTAAAAAAAATTTTTTTTCTCTTCCGATTTCACCCCCCAAAACTAACCCCTTAAGTCAAATTTTAACTTTAAAAACTACACGGCTCTGATAAGGCCATCAATTCCTATATTAGTACCAAATTACAACTTTCTACGTCAAATAGTTTCGGAGAAAATCGGGTGTGACAGACAGACAGACAGACAGACACCGAAGTGATCTTATAAGTGTTCCGTACGGAACACTAAAAAGATCTCGAAAAACTAATAGCACCACGTGAAATAACGGGAAATTTTACAAAAAAATAGTATATAATTTACTTTCTTTCAGTTTTACCGTAATTTAATAAAATTATTTAAAATGAAATGGCTGATTTAACCCCTTTAGTGGTAGTGGGAATCATACTTCCAACCTCATTTATGATTAAATTTATATTTCTGTATACCGTTAATTTTTTTGAAATCGACTATTAAGGGGTTTCTCAGGGTACTGATTAAGAATCCGATTATAGATTTGAAAAATTTAAAATGGTGGATCCAATATGACGGCCAGAGAGTACGTAATTCATTTAATTTCTTCGAGTAATTTAAAATTTTTGCGTTTTCAATAACTGTTTTCTATGTACTTGGATGTTTAAGGCTTGATTCATATTATGAGGCCGCTCTCGATACGCTCTCACTTCGCTCTCGGTTCGATAAAATTTTCTCATATCCACATTGCTGTTCCGATATAGATCTCGCTTCAGTTTGCCTTCATCAACATTTCGAGTTAGATCGGAGTAGCTCAGAAAAGTGCATATACAATGTTATTTAACTTTTCAGTTAAAGAATTATCAATTATAGCTATTCTTTGAGACGATGATTCAAAAATCATCGAAACACGGAGGAAACCGAGAAGCCGAATATGGGTCCATCCAAGTTTAAAGGCTCGAAAAAGTGAAGGTGAAGATTATACGCTGTACCGTCATCTAATTGACGACGAAGAAAATTTTATAAAGTATTTTAGAATGGATTCTAGGACATTTGAAATGATCTTCCACAATTTTTCACTCGCCATTGTTTATTAACGTGTTTTAATTTTTATTAATTTTTTACCTTACACACACTTGTTGTCTAATCCACAACTGAGCGGGGACGGGATGGAGCGGGATCGAAAAACACTACTACCGTGACGAACCACGACAGGTCCGATCTCGCTCCGACAAAATATTCTTTGAAATGCATCGATATTGGAGCGTTATGAGATCGAGATCTGAGCGATAGTGGTAGTGTGAATATACTCATTGTGTCTTTTGTAAACATATCGAACCGAGAGCGAACCGAGAGCGTATCGAGAGCGGCCTCATAGTATGAATCAAGTCTAAATGAAATATCTTTATACTTAAAGCTTAGACTTTTCATTTCCCGGCTTTATATATATATATATATATATATATATATATATATATATATATATATATATATATATATATATATAAATCTTTTTAATGTATCTTGGGTTTTGGTTCATCAAATGAATATCTTTTGAGTTCTTTTGATTTTTTTTTTTATTATTTTGACGTTTCTCCCCTGGTTTTGGGCATTTTCAAAAAACAGTCTTATTTTGCCATGTCTCGAAAATAAGCGACCGTGATTGTTGTATTTCAGTCGATGATTAGTGTTAGGACTGATCAAGATTAAGACATTAAAAAGATTTATTTACATAAAGGTTCAAGAAATCAAATCTATTTATTTATGTATACATATATATATATATATATATATATATATATATATATATATATATATATATATATATATATATATATATATATACATATATATATATATGTATATATATGTCTCCTCCTTTATCTCGAAAAGTACTGATCAAAAAATTTTGAAAAAGTTCTGAACGAAATTTATCACGAATTACCTTTAATAATTTATCTGGCATATAAAAAAAATTCAAGGTCATCAGTTTTGAGTAAATATCGAAAAAAAAAACTTTGTTAAAAACTCATTTGGGGTATATTTTGCAAAGTCATTGATCATTTTACCAGGTGTACAAGAATGAAATGCGGATTTCAGACAACAGATGGTGCACCAATGCAATTTGTGCTATAAAGATTTGACACTGCGCCATTTTGTTGTGGCATCAACAAGTGTCAGACGCGCACGAGTGATAAACTGGAAAAGTGTGTGCATAGTGTTGTGTTGTTGTGTTCAATATGTCGAAATTTATACCGAACCAAGAGCATTCACGGACAGCATTAATTTTTTGTTTTCATTTGAATAAAACTGCTGTTGAATCATACCGATTACATCGAACGATGGTTTCGGCGTTTCAAAAGTGGTGACTGCGATGTTGCAGACAAGGAACGTGGAAAACTGCCAAAAAAATACGAAGATGTGGAGTTGCAAGCATTGTTGGACGAAGATAATTCGCAAACACAAAAACAACTCGCCGAGCAATTGGGCGTTAGTCAACAAGCTGTTTCCGATCGGCTACGAGAGACAGGAAAGATTCAGAAGATCGGTAGATGGTACCACATGAGTTGAACGACAGGCAAATGGAAAAAAACACAAAAATACGTGTGACATTTTGCTCGCTCGGTACAAAAGGAAGTCGTTTTTGCATCGTATAGTTACAGGTGATAAAAATTGGATTTATTTTGAGAATCCCAAGCGCAAAAAATCATGGGTAGACAAAGGCGCATCATTCACATCGACCGCAAGACCGAATCGCAGAAAAAGACGATGTTCTGTGTTTGGTGGGACCAGAGGGGCGTGGTCTATTATGAACTATTAACAACTGGGGGAAAACGGTTAATACTAAACGTTACCAACAATTGACCGATTTGAACCGTTCGCTGCTTGAAAAAAGGCCAGAATACCGAAAGAGGCCACATAAAATCATTTTTCTTCATGACAATGCTCTATCACATACGGCAAAAGCGGTTCGCGACACGTTGGAAGCACTCAGCTGGGAACTTCTACCCCATGCGGCTTACTCATCAGACTTGGCTCCTTCCGATTACCACTTGTTTGCATTGATGGGCCACGCACTTGCTGAGCAGCGCTCTGGCTCGTAAGAATATGTGAAAAAATGGCTCGATGAATGGTTCGCAGCAAGGGAAGATTTTTACTGGCGTGGTATTCACAAATTGCCCGAAAGATGGGAAAAATGTATAACAAGCGATGGAGCGTACTTTGAATAAAGCACTTTTTATCATTCTTCCGAATTTAATATGTTTTTCTAGGAAAAAAATCCGCATTTCATACTTGTACACCTGGTATACCTCCGTAACAAAAATTTTAAAAGTATTCAACGTACGGAACACTAATTGCGCAAGTTCAACTTGCACTTGGCGGGTTTTTTATTTTTTAAGATATTACCGAAAAACCGAATTTTTGATTTTATTTTGAATTTTGTGGGCTTAGCGTACATCAAACTTTAGCAAACTTTTTTTTATCGTATTCTAAATTAACTCAAAAAGTTAATGGCATAACGGGTAAAGTTTGTAAATAAGTTTTGGTCCTGCCTAAAAAAATATAGGAAGTCCAACACATCTTCCGTTTTTTTTTTTATTTTAGTAAACTGTATTATGTTGTTAACTTATGTTAACTAAGGTTATTTATTAAAATCCTTATTTGCTTAACAAGTTCAATCATTTACCAAAAACAAATCAAAACAACTAAACAGCTAGAGGCCTAAACATGTACAAGAAGGGTTTCCAAATCAATCACTTTTTGTACTAATTAGTATTTGGAAGGTTCCTAACTAAGTTAGTTGGGTAATAGAGAATCTTGGGAACGTCTAAAGTCTCGTAAACACCAATAAAAGTTACGGAATTATGCTATAAGGCCCAAATAATTTATTTTTACTTGAGAGAATCCGCCACAAAAGTCAAAGAAATAGCGGCTAAGTGTTTTCTTCAACAATTCTGATTTGGCAAAAAAAGCTCGAGAAAAGATGTCCTTGTTTGATTTCTGCAAGCGATATTATTTTTCGTTTTTTCTGTTTTTACTTTTTATTTTTATATTTCTGCGTCAAATCAGAATGGTTCGTTCATTGTAATGTTGCGACAATCAACAAAAGAAACGAAGTATATTAAGACAAAACTTAGAACATTACTTATAATGTCCTTAAATTAGGAAGTTGTCTGAAATGAGTGTACAAATTGCAAAAGTTCGTCTAAGTTTTAGTATGTGCTATTGCTTGTCCTCAAGTGTAAAGCACTGTTCGTATTGTCAAGTCTTCTGTCATAAAGATTTATCAAGCATGCACCTCTCAAGCCACTTTTGTATGTTTTTTTTTTTAATTCAGCTTAAATTTTTAATCACAAAATAATTTTTAGAATTGGAATAGCGAGCTATCCTTATAAGACGACATTTTTAAAATTTAATTGTCTCCACCGTAAAATAAGAATGAATGAAAAATATATGTTTTTAATTATTAAGGGAGGAGAGCGATTTTTCGCGATTTTTTGAAAATAATACAAAGAAAAGTGCGCGCAAGTATTACATTATATACGAGGCTGGTTTGAAAAGTCCGTGCAAAAATAAAAACTACTTATGTGTTTGGGGTAAACCTTTTTTATTTTTCAACATAGTCTCCTTTTAGGTTTATACACTTCGTCCAACGATGTTCTAGTTTGTTGATCCCTTCCGAATAATAGGATGCAAAATATCCATTAGTGTCTGCAATTACCTCCGTTTGAATAAAATCTTTGTCCCGCCAGCCATTTCTTCAAATTGGGGAACAAATAGTAGTCCGAGGGAGCCAAGTCTGGAGAATAGAGGGGATGTGAAACGAGTTGGGATCCTATTTCCATTAATTTTGCGACCACAACTGCTGAGGTGTGTGCTGGTGCGTTGTCGTGATGGAAAAGGACTTTCTTGTGGGCCAATCGCGGGCATTTTTCTTGCAGCTCGGTTTTTCAAACGGTCCAATAACGATGAATAATATTCACCTGTAATAGTTTTACCCTTTTCCAGATAGTCGATGAGAATTATCCCTTGCGAATCCCAAAAGACAGTCGCCATAACCTTTCCGGTCGAAGGAACGGTCTTCGCCTTTTTTGGTGCAGATTCCCCCTTGGTAACCCATTGTTTAGATTGTTGTTTGGTCTCAGGAGTATAGTAATGTATCCATGTTTCATCCACAGTGACGAAACGACGCTTAAAGTCCTCCGGATTCTTCTGGAACAGCTGCAAACCATCCTTGCAACACTTCACACGATTCCGTTTTTGGTCAAGCGTGAGCAATCGCGGCACCCATCTTGCGGATAGCTTTCTCATGTCCAGAACGTTCAGCGTCACGTGTGCCCATATGGCCAGTCCGAAAATTTTGAAACCACTTATAAACTGTTCTAATCGAAAGTGCAGAGTCACCATAATGTTTATCAAGCCTCTCTTTAGTCTGCTGAGGCGTTTTGCCTTTCATAAAGTAATGTTTAATCACCACACGAAATTCTTTTTCGTCCATTTCTTGAAAATCACTCGACTTCCTTGATTCACACGAATGCCAAACACAAAGAAATACACCAATATGGCTGAAACTTGGTGTGCGTTCATTCAAGAGATGCTACTAACTAAACGTGACCTCGATACGCGCCGGTGGTGCCATCTCTCGGACTTTGCACGGACTTTTCAAACCAGCCTCGTATATACTCGTGTTTTTATAAGCTTTCATTTGACACCTCACTCGATAACCTAGCAAAAAAATTTTTATCACTTCCGATTTCACCCCCCGAAACTAACCCCATAAGGAAAAATTTAACTTTCAAAACTACACGGCTCTGATAAGGCCATCAATTCCTATATTAGTACCAAATTTCAACTTTCTATGTCAAATAGTTTCGGAGAAAATCGGGTGTGACAGACGGACAGACAGACGGACGGACAGATACCTAAGTTGGACTTGCGTAATTAGTGTTCCGTACGTTGATTGCTTTTAAAATAAAATTTTTTGTTACGGAGGTATATAAATGATCAGTGACTTCTCAAAACACATCCCAAATCAGTTTTCAACAAAGTTTTTTTCCGCTTTTTACTGAAAACTGATGACCTTGATTTTTTTTATATATCAGATATATTATTAAATGCGCTCGTGATAATTTCCGTTCAATCTACCCTCTGTGGAGAATATTCCAGAATTTTTTGATCAGTACTTTCCGAGATAAGGGAGGGGGCAGCGATTTTTGGCAACTTTTTAAAAATAATACAAAGAAAAGTGTGCGCAAATATTGCATTATATATATTTTTGAATTCGTGTTTTTACAAGCTTTCATTTGCTACTTCCGGTTTCACCCCCAAAACTAACCCCTTAAGTCAAAACTACACGATTCTGATGAGGCCATCAATTCCTATATTAGTGCCAAATTTCAACTTTCTATGTCAAATAGTTTCACATTTGACACACACAATAGATCACACTTCAACAATTTTAAGTTTACAATGCAAAAAAAGATATGTGATTTGTTTAGAAAACTCTCCAATTTCATTTATCTCCATTCATACCAATTTTTGTACTTTACAAACAAGATACATTTACAGCGTCCGCTAGAGTGCGGTTGCAGTGTTTGAACCAACACAGACAGATGAAGCTGAAGTGACCGGTAAATTACTCTTATACGTTATTCAGTGGACCAGTTTTTATACCAAATATGCGCGTAACATATTGAGCCAAAATTATCTCGAGAGTGGTGGAAGGCAAATAATAAACGATTTTACTTAACTGGTTAAAACCGAGTAGTGTACGCTAAAGGAACGACGCGTGTTATGAAAAAGCGAATCACGTTGATTTTGAACCACTGTAAACTGTACTCGTTGGCAAATACAGTTCTTGAGCAAATCATTAAAATGGGATGAGGTTCTCCTGCTTGAAAAGGGTTACACGAGAAGTGACAAGCTGAATTTCATAAGAATGTGGAGTATTAGCGCGACGTGTATTTCTTGCACGCACTGCTGTGGGAAGAATTAGGCTGGCTAACATACATCCGACGAATACTTTCCATGAAAATACTTATAGAATAGACTCAAATCGGCAATTGTTCCTCGATGTTCCAAGGAATCAAGGTTGCTGGCCAGTTCTGGGTCTCCTGTTAGGCGAACGACTCTCTTCTGAATAGAATCCAACAAATGCAGAGTATGTTTGGGAACAGAGCCTAGTTGAAAATAATATTGCCAGCTGTTTCAACATGCTCATGCCAAGACATATTTGCTCTCAAATTAACGCCCAGCAAATTGAGTGACGATGTTTGAGGAATGGAGTGACCCGACATAAATATGTCGGGTTCAGCAACGTTAACTTTTTTAGAAAAAGCTGCTGCCAGGGTTTTTGTAGCGTTAAATTCCACTTGATTACTGTCACCTCAAGATAGAATTTCTTCCAGGTCTTTGTTAAGTTGAGTGACTTCCTGCTGTCTGCGGATATTCGTCTGAGTAGCCGATGTCCGTGCTTTCAAAGTGAATGAAGAGATAAGCGTACTGTCATCTGCCAAGCTCTAGATTGGATTCTCGGTGTTTTCCAGCAGATCGTTAATGTAAATGAGACGAGAGTAGGAGACAGTATGACAGTAGGAGACACAATCAGACGAACAGCTCTTCTCTGAATAGAATCCAACAAATGCAGTGTATGTTTGGGAGCGGAGCCCCAAACATGGGAGCACTATTCCATAGTTGGTCGAATTTGAGCTTTGTAAACAGCACATAGCACAACAGTTGTTGTGGAGTGTAAGCTTTCTGGTTCGAAATAATATTCCCAACTTTTGAGAAGCTCTCCTTGCTATGCCTGCAACATGTTCATGCCAGGACATATTTGCTCCCAAATTAACGCCCAACAAATTGAGTGCCAATACTAGAGGAATGAAGTGCCCCGACATAAATATGTCGGGTTCAGCAACGTTAACTTTTTTAGAAAAAACTGCTGCCAGGGACTTTGTAACTGTAAATTCTACTTGGTTACTGTCACCCCTAAATAAAATCTCTTCCAGGTGTTTAAGTTGAACGACTGTGAATATTGGACTGAGTAACCGCTGTTCGAGCGTTCAAAATGAGGGAAGAAATAAGGGTACTGTCATCTACAAAGCTGTGGATTGGACTCCGGTTCCTTTCCAGCAGATTGTTAATGTAAATGACGAGAGTGGGTGATAGTATGGAGCCTTGCGGCACACCGGCGTTGATAGTCGTCGACTGTCACTCGTAAAGAACGCTCTCTGAGGAAACACGAACAGAATTTTTCAGACATACAATAAAATCGTAGTTTAGGCTATAATCCAGCATGCCAAACACGCTGAAACACCTTGGATATATTAAGTGGAATCGCTCGAGATTCCCTAAGGTGTTCAGTCGCGTTACGATAATACTCATTATACCTGTATAAAATGAGTTCACGCCTCGACTCTATCCTTAAATTATAATAATTGTAATTAAAGTAATGCCTTAAGCTTCGTTAAGGGTTTAACTTATTTAAAGTCACAGTCTAGGGAAATCAAAAATCGATTGGCAAAAATGTATAACAATTTCAGACCTTAAAAGTCTTCAAATGCAGGTTACAACGTTATCGCGTAGTATAGGACACGCGTTACTTGACCTGCAGCCTTCAGGCCGCATATACAGGTTTTTGAACGATCTACGCGGCCAAAAGTCAAAAAATCAACACAAAATATTGCCAGGTAACCGACTACCAGAGACAGAGGACCCTTCCGAGAACAGAAGACAACCGCTTCCAACCCCACCCGTGCAGTCTTACGTACGTTATCAGTTCTCGGCGCTCTTAAAATCATAATTGTGAAAGTGGAATTTTATGTCTATAAGTTCTAAAGTAGTGGAAAAAGTGCTGGATTCTCAAAGTACAGGTATGTTACTATGTTATTTCATAAAACTTTTATCATTTACTTATTTGTGAGTCAACGTAAGGGACGGTAAAGACAGATCTTTTCCACGAGTATTATTTTGTAAAAAAAAATATGTTTTACTATTGTTTTCATACTTCCCTGTTAGATCCGGTTATAATTTTGATAATACTCTAAAGTTGGTAGTTTCAGTAAATAATAAATAAAAAAACTGGCACCGGATAAGTCCGGATAAGATACATTTTGGGAATTATAGACAAAATTGTAAGAAAAAATAGATTTTGATTTTATCAATTTTAACTTAACGATTCTTTGTTGCAGGTTCACTTGGTACATCGGGATTGAAGGTTGTGACCCGGAAAAAACTTGTTTGACCGCATGATGAAGGAAAACTTACCTTATTTGGAAGAGAAACTAAATTGCTTGAAAGAACAACTTTTGTCAACTGAAGGATATACACAAGAGCAAATACAAACCTTAAAACGGAATTTTTCTCATTTTAAATCTGAAGTTAAACGTAGATGGATCAAAGCCCATAATAAGGAAGACTTATTTGTTCAATACAATAGTTCATGGCTAGAAGGAACCTTTGAAATTCCAGTGGTTGACAGTCTGCAAAATCGATCTGGTCGACCAAGCAAACCTTTTGAACAATTGAGCGAGAGAAGTAAAAGAAGAAAGACGGGGGAGCTTCGCTCTACCTTCGAAGAGGAGTTGATAGTGCGTGCCGCGCAAGTTGAGTTAAGAAAAATGGGAAAGCGAGATGCTTCAAATGTACTCAAAGAAATCATCACTACACCAACTCGGGCAACGAAATACAAAAAGGTGTATTATCGCACAAAATCATCAAAAAATAAAAGTAGCCCTTTGACTGTCAAGGAAGCAATCCAAATGTACATAGACGCAGATCTAAGAGAACAGTATGAAATCATAAGGACGAACAAACATATTTTTCCGTGTTATAGCCTTCTACAAAAGGAAAAAAAAAAGTGTTACCCGCCACCAGAAGCGTGCAAGATAACTAGCACTAGTGCGGAAGCTCAATTACAGCCCTTGGTGGTACTGTTACACGATTTTCCGACTACCTGGAAGAGGTATTGCAAACATTAAATGAACAAAAACGGAATACCCTAACGATGATTCATAAATGGGGTTGCGACGGATCACAACAATCCCAATACAAACAAAAGTTTGACAGTGATGCGGATTCGAATAGCAATATATTTCAAAGTTGCTTCGTGCCTCTAAAAATTAGTGTGTGGAAAAAATAATGAAAAAAAACCGTGTGGGAGAATCCGACTCCGTCTTCTCCGCGTTTTTGTAGGCCAATAAGATTTCGTTTTATCAAAGAGAGTACTGATGTCACAGAACAAGAAATTAACTACGTGAATAAATCAGTTGATTCTCTCATTCCTACTGAGGTTGATTTGGATGAGAAAAAGTTTATAGTCAAAAACAAATTTATCATGACAATGGTGGATGGAAAAGTGTGTAATGCCGCCACTGGAACCACAGCAACAAGCCGGTGCTATATTTGTGGTGCAACCTCAAAGGATTTTAACCGATTGGATATAACAAAAAAAGTTAATCCCGAGGCAGTACAATTCGGTCTCTCAGTATTACATGCCAGTCTTACCGACAAGATTTTGCCCGAAAGTTTTTACGAGAAAGCTGCTACAGGGACATTTTTAATCGTTTACTTTTAAGTTCCGATCCTTTATTGAGCAGTATGAGGAGAATAACGAGGATAAAGTCACATTCATTCCTACCAGAGACGCTAGAAATGCTCCTGCCTGCAGAGCCGAACCCACTGTGTTCTTCTGGAAGTGAAGATGAAAAATACGTTTGTGGACGACAAAATATGATTGTTTATAGTGTATTTTTAACCCTCGACGCAAAAGAGAGGGGGTTATAAGTTTAAATTATACATTTATTTTGTAAATAAATGTTTTCATTTATAATATTTTTTTTTTTGTAAAATTAAGTTTCGTTTTTTTTATTTTTTATTACAAATTAAGTAATTTTATGCAAAGTAACATAACTGATTAATTTAATTTGGTAATCTTCTTCTTCTTCCTTAATTTGGCTTCTGCTCCCTTGGGGCAATTTGCCAGCCCATTTGATTATGCTCGGGGTATTGTCTGGTTCGAAGCCATACCCCAAGCACTATTAGTTACATATACTTTTAGTACTGTCTTACTCGAGATGTACTGTTAGTGGGAAATAACAGAACACAAAAACATACACAAGTTGTTGGATGGATTTTGGTTTGGATGATTGACTGAAAGGAGACATTTATGATTTTATCTTTGTTTATTTGAACTTTTAAATTGTTGACATGTTGATGTTTTTTGTTGTAACAGTTTAATCCTATTATGATTTAGAAATTTGTTAAGCATCAATAACGAGTTTGGAGTAATTTTTGAAAGTATTGTTGTCATATTGATAGGTGATGGTAAACCTTTTTCAATGAAATATTGATATAAATCTAAATTTAAGGTTTTATTTATAGGACATTCCAAAAAGATATGATTAATGTTTTCTATTTGACCACACTCACAAAATGGATCCTCTTTTAATCCTATTCTGTGCAAGTGTTGTTTTGTAAGACAATGTCCAGTTCTCATTCTTATTATAGTGGTTATGTGTCGTCTGTCTTTGTATTCCAATTCTTTGTACCATTTTTTTTGGGAAATTTTGTTGTATTTGTTTATACCAGCTTCCCTTCTCTGAAAGGGATTTTTTCCAGCTCTCCTCGTGCTCTTTTCTAATTTTTCTTTTAATTAAAGGCAAAATATGAGATGACTCCAGTGGGAGTTTTTTAGGAACATTTAGTATTCTTCCTAAATTAGCTAGTTTGTCTGCATAATCATTTCCTCTCAGGTTAGAATGACCTGGAATCCATGCAAGTTTGATATTGTTTACTACGTTTGCCTCTATAATTAGTCTTTTGGTTTTTAAGACGATCTCATCGAAACTTGGTAATATAATTTAGCATACAATAGAACCGAAAAATAATTTTGGCCGCGTAGATAGTTCAAATACCCCTATGTGGGCCGGTTCCTCTTCAAACTGCAAAGAAGTTTATATAAATACTGAACAATTCTTCTGTAATGTTTAACGTATCTACCCACGTGGTTGGGTCAAATGTGATGTAAATAATTAGTAGAAAGCAGGAATCATAGAGAGGAAACATAGAATCATGATTTAAAGGACTAAGTAGAAATAAAAACTCGGCAAAATGAAAAATCTAATTGGTTTTACTTTGGAGCTTACGTTGCGGCAAATCTCTTGAGCTGCAACCAGAGACCGTAAACTAAAAACGTTGTGTCGGCAAAGTCAAATAAATTGCATTATTCATGTTATTTTAAACTATAAATTAAAACAAAACAACATTAATATGTTCAAATTACTTGTCCATTCTAAAGGTTACATTTGGAGATTAGTTATTTCCCTTACACACCAAAATAACAAAAACCGCTTGCCTGAATTCAATATTCTAATTGGCCGTTACGAATATACCGAATGATATTGGTAATTGTGGGCAAATAAAAATATTTGTAAAAGAAAACCATATCTTTAATAGGCAGTGAACTTTCCTAACTTCTACCCTTTACGTACCCTATCGATTTACATAAGTTTGATCGCTAGACAGGTAAGAAGCCGGTAAAGTATTATTTGATTTTCGCCTAGCAATTCCTCAACGCTAATTTAAGGGCGTATACCTACTCAAGGAGCCGAAAAAAGCGTTTTTTTAGGAATTTTGCTTAGCGAAACTATTCATTATATAAATAAGGTTTAAGGTATAATGTGCACGATTACTGGGAATTGGATCAATTAAAATTTCGAAAGAAATTAAAATACTAGAGGATCAATTTAGTCTTTGAACGACGGATTTAAAAAATCATCAAATGGCATTAGTTTAAACAAAAACGCGACGTTACCGCGCTTAAAAATAAGGTTCTTGATAAAATCGAAATTCGTTCAAGACAAGTTTTATCAAAATCGGTTCAGTGGTTCTTGCCAAGCGGTTTTCAAGAAGAAGTAGTTTCTAGAAAAACACTTTTAAAGTTTTAGGTTTGAAAAATCTGGCTAAAAGCAGTAATACAAACCAAATTCTTACCGGTAAATGAATTATCTACCGCAGGGCCATATGCTGACGTTTCATCAGCTATTTGAGCCTCTAGAATACTAATATGTTCGTCTATGACTCATTCTAACTTCTTTTGTACTTTGTAGTAATTGTCGCTCAGCCAGGTCAACTCGTTCTCCGTTCACTTTAGCTGCGTAGTCATGTGCATTTCGGCTACAATGAACTCCCATAGCTGTCATTATAGTTAATTTTAATAACTCCTACGACTGAATTGCTACGAGTGAACTGTACAACAGTACTCAAGAAACTCCCGAATATAAAACCTTAGAATAGCAGATGTGAACGCCTTGTCCCTTCTAAGAAGGTCCTTTGAAGAATCTCCTTGTGTTATAAAAACTAGCCGGGCCCGCAGCTCCGCTCGCGTGGACTTGATTCACCACTATCGTCACTGCTTATTCCTTATGTTACCCAACGTAATAAAATATATCCCATTATTTCCCCTTATCTCTCAATATTTCTCCTTATCTCCCATTATTTCTCCTTATCTCCCATTATCTCACCATAACTCCCATTATCTAGACTTATCTCCGCTTATCTCCCATTATTTCTCCTTATCTCTCATTATTTATATTTATCTCCCATTATCTCACCTTATCGAGGCTTATCTCGACTTATCTCCATTATTTCTCCTTACCTTCCATTATCTCACCTTATCTCCCATTATCTAGGTTTTTATCGAATTATATAGAACATATGTATAAATTTATAAAAACACCTAAATCGGATAAGTGGTTCTCAAGTGATAAGCGCACTAACGGACAGACAGACAGGCAGAGAGACGTTACATTTTATATATATGCTAGATAGAAGATTATAGATAACCTGGCCAGAGAACAAATGTATGAATTAAAAAAAAACAACACGTAAATCGGATAAGGGGTTCTCGAATGATAAACGCACTAACGGACAGACACGCAGACAGAAACGTTGCATTATATATATATATATATATATATATATATATATATAATATTCTTGGCTACATGATATTGTTCCATATTTAATGCTTTAGGCAGTGTATTGTAAGAGAACGCGCTACCTGCAAACTTTTCTCCGACTTGATTCACTATTATCGTCACTGTTTATTCCTTATGTCACCTAGCGTAATAAAATATATCCTATAACCTGGCCAGAGAACATATGTATGTTTAACAAAAAAGCACGTAAATAGGATAAGTGGTTCTCCAGTGATAAGCGCACTAACGGACAGACAGACGGACAGAGAGACGTTGCATTTTATATATATTATAGATATTCTTTTCTACATGATATTGTTCCATATTTAATGGTTCAGCATGTTTAAAAAAAAAGCACGTAAATCGGATAAGTGTTCTCCAGTGATAAGCGCACAAACGGACAAACAGACAGAAATACGTTGCATTTTATATATATTATAGATGTAATAAAATATATATCTATAACCTGGTCAGAGAACATATGTATGAATTTAAAAAATCACGTAAATCGGATAAGTAGATCTCGAGGGATAAGCGCACTAACGGACAGACAGACAGACAGAGAGACGTTGCATTTTATATATATTATAGATATAGATTATTATTATTATATAACCTGACCAAAGAATATGTGTATGAATTTAAAAAAAAAGACACATAAATCGGATATGTAGTTTTCGCGTGATAAACGCACTAATGGACAGACAGACAGACAGAGAGACATTGCATTATATATATTATAGATTATAGATTATAGATACTCTCTGGTACATAATATTGTTCCATATTTAATGGTTTAGGCTGTGTATTGCAAGGGAACGCGCTAGCGGCAAACTTTTTTCCGACTTCATTCACTATTTTACGTCACTACTCATTCCTTATGCTACCTATCGTAATAAAATATAGCTTATAACCTGGCCAGAGAACATATGTATGTTTTAAAAAAAAAAAGTACGTAAATCGGATAAGTGGTTCTCTAGTGATAAGCGCACTAACGGACAGACAGACAGACAGACAGACAGAGAGACGTTGCATTTTATATATATTATAGAAGAATTTTAAAACACCTTAAAATCGAGTTAAGATCGGTGAAGGCTCACCCCAGAGCAGCTGCTCGTTACCTACTCCGAAAATTCTACGCAATGGCACTTCTTTTAAACTGCTATAACTTCGACAATTTTTAATCGATTCTTATGAAACTTACAGAAAATATTCTTAAAGTATCATACTAAAAGAAAACGTAAAAATCGACCCAGATGATTAGGTAAATCCTGTTAAATCATTTAGATCATTATCATGATCCTGCTAGGATAAGATACACTATGTGATCCTTAACATACTTTGTCACCCTGCATTTTATTGCTACGAAACTACGGCTTATTAAAATTGTTGTTTTTATCTATTCAAAATTATTACGGTTGTTGTATATTTCTCTGAAATTTTAGCATTTAATAATTTTGAAATAGAAAAATGAGTGCAAATGTAAATTAAATTCATTACGGGCATAACTTAAAACATTTTCTTTTTACAGTTTGTTATATTTTTATTTGACATAGTATTATTAGGAGTATACGGCCCAACAGAGGACAGCAGTATAAGAGAAAAAGATAATTTCATGGAAACAGTAGAAATAGAAACACAAAAAGTAAAGAAAAACCAAGAATTAATAATAATGGGAGATCCGAATGGGAGAACAGGAAGGAAAACAATGGACGATACCGTAGGACCATTCGGAGAAGATATTACTAACGACAACGGAGAGACTAATAGAGCTGTGTGAACTAAACGGTCTCAGAATAACAAACGGATTCCACAAACACAAAGATATCCACAAAGAAACACGAAACTTAAAATCAATAATAGACTATATTATAATTAAAAACGATACCACTATCAAAATAAAAGACGTAAGAGTAAAGAGAGGGGCAGAATGTGGAACAGACCATAGACTATTAGTAGCAAATATAAAAGTACCTTGGTACAAGACAATAAAACAAACAGGAACAATACATAAAGAAAACAAAAATACTAATGAGATAACAGAAAAAGCAGACAAAGAAATAAAATACAAAATACACTTACTGCAAGACGAAACGATAAGAGACCTATATAGACGACGATTAGATCAAAAATTAAATGAATTTAACTACGACAACCTCCAACCGATGTATGACCACATAAAAGAATGCATCAAACAGGCGGCCCTAGAAGCATTAGGTAAGAAGACAACGAGAATAAGAACATAAAATTAGAATCTGTGAAAAAAACCAAAGAATCTATAAAGGAGAAAAAAAGACTATACGAAAAATGGCTGAATACAAAATCAGAAGAAGATCTACAGAAATATAAAGAGAAAAATGCAGAAACGAGGCGGATGATAAACAAAGAAAAGAACGAGAGATGGGGAAAATCGTGCGAACATGTAGAACAGTATATAGGAGGAACTAGAAGCACAGAGTCATTGAGAATAGTTAAAGGATTAAGGACCAACAATAGAGAGAAGACGTATATAGAGTATATCCCAGAAAACGAGTAGGAAGAATATTATAAGAAGCTGCTAACAGAAGACAGACAAGAATTCCAAGAAGAGAACCCTGAAGAAGAACAGAATAAGGAAAAAAAAGAGATAGAACTAAGCTATTAAAGCTATTAAGAAGTAAAGAAGACAATAAAAACACTCAAAAATAATAAATCTGCAGGGCCTGGAGGTGTGGTAAATGAAATGATTAAGTACGGGTCTAATAAATTAAATCGAATGCTGAGAAACATGTTCCACAGAGCGATAAATGGAGAAAAAAATACCAGAGGAATGGTCAAAAGCCTACATAGTATCTATATTTAAAAAGGGAGAGACCGTAGAAAATGCTCAAACTATAGAGGCCTAAGCATAATATCGAGTATGGGACGTTTGTTTGGAAAAATTATTAAAAATATCATAGAGGAAAATATAAAAGGAAAAATTGGAGAAGACCAAGCAGGCTTTACGGCCGGAAAATCATGTATAGACAACATATACACTATAAAACAAACAATGGAAAAAAACTGGCAAAGAATAGAGAAGTTTATCTAGCCTTCATAGACATAAGAAAGGCCTATGACTCAGTACCAAGACAAAAAGTATGGAACGCAATGAAAGAAATAGGCATTGACAAAGAACTAATATACGCAGTAAAAGCTCTCTACGAAAACAACACAGTGAACATAAAAATAGGACATAAAATAGGGAAGAGACTCCAAACATCAAAAGATCTATTGCAAGGATGCTCTACATCCCCAACACTATTCAGAATCTACCTCGAACAAACAATAAAAAAGGGAAGGAAAAATGTAGTGGAATGGGAGTCCCAATACGAGAAGATTATTTATATACTCTAAGTTTCGCAGACGACCAAGTAATCATAGCGCAAGATGAGGAAGACCTCAGTTATATGGTAAGAAAACTGAAAGAAGAATACACTAAAGCAGGATTAGCAATAAACTTTGTTAAAACGGAATATCTAACAACAAAGGAAGGAAACGTGGAGAATCTAGAAGTCGATAACGAAACAATAATCAAAGGAACCGATAGATTTAAATATTTAGGAACCATCATTTCAAAAAACGCAACATCGGAAAAAGAGATTGAAGCTAGATTAGGACGCATAAGACAATTAAATTCGATCCTGTGGGACAAACACATTACAAAGAGAAGTAAAATACGCATATACAAATCAATAATACAAAGCATAATGACATACATGGACGATCAACAAAAGAAATAAATCTAAAATTAACGCGGTAGAGATGGAGTATTGGAGAAGATGTTGTAGAGTGACACGTATGGAGAGAATAATATATGAAGAAATAAGAAACAGAGTGAACATCAAAGAGAATGCAATAAACACCATTGAAGAAAAACGATGAAAATGGTATGGACAGATAAGACGGAGCGAAGATAATAGGTAGATAAAGAAAATAACGGAGTGGAGCCCTATAGGAAGAAGAAAAAGAGGAAGACCCAGATGATCGTGGAGAAACGATGTGGACGAGGCTATGGAGGACAGGGGGTCTAAAAGATGAAGACTGGGAAGATAGAAATGGATGGAATCAAAGGCTGAGAGAAGGAAGACAGCGTCAGCTGTAGAAAATCCTTGATATACATATATATATATATATATATATATATATATATATATATATATATATATATATATATATATATATATAGAATAAAGAAAGAAAGCAAAATGTTGCCGTATCTACCAAAATTATTAAAAATACAATCTTAATTGGGGAACTCGGCAAATTTGGGCGTGATAGGAGATCACACAATTTTCATTAATATTTCGGTCCTGGATTGGGACCTTCTTCAGGGCAGAACTGAAAAGAAGAACAGAGCGTATTCACTGATAGTGTCTGGGACAACTTTAAATTAATGATGTTATCATTAGGTTGTTATAATAAATAAAATTACTGTGGAACAAGAATAAGATATTAGTCATAATAAGTTAAAAAACTCACATGAGAAGTGCAAAGATTTCGTTAGCCTGAATGGCCGTAGGTTATACATAAAAAAGTTGTTACATATAAAAGTTGGTTAATCCATAAAATATACAAAATACACATTAAAACACTGTAGACAAAATTCTAAAAAACAAATTTAACACATGAATGTAATTGGGAACCTTGGATGTTGAAAACATCGTTAATTATTTCACTTGTGACCACCACATAGGGCCACCGCCATTTAGGAACAAATGACAAGAACGACAGGAGACAGCTACCCGACAGAGATAAGGGGTTTCGTCAAGAAAACTCAATTAACCAGAATGCGGGGTCGACACCTGGAAGGAACCGATAGAAAAGGAAGTACAAATATTGGACCCTAAGTGAGAGAGAGGTAGCCAATTGAGCGACCAAAACCACCCGGTATGTAATAGCGGAAGGATAAAACACACCCTAATTATAAGTAAATGGTGAGCGAGGGAGCGAGAGAGAGAGTGACAATAATGGGAGCAACGAAGAAGAAAATTATCTAGTGAATTAACGAACCCCCTTATCTCTGTCGGGTAGCTGTCTCCTGTCGTTCTTGTCATTTGTTCCTAAATGGCGGTGGCCATATGTGGTGGTCACAAGTGAAATAATTAACGATGTTTTCAACATCCAACGTTCCCAATTACATCCATGTGTTAAATTTGTTTTTTAGAATTTTGTCTACAGTGTTTTAATGTGTATTTTGTATATTTTATGGATTAACCAACTTTTATATGTAACAACTTTTTTTATGTATAACCTACGGCCATTCAGGCTAACGAAATCTTTACACTTCTCATGTGAGTTTTTTAACTTATTATGACTAATATCTTATTCTTGTTCCACACTAATTTTATTTATTATAACAACCTAATGATAACATCATTAATTTAAAGTTGTCCCAGACACTATCAGTGAATACGCTCTGTTCTTCTTTTCAGTTCTGAGCTGAAGAAGGTCCCAATCCAGGACCGAAATATTGGCGGCTTAATGAAAATTGTGTGATCTCCTATCACGCCCAAATTTGCCGAGTTCCCCAATTAAGATTGTATATATATATATATATATATATATATATATATATATATATATATATATATATATATATATATATATATATATATATATGTATTTATTTGAATGTTTGCAGTTATTGCAGAATATTTTAAAAACGACCAATAAACGCATTGGATGTCTAACACATCTGAAATTCTGAATTAAAAATCATTAAGATTTTGACCATCGGAACAAGTTGAATTCCTTAATGTGTTAAACAATGCATTCAGAATATTAATAAAAATATTTTTGTTTTCAAACTTTCTGATATCAAGGTAAAAAATACCCCGTAGATCTATCTTTGCTTGCTTGTAGATACCAAGAAATAAAGCACGCAATTTGAAAGCTATATAAAGTTTCAATGTCAAAACATACGTGTGTCTTAAAAATTTTATCCTGCTTTATATAGAGCAACAGCACAAAATGTAGTTCATTCATGTCACCAACCAAATTAGGTTTTAGCTTAAGATAAGAGCAGTATATTTGCCTAAATTTTTGTTGAAAATGCAACTTTATATTTTAACAAAACATTTATTTACCATGCTGACTAAGAAAACAATGGCTATTTGTTTTGTCGTGACACCAAAATGACTCTAATGGTTTAATTTGTGCAAATTCACGTGTAAATAGGTAATTATCAAAACGTAAACTTAAAGCTGCGAATACATTGTTTTTCTGGCCATATGCATTACACTTTCAAAAGACAACACTATAACTGGATTAGGTGTTTACGTAAACAACCATGTTGTTGTTAATTAAGGTGGATAATGCCCGGCAGGAATAGAAAGGCATTGGGACACAAAACGTAACGTTATGGAGTGTTGGTGACGACGTCACGGTAAAATGGCACAAATGAAAGGAGAGAATAACCTTTTTTAATACTTTTTTTGAAGTAAAATCCCCCATTTGGCGTTAAATAAAGAAAAAAAAGTATTCGTATATTTGAAAGAACACAGAGTCCCATTATATTACTTAGTAAACTAAATAAATTAAACGATTGCTCCTGACTGTATGCATATCCAATATTTTAAATTATATTGATTGCATTTTGCTTAAAATTTAAAATAATTCCCGACTGTTGCACTTAATGTTATAGTGGATTCACTAAAACTATAGTTATTACCATAGAAAGAAAAAGTCGCCGCAAAACTAAGCGGATTAGCTACCGTTGGGTCGTTAAAATATGCCTCGTCGAGTTTCTCAGCGATGTCGGGCATATTTTCCTATCGCTGTTAAATATAATACTACGTCTACTTGCACGGTGCAGAGCGGAAAAAGCGATTCACGTTAGTCTTGAATCGCTGTAAATTGAACTCGGTGGGAAATACAGTCCAAAGGGATTAGGTTCTCCATTTCAAAGATTGCTTGAAAAGGGTTGTATGAGGAGTGACAAGTTGAACTTCATACGGATGTGTATTCCTAGCATGCACCGCTTTGGAAAGAATTCGGCAGGCTACATCCATCAAACACTTTCCAAGAAAATACTCGTAGAATAGACTCAAGTTGCCAACCGTTCTTCGATGGTCCAACTTGTTGGTCAGTTCCGAATCCCCAAACAGTCGACCATCCCTCTTCTGAATAGAATCTAACAAATGCAGGGTATATTTGGGAGCAAAGCCCCAAATGTGAAAGTAGTATTGTGTCGTTGGTCGAACTTGAGCTTTATAAGAAATAACAGTTGTTGTGGAGTGTAAAGCCTTCTGGTTCGAAATAATATTCCCAACTTTTGAGAAGCTCTCCTTGCTATGCCTGCAACATATTCATGCCAGGACATATTTACTCCCAAATTAACTCCCAACAAATTGAGTGACGATGTTAGAGGAATGGAGTGCCCCGACATAACAATGTCGGATTTAGCAACGTTAACCTTTTTAGAAAAAACTGCCGCCTGGGTTTTTGTAGCGTTAAATTCCACCTGGTTACTGTCACACCAAGATAGAATTTCTTTCGGGTCTTTGTTAAGTTGAATGATTTTCTGCTATCGGCGGGTATTCGTCTGAGTAGCCGATGTCCGAGCGTTCAAAGTGAATGAAGAGATAAGCGTACTGTCATCTGCAAAGCTGTAGATTGGATTCCCGGTCTTTTCCAGCAGATCGTTAATGTAAATGAGAAAGAGATTAGGAGACAGTATGGAGCCTTGGGGCACACCGGCGTTGATAGTAAAGATATTAGAAAGAAATCTGTCGACTGCTACTCGTAAAGAACACCCTCTTAGAAAACATGAGAGCCACAAACAGAACTTTTCAGACATACCAGAAGAGCGTAGCTTAGCCAACAAGCCGTCGTATCAAACATGGTCGAATGCCTTGGAAATCTCAAGAGCAACCGCTCGAAATTCTCCAAAGTATTCAATTGCGTTGTTTCAAACATGTGTTACATAAGTCAGAATATCTCTTGTTGATCTATGTTTACGAAAGCCATATTAGTGGTCGCTAATAATTTTAAATTCTTCAAAATATTTTAGAAAATGCTGATTGATAGCTTTTTCCATGACTTTCGATATTATCGAAAGCAGTGTGACTGGTCGATAGTTATTTGGCAAGGTCTTCTTGCCTTTTCTAGGTATCGGCCGAACTGTGGCACATTTCCAGCAGGAAGGAAATATTCCCTTTCTGTGGGATAGGCTGAAAAGTTTACAAAAAACTGGTGTTAGTTCCCTCGCACAGTTTTTGGGAACTGTGGCAGGTATTCCATCAACGCCAGAAGCTTTTTTGGTGTCTAGCTTCATTAAAATACGTTTTATGATACGCTGTCTGAAGACAGTATCGGGCATCCTTGACTGCACTACGGAAATAGTAGGTGGTGTTTTTGCTTGGAAATCGACAATAGAATGTGAAGCAAAGGGTTCAGCCAACAAGTTCCCTTTTACTACAGGTGTTGTTGCAATAGAATTATCTGGCCGTGTGAGTGGTGATATGGTAGATTTGGTGAAATCTTAACTAACTGCCTCAGCGACTGACCAAAAGGACCTGGAATTGTCGGGACAAGCGAGAAGTTTGTTTCTAACTCGTTGATTGTGTGCCTCCTTGGTTTCGTCGATAATTTCTTTGCATCTGTTCTGGCCACGGACAAAAGTGTTACGATTTATGGTGTTAGGTTGTAGAGTGTAAAGCTTTTTAGTTCTAGTTTGCTATATTTGTAGCATGTTCATGCCAAGATATATAAGACTCCGCGAGTTCATCTGTCAAGAAGCAACTCGATACTATACAAAATACTTCTCTCCGTGCAATAGCCGGTGCTTTCCGCACCTCCCTAATCTCTAGTCTCCAATGAGTTACCTCTACCCCCCCCCCCCCCCCTTTATACCTTATCAGACAGCTCTCACTCTTAAAATTCTACTCCTACTCATTATTCCGCCCCTTTACTAGACATTCCCTGAATTTATTTTCAGCTCACCGCTCATCTACAACCTCTCTAAAAACTCTATTCCCAACAGAATCACTACCCTACTAACTCTACATAATATTTCTCCTCCCAAATATGACTATCCATTGCACTCACCTTTTCCTCCATGGCTCTCTACTGTCCCCCTGTCGATCTTTCCATGCTCTCACAAAGGAAAACGGAAACTTCAAACCTATTGCTTAGGAAAACATTTCTGGAAAGCAATAGCAACTCACTATCCCAATTACACTCTACTTTATACTGATGGATCCAAACCGATAAGGGGGTGGGTGCTTCTTTCTCCACTTCTTTAATTAACAAAACGTTTAAACTCCCACCGTCTACCCCTATTTTTTCAACCGAGCTTTTGGCAATTACAGAGGCCATACGCCACGCTCTAACCCTCAGAACTGCCACGCGTATTCTAATCATCTCCGATTCCTACAGCGCTCTTGCCTCAATAAAATCACTAAAACTAAAATACAATTATGTTCGCCAGATCTTGGACCTATGCCATATGGTAAATCTAAAACATCGCAAAATTGCCTTCTTCTGGATCCCCAGTCACATTGGCATCAGAGGTAACGACAAAGCCGACTTACACGCAAAACTAGCAATAGGGAGAGGCACCACAGGATGGGGAGAAAATCACGCCAGAGATTTCAACTCCCTCCTTCATCATAACCTACGTTCCTTATTCCAACTGAACTGGGACCTAATACCCCCTGATAATAAGCTATGGCCTATCAAACCTCTGGTCTACCCTCCCTTAAACTCCTTGAATATAACTAGAAAAGAAAACGTCCTCATGCGAGGATCGGCCATAGGACATACTTACAGTACTCATAGACACCTATTACAAAATGAGCAGGCCCCTACATGTCTCTTATGCAGTTCTTCTTTGACAGTCTCCCACATAATTGAGACCCCACACCTTAAATCCATCAGAGATAAACACCAAATCCCATCAAACCTACCACTATTAATAGCATCATTCGATTCACTCCACACCAATATTAAAAATTACCTAAAAGAGATTAACTTCATCGTATAACTATTCGAACACTCTCAGGGGCGCTATCGACGCGCCCTGACCCCATAATAGCCATCCATCCATCCATCCTAGATATATTTGCTTCCAAAGTAACGCCCAGGAAATTGAGTGGTGATGTTAGAAAAATTATGTGCCCCGACATAACTGTGTTGGGTTCAGCAACGTTAACTTTTTTTACGACAAACTGCTGCCTGGGTTTTGGTAGCTTTATATTCCACTTGGTTACTGTCACCCCAAGATAGAACTTTTCTCAGGTCTTTGTTAAATTAAACGGCTTCCTGCTATCTGCAGATATTTTCATGAGTAGCCGATGGTTGGGTTGCCTTCCTCACATACAGCAACAAAATTACGTTGGTTAAATTTTAAACTTACTATTTAATAAAAGAGGCTTTACAAAATATGATCTTTTAGTGTGCCATCTTTTTATGAATTTATTTCTATTCCTGTTCAGTGCAATAATATGATTTAATATAGATTTCTGTTTATTTTCAATATTATAAAATGACACCGCATTTAATATGATTTTATAACATTATTACAGAGTAGTGGCAGTTAATTAATATAGCTCATTACGTAATTATATATAGCATATTAATAGATATTATAATTGATAAATTCGCTTTTTGCAACTTTATTTTACCGATTATTTTTGTTTGAATTCGAAAAATGGAATTATTTTCGGTAAATTCTGCAAAAACTTTAGCATAACCGTAAGTAACACAGGAAAACATGCTTTCGGATCGATTCCGATCTAGTACCTTACATTACATTACAGAAAGTTTTAGCCAACTTCAGAATTTAATGTGTTTTGACAGAAAAATCTTATTGTATGCATGGACGAAGATTTCCAATATAAGGAAAGGTGATTTACTAAAGTGCATATCCGAATGATATGTTTTTCGAAACACAAATTGAATTTATGTCTCCAGATATCATTTTATAGACTGGTATTGTCAAACGTAGAAACCAATGATATTAACGGAGATATGCAACTGCTGATTTGATATGTTTCAAAATTTATTTTGGAAAACAACGAAATATATTATGAAATATTTTATGGTGAATATATTTTTCTGTTTAAACTTCTGTTAAACGTAAGGAAATATGTATGTGTTTAGTCAACATCAGAGAGTATTCTGTTTTATGGGCACAAGCAGAGATATTCTTAAATCGCTGTAGAAGCGAGTAAGATAATGATTCACATATTAAATCATTCCAGATTGTACTCCGTGGGCAACACAGTCTGGAGCAGTTCATGTCAATGTGGAACGAAGTTCCTTATATAAAGTTTAGCAACCGTCAATATGGCTTTTGTAAGCAAAGATCAGCAGTAGATCTTCTAACTTATGTAACGCATGTTGTAACATTTATTTATTCCTAGATTTTAAGATCATCTTACAAAACCGTTTTCCTTTCTTTAAAATTCATGCAATAACTGTTAATTTAAGTTGAGCAGTGAATTTAAATCTCATTACAGTTTTTTTATAATTTGGTTAAGCAGTGTAATTCAACCAGTACTAGGCGCATGTGATCGATTTAACTTATTTCATTTGCATTGAATGTGTCAGGATTATGATTAAGACGAGCATCATCGGTCCTTGTCTATCAAGTCGCGAGTTTAACACTCCCGTCTCATTTTGCATTTGTTGCGAAGTGAACTAGGACTTCACTTCGAAGGAAAGAGAACGATGATATAAACAGCCATTTCCAATTTTTAGGGGGCTTTTTGCGGTCCAGCATGTAACAGTGACTTTCTCTGTCCGTCACGGAGTGATGGCTTTTTTCGTCCTACAAGTAGTGAAGGCATCCTTTTTGGCGTCCATGATATAGAGAGTTTTTATATCATCGAGCCGTTTTTGAAATACTCTACCATCCTTGAACATTTTGGGTCAAGTGTTGATTACTTACCCAAATGAAAATAAGGAAGTGGTGTGTGAGGCAATATTTGGTGGGGCCAGGAGAGGCCAAGCAGTTGATAGAAAAACCACGAGGAGAAGCCAGACAGTAAGTCGATAACTATACCAGTGAATATCTTAGTTCCTTCCCACAACGTGTATTCCTGACGACTACGTAGTCGGTTTGACCGGAACTGAACCTGGGACCATCTTTCTATATCGTACCTTTTTAAAGCCAATTTTTCGTTCTCAAAACTAAGTGATACGGAAAACTGTACTCCCTTCATCATTCTAGGTTAAAGACTATCCGTTGAATTAATGCACTCTCATAGCATAAAAGTCTACTTAATTTTAAGGCTGTAATACACGTAAGAATTTTTTATTGTGTTAATATACTTTTCTTTGTGTTAGCGTAGTGTTTCGCTGACCTCCCGTTCTATCTTACAGGACGTATCAGTTGTACTTTATTCAATTTTCTAAAAACAACTAAATAATCTTCAGTATTTTTTCATTTTTTGAGCTGAACTTAGATTTTTTTATTCTAAAATGAATGGTGCCCAAAACAGTACAACTAAGCTTTAAACAACTATAGGGACTATTTTCAAAAGGCGTACAGAAATTACCTCGATCTTCATATCCCTCCAAACAAAACGGGCTAGATAATATCTTAATTTTGTTCTCTCTCAGTATTAATATCCACTCAGTCAATTCTTAAAAATTAGGATATACATAAGGGGCAAATAGTGGCTCCTATTTAATAAATAAAGCATTTTATTAAAATATATATGTCAAAAGAAAGAGTCAACACTATAACGTTTGGAAAAGTTCTGTTCATGGCTCTCGTGTTCTATCAGAAAGCGTTCTTTACGAGCGGCAGTCAACGGATTTCTTTCTAACACTTTCACTCTTAACGATGGCGTTCCCAACATTTCCATACTGTCTCCTAGTCTCTTTCTTATTTACATTAACGATCTACTGGAAAAGATCGGGAACCCAATCTACAGCTTTGCATATACAGACGGCATCACTCACTTTGGACTCTCGAACATCGGCTACTCATACAAATATCCGCAGGCAGCAGAAAGTCGTTCAACTTAACAAAGACCTGGAAGAATTTTTTCCCTTCAGCGCATGTGCTAACATATATACGAGTATGTCCATAAAAAAAAACGATATTTTTTTAAACGAATTGCTACTGCTAAGTAGCTTATATTAACCCTAAAGATCTTGTATTACCTCCATTAGCTTTTGGGCAAAAAAGGGGAGAAAGTATATTGAGTTCGTGTTAGTTACGGTTGAAATATCCTGTGGTTGGCGGTTAAAGCTATATACACTGAGCAATCTATAATTGGTGTACTTGGGGAAATGTTCTTTAACAACATGCTTCATTTCATTCCTTCGTAGAAAAGACTATGTAAAGTGGTCCTAAATCTAACAGTCGTTTAAATTAAATTGGTGCTGATTCTATTTCATGTAAAATAAATTCAGTCATTTTAATATTGTCCAGCTTAAATCAGCCGCACATGGCAATACCATTGAAAATAATAATTATTTCCAACCAAGGCAATAAACTTTAATAAAAACAATAAGTTTCCGAAATGAAACAACAACGGAGAATTTTAAAATTAAAATTAATATTAAAGTGAAAACGATTCTGTTTTCAAACAAAAAGTTGAGAAAACTAATTAAGGTATTATAGAGGGTCGCCATTTGCATTCGAAGCACTTTTTACTTTCCGGCTTTATTTTCAGTCATAATATCAGTTACGGTTATTCAAATTTTACTTCTGATAATTATGTAAATACTTTTTTTCGCTTTTTGTAGAAAATCAGATTACTAATAAGTTTATGAGTGGGATTTCTTCAAATTTTTCTTCTCGAGCTTTTTTCCTTCAAAATTAATTTCCTATATTCTTTGTCAATATTTAGATTGGTAATGTTATTGACAGTGAAACCTTAAGGCACATTAAAAAATCAAGAGTTGTATTTTATATAAATCTGGATATTTTATTACTTTTAACTTTACAAGCTCAAATACCCGACGTATTTTTAAATATATTTTTTTCAAATTTGTGTCTTAATTGCAACGCCTGTAAGTTTTCCGGACATTAGTAGACACTAGCCACATTGGCGTCGCGCAAATAACAAATAACCGATATTTGCTACTCTGCTCAGGATATCGTATTCCCGATTGAAAAAGAAATAGTGCATTTTCTGTGCAAACTTTGGAAACAACTCGAGTTTTACAGCCAATAATATTATAATTCAAAATCTTTTTTCCCTTTTCCATGTTAGTAACTTTTCAGTAGGTAACAAAACAAAAGTTATATTGAAAGTCCCTAATTAGGAAAAGTAAAAAAACATTTTAAGAAGATATTTAGAAATTTCAGTTTTTATAATTTGATTACAACGTTATCCGCTGTGACATTTTTGTTTTATATGCAGACTTTGGAAAATTTTTAAGAATATTACAATGACCATATTGGCCGTACAATTTAGAGAAACCCTATTTTAAATAGGCCCTTTATCTCGCATTATATCGTATCCTTGTTGTGTAAGTGGGCACTATCCACGGGTAATCTAATACAGTCAGGTAGGATACCAAACTACAACTACTTAAGTCATATTAAGGGAGAAATACCTAAAAATAGCAGAAAATTACCCACTTACACAATACTTACCCACTAGTATGTCATATAACATACAGATGACAAATAACTGTAAAGATGTAAGTAATTTACGAGGCTGGTTTGAAAAGTCCGTGCAAAGTCCGAGAGATAGTATCGAGGTCCTGTTTAGTTAGTAGCATCTCTTGAATGAACGCACACCAAGTTTCAGCCATATTGGTCTATTTCTTTGTGTTTGGCATTCGTGTGAATCAAGGAAGTCGAGTGATTTTCAAGAAATGGACGAAAAAGAATTTCGTGTGGTGATTAAACATTACTTTATGAAAGGCAAAACGCCTCAGGAGACTAAAGAGAAGCTTGATAAACATTATGGTGACTCTGCACCTTCGATTAGAACAGTTTATAAGTGGTTTCAAAATTTTCGGACTGGCCATATGGGCACAAGTGACGCTGAACGTTCTGGACGGCCTGTGGAGGTTACGACTCCAGAAATCATTGATCAAATCCATGATATGGTGATGGATGACAGAAGAGTTAAGGTGCGTGAGATTGCTAGTGCTGTGGGCATCTCGACTGAACGGGTACATAATATTTTGCATAAACATTTGGACATGAGAAAGCTATCCGCAAGATGGATGCCGCGATTGCTCACGCTTGACCAAAAACGGAATCGTATGAAGTGTTGCAAGGATGGTTTGCAGCTGTTCCAGAAGAATCCGGAGGACTTTAAGCGTCGTTTCGTCACTGTGGATGAAACATGGATACATTACTATACTCCTGAGACCAAACAACAATCTAAACAATGGGTTACCAAGGGGGAATCTGCACCAAAAAAGGCGAAGACCGTTCCTTCGGCCGGAAAGGTTATGGCGACTGCCTTTTGGGATTCGCAAGGGATAATCCTCATCGACGATCTGGAAGAGGGTAAAACTATTACAGGTGAATATTATTCATCGTTATTGGACCGTTTGAAAACCGAGCTGCAAGAAAAACGCCCGCGATTGGCCTACAAGAAAGTCCTTTTCCATCACGACAACGCAGCAGCACACACCTCAGCAGTTGTGGTCGCAAAATTAATGGAAATAGGATTCCAACTCGTTTTACATCCCCCCTATTCTCCAGACTTCGCTCCCTCGGACTACTATTTGTTCCCCAATTTGAAGAAATGGCTGGCGGGACAAAGATTTTATTCAAACGAGGAGGTGATTGCAGACACTAATGGATATTTTGCAGGCTTGGACAAATCCTATTATTCGGAAGGGATCAACAAACTAGAACATCGTTGGACGAAGTGTATAAGCCTAAAAGGAGACTATGTCGAAAAATAAAAAAGGTTTACCCCAAACACATAAGTAGTTTTTATTTTTTGCACGGACTTTTCAAACCAGCCTCGTATTAGCCGAATATTTTAAAATTGTTTTTCAGCCTAAATCGAACGATAGTTCTATCAGAATTTACACATATTCCGATGTAAATCTTTGTCAACTCTCTTTGAACCCTTTGGAAATAAAATCTATTTTAGAAAAACTAGATACTAAAACAAAGACGAAAGTGAATGACATTTCAGCACCCTTTGTAGTCAAATGCACTGAAAGTCCGGCTGTACTTCTCTCTCTGTCATTTATTCAACCTTAAGCCTTTTTCCAAGTTATGGAAAAAACCTCCCATTGATCCTGTTTTTTAAATTTAGTAATAAAAAGCTTGTGACAAAATTGATCATTATTCGTTGTTGAAATTATTGGTTGAGGTGGGTGCTGTCCTGCATTGGTTCAAATCTCACTTTATTGGATATGGAGCACCCTCTTGAGGTCACGCGTACTAAATCAGATGTTTTTACTTCCACGCAGGGGGAAATCCCAAGGCAAATCTGGAGCCACCTTCCAATTCATTTTTTTACGTGGACGACCTTAAAGTATACAAGAGAATATTTAGTGCCAGTGACTGTGATAGTTACTGACAACAGATTTCGTATCCACTACCACGAAAATAGGTTATTTGATAACTTAAATAAATATTTTTCAATCATAAAATAAATTAGAGTTCTTTTTAATAAGAAATTATTGTTCGATGTCCACAAAAACAGCCTAAAATCCTATTAACGATATTTACAAATGTAAATCTGTTATTTGTGCTGCGGGTTTCGTTTTATAATTATGTTTTTGGAACATTGAAGGTCAATTGTTGACTTATTCAATCTTTATAAAATTGTTAATTCAATAATTAATTCTCCTGAACTTTTGGCCCTGATATTCGATGTTTCTTAGAGGAATTTTCAGCATAAAAATGCATTTATGTTACTGTTTTATAAAATGAGTTCTACACAACGGGTTATAATCACTGTACTGTTACCAAACAATTTATTTTTGCACTGGACACGCGTTTTCCTAACAACTTTGGTATCGTCAGAAAATAACTCGAGTGGAATTATTTACATCGGGGGTATTAATTCCGGTCGTGTAACCCGTAGAGAGAACTCTGAGGAATAGCAATAATTTTTTATTTGGTAAGGCCACTCCAGGTCCTGGGAAAAAAGGTCAATTTCGGGAATGTTCTTCAAGAGTATCATAAAAGCAGTCGAAAATTGCAAAAACAAATATTTAAGTGTACAAAAATATATTTTTTTTTTATCTTTTTAGTGTTCCGTACGGAACACTTATAAGATCACTTCGGTGTCTGTCCGTCTGTCTGTCCGTCTGTCCGTCTGTCCGTCTGTCCGTCTGTCACACCCGATTTTCTCCGAAACTATTTGTCATAGAAAGTTGAAATTTGGTAGTAATATAGGAATTGATGGCCTCATCAGAGCCATGTAGTTTTGAAAGTTAAATTTTGACTTAAGGGGTTAGTTTTGGGGGGTGAAATCGGAAGTGAAAAAAAAAAATTTTTACTAGGTAATCGAGTGTGGTGTCAAATGAAAGCTTGTGAAAACACGAGTAAAAAATATATATATATAATGTAATACTTGTCGCACTTTTCTTTGTATTATTTTTAAAAAAAATCGCGAAAAATCGCTGTCCACCCGCCTTATCTCGGAAAGTACTTATCAAAAAATTTTGAAAAAATTCTGGAATATTCTCCACGGGGTGTAGATTGAACGAAAATTATCACGAGTGCATTACCTGTAATAATTTATCTGGTATATAAAAAAAACAGAAATTTCAAGGTCATCAATTTTCAGTAAAGATTGGAAATAAACTTTGTTGAAACTTATTTGGGGTGTATTTTGCGAAGTCACTGATCATTTTATATCACCGTAACATAAATTTTGACTTAAGGGATTCGTTTTGAGGAGTGAAATCGGAAGTGAAAAATTTTTTTTTACTAGATCATCGAGTGTGGTGTCAAATGAAAGCTTGTGAAAACACGAGTAAAAAATATATATATAATGTAATACTTGCGCACACTTTTCTTCATATTACTTTTAAAAAATCGTGAAAAAATCGCTGTCCCCTACCTTATCTCAAAAAGTACTGATCAAAAAATTTTGAAAAAAACCTTGGAATGTTCTCCACGGGGTATAGATTGAACGAAAATTATCATTACCTTTAATAATTTATCTGGTATAGAAAAAAAACAAAATTTCAAGGTCACCAGTTTTCAGTAAAGATTGGAAATAAACTTTGTTGAAAACTTATTTGGAGTGTGTTTCGTGAAGTCACTGATCATTTTATATTACCGTAACATAAATTTTGACTTAAGGGATTCGTTTTGAGGGGTGAAATCGGAAGTGAAAAAAAAAAATTTTTTACTAGGTCATCGAGTGTGGTGTCAAATGAAAGCTTGTGAAAACACGAGTAAAAATATATATATAATGTAATACTTGCGCACACTTTTCTTCGTATTACTTTTAAAAATCGTGAAAAATCGCTGTCCTCTATCTTATCTCGAAAACTACTGACCAAAAAATTTTGAAAAAATCCTGGAATATTCTCCACGGGGTGTAGATTGAACAAAAATTATCATTACCTTTAATAATTTATTTGGTATAGAAAAAAAAAAACAAAATTTCAAGGTCACCAGTTTTCAGTAAAGATTGGAAACAAACTTTGTTGAAAACTCATTTGGGGTGTGTTTGTGAAGTCACTAATCATTTTATACCACCCTAACAAAATTTTTTATTTTAAAAACAATCAACGTACGGAACACTAATTGTGCAAGTTCAACTTGCACTTGACCGGTTTTTAATTCTAATGACCACTCCAGAATCCAAGACGACAGGACACCTTTTAAGCGAGGCCTGAAACGGGCGAAGCGATTACTCCCGTAGATTTCAACCTAGAACAAGAAACCAAAACATTTTCATTAATATATGTCAAAAACTAGTGGATAACGTACGAAAATTTGAAAATATCGTTTTTTTCCCGAAAAAAAAATGTTCAATTTCACCCAAAAATTTCACTAAAAATTGTTTATTAAAAAGGAAGTTTATCTTGTCGCTAAATCCGTACGCTTTCGCTTAGATGATGTATCTGAAAAGTTACTCTCAAAATTTTAAGCGAATCTATAAAAATTTGGGACAGCTCTCATTTCGCCCAATATGAAAAGTGTACCTTGTCATCTTGGATTCTGAAGTGGCCATTTTGAATTAAAAGGATAAAAAAAAATTATTACACTTAAATATTTGTTTAATAAAGTACTTCGAATAAACCTTCGTCTACTTTTACTATACTCTTGAAAAAAAATTCCCGAAATAAGTCCTTTTCCCTGGGACCTAGGGTGGCCTTAACTCATCTAATGTACCGTATGATTTTGTTCAAGAGCATGTTCGTCAATATTTGTCAAATCTACCTTCTCTTAAATGAGCTAAATGTTATTTAAATCTTGTTGGAATCGACCTTCCTCTTTACTCGACATACTTCTTGTTACAATCGTTGCAACTTATTTCGTAAATTCCACTTCCATCACGTTCGTGAGCTTTATTTTTTGGATTTCCTGAGGTATTTTGTTTAAATGGTCTTAGGACTTATAGAGTAAAATAAGGCCTACATTATTAAATACCTTATTATTATATTTTGGATTATATAGTATTGCAATATACGAATAAAAAAGTGGTTATTGTGAAGTTTCGGGGAATTTTTATTTACATATTTGTTCATTCTTTTTGTTTTTAAATTGGTATTTGATAAGCCTGGACTAGTGCACTAGTCTGATTGAATTTCTTGCGTGTGTTTGTTTAATTTAACTTTGACTTTTGTACATTACTTTGTATGTATTTATGTATATATTTCTGTGCACGTATTCACTGTACTATTGCTCATTTTTACTTGTTGTGATCTTATTTCATTTTACTTAATTTATCTGACGGGACGAACCTACAGTCCCTGGCCAAATTATTAGACGCACTGTATTTTTTTTAATAATTTTATGTTTCTTAAGAGTTTTTATGCAATAATGGTATATTTAAACTACAATATTATTGATTTTTATTTAAAAGAATTGTTGTAGACTACATATTTGTATTTATTTTTAACATATGGCAACACTGTGTTGACAAAGTGGTACATGAACGTAAGCAAGTACAAACCTGTATCAGTTGCGATAGGAATCGAGTCAGGTACGGACGTGTTTCTGTGGCTTTATGGACTGTAATTGTTTGTTTAACAGTTTTATACTACTCAGTTATTAGTTTATTTTGTATGCAGTGTTTTAAAAAAGTAATTGGACTATTTTCATTATGGGTAGAAAAGGCGATCTTTCACCACGTAAAAAAGCTGAAGTGAAGGCCCTTGTGATTGCGAAAACATTTACAAACCGAGAAATATCACGAAGATTGGAGGTTTCTGAAGCTAGTGTACGACACATAAAAAAGAAAATTGAGTCAGGGAAGGAATTAAGCCCGAAAAGAAAGAAAAAGATGCGGTAGAAAACCAATTTTCACTCCACGGTCATAGAAATGTTTGAAGAAAATTTGTGTAGAAAACAGATTTGCTACCACAAAGGTAATAAAATCACAACTCCAGGGTGCTAGCGTAAATGCTTCTGAGCGCACTGTTCGAAGAAAATTGAAAGAATTAGATTTTAAGGCCTGTCGCCCCGCCAGGAAGCCCAAGTTAACAGCTGCAATGAAAGCAAAGCGCCTGAAGTGGGCCAAACAATGGCAAGACAAAGATGTGGACTTCTGGAGATCGGTAAGATACAGCAATTTAATCAATAATTGATACATTATTATCATTTTCAGTTAAATAAAGCAAATAAACATGGAAGTTTATATATTTTTCCTATTTTTGACAGGTCTGCTTCAGTGACGAAAGCACATTCGAAATTTTGCAGAATAAAGCTCGGTATGTGCGTCGTCGTCATGGAGAAAAGTTTCATCCTGATTGTGTCGTCCCGACGGTTAAACATCCCACCAAAGTGATGATTTGGTCAGTCATCAGCGGCAAGGCCACTGGACGTCTGTACGTCGTCAAAGGAATAATGAGGCAAGATCAGTACAAAGAAGTATTACAAAATCGGTTGATTCCGCAGCTCAGAGAATGGTTTCCAAATGGGGAACCATTCACTTTCATGCAAGATGGAGCTCCCTGCCACACTGCTCGGTCTGTTAAAGCTTTTTTTGGCAGAAAAAAATATCCCTCTGTTGGATTGGCCGGGTAATAGCCCTGATATGAAAATGTGTGGGAGCTGATGAAAAGAGAAGTGGCTAAAGATGTGATTACCAACAAAACCCAGCTCCTAGAAAAGATTATTCATGTGTGGAATCATCATCCTCAAATGCAGGAGACAGTACAATCTTGCATTGATAGCATGCCGCGCAGAATTAAAGCTTTGATAGCGGCTAAAGGTGGCTCAACTAAATATTGACTTTTACTAACATTAATTTCACTTTTCTTTAAAACTTAATAAACTTATGCTTTTCTAAATTAATGCTGTTTTATTTATGTCAAATAAATAGGTAATTGATTGGATAATATAAAAATAAAAAACAAATCAATTTAAAATAATAAAACGGTACAATATCACTCGGTAATTAATATTTTACATGAAATCTTGCAGTGCGTCTAATAATTTGGCCAGGGACTGTATGTACACTCTGTTGTATTTTGACGGTAATATCTGTATTATCATTTGGTACTTTTGTTCTTCTTTCTCACATTTGGCCAATGTGGTTCCATGTTTGACTGACGAGCCTAAGCCAAGTCAGCACACACGCTATTACCACTGTGTATTAAGAAATGACCTGACAATGTTACATGTTTTCAAAATCATTCGACTTCTGAATGTTTTTGTGTATGTTTGTGTTGAGTCCTAATTGTACTAAGTGTAGTGTAAATGTTGGTGTAAGGCCTGATATGATGAGGGAGACAATGATGACTTTTTCTTGTTTCCATAACCTTTTTTACGTGGCTTGATTTGGCTTTGGTGGTTGTGTTTGTCCCGAATTTGTGTCGGTTGTGTTTGGGATTGATTTCTGTGGGTCCAGGCGGCGAGTAATTTTTTTCTTGGTGTTTTCTTTGTCAGGTTTTGTGATTTTGTTATAGCCACGCATGACATGTTAGTTGATTTCTGTGGTGCAACTCATGCGTTGCTTTGGTTCTCCCGCCTTGGTGGGTATCGGCTTACTCGTCGGCACAACACTTTTGGCCGATCCATTTTCTTTTGCCCGGTCTTCATAGCTCTGATCGTGCTGCCATTTCCCGTGACGTCCCCGACCGTTACGTCGCTCGCTCGATGCTTCTTTTATTGGTTTACTGTTGTTTGGGGTGTCATATATACTATTTAATATTTTACGTTTTATTTTCTTGTATCGAACATCGCCAATACATCATCCACATACTTAAACCATACTCTCGGAAAGTACTCAAATTCTGGATTGATCTCGGTTTTAGACTTTCTCACGCATAAAAATGCCATGATGGGTGATAAGCTCTTACCCATTGCTGTGCCTTTTTTTGGAACAAAAAAATTGATTGTCATATTGAAAATAATTTTGTTCAATGCAAATTTTAGCCAAAGTTAAGTATCCACAGAAATATTGCAGAGTTTGTACACATATTGTCTTTTTATTCAGAACTATCATTCTATCTAATCTGAAGTAATTAGAACTTCCTTTATTTTATTCAGTTAGACCATAACTTATAACAATGAGTAATAACAGCAATCCCAACTGATTTTCCATATTTATTTCTATCTCCTTTTAGAAAAAATGCATTATTCATTTACAAATCAGCTAATATTGCTTTGCAAGCCATATATAACAATATTAAATATTTAAAATAGAATGTCTGTCGCCATCAAATAATAAAAATTATCCTTTTTTACCAATAACTTATTTAAATTTTAAAAATTCATTTATTTTTATTTATAATTGCGTAGCATGCAGTTCAACACATCAATTAAAATGAATTGAATAAAAATCACTATTTCATAACAATAATATTTAAACAGACACCATCGATCATTTACAAATTAACTATTCAAATGCCGAAATTGCCATCCTGGGCGACTTTAATGTCCACAACATCAACTGGCTTAAATATCCAAATACTACTGACGAACAAGGTCGTGAAACCGAATCATTTTCAATCAGTTGTGGCTTAACTCAGCTTATTAACGAACCAACACGGATCCCTGATCGAGACGGAGAGTTTGCCAGTCTTCTTGATCTCTTTTTAACCACCAATCCAGAGAGTTACACGGTCAGCGTAAATCCGCCGTTAAGTTCTTCCGACCTAAACTACTTTCGACATCGAGTATTCCACCAATCAATGACAGAGAGGCGCCTAAACCGCGCAAGATTTGGCACTACAAGTCTGCTAAATGGGAAGATCTCATGGAATATTTTCGAACTTTCCCTTGGTTAGACGTTTGTTTTTGATCCGACGACCCATCTGACTGCGCCAGGGAGGTTTCCGATGTTATTTTGGCCGGTATGGAGGCTTACATCCCTAAGAAACGCCTTTCCAACGGCAAGCCTTGGTTTGACCGAAAATGCAAAGAAGCTCTTGCTTCTAAACATCTTGCATACCGACAATGGCGTGAAAATCCTAACACCATAAATCGTAACACATTTGTTCGTGCCAGGAACAGATGCAAAGAAATTATCGACGAAACCAAGGAGGTACACAATCAACGGATTAGAAACAAACTTCTCGCCTGTCCCGGCAATTCAAGGTCCTTTTGGTCGGTCGCTAAGGCAGTTAGTCAAAATTTCACCAAATCCACCATACCACCACTCACACGGCCAGATAATTCTACTGCAACGACATCTGTTGAGAAAGCGAACTTGTTGGCTAAGCTCTTTGCTTCACATTCTACTGTCAATTTCCAAGGAAAAACACCACCTACTATTCCCATAGTGCAGTCAAGGATGCCCGATGTTGTCTTCAGACAGCGTATCATAAAGCGTATTCTGATGAAGCTAGACACCAAAAAGGCTTCTGGCGCTGACGGAATACCTGCCATAGTTCTTAAAAAACTGTGCGAGGGAACTAACACCAGTTTTCTGTAGACTTTTCAACCTATCCTACAGAAAGGGAATATTTCCTTCCTGCTGGAAATGTGCTACAGTTCAGCCGATACCTAAAAAAGGCAAGAAGACCTTGCCAAATAACTACCGACCAATCGCACTGCTTTCAATAATATCGAAAGTCATGGAAAAGGCTATCAATCAGCATCTTCTAAAATATCTTGAAGGATTCAACATTATTAGCGATCACCAATATGGCTTTCGTAAAAATAGATCAACAGGAGATCTTCTGACTTATGTAACACATGTTTGGAACAATGCAATTGATCACTTTGGAGAATCTAGAGCGGTTGCTCTTGACATAACCAAGGCATTCGACCGCGTTTGGCACGATGGGCTGTTGGCTAAGCTACGTTCTTGTGGTATGTCTGAAAAGTTCTGTTTGTGGCTCTCATGTTTCCTCAGAGAGCGTTCTTTACGAGTGGCAGTCGACGGATTTCTTTCTAACCCCAAGGCTCCATACTGTCTCCTACTCTCTTTCTCATTTACATCAACGATCTGCTGCTTTGCAGATGACAGTACACTTATCTCTTCATTCACTTTGAACGCTCGGACATCGGCTACTCAGACGAATATCCGCAGACAGCAGGAAGTCATTCAACTTAACAAAGACCTGGAAGAAATTCTATCTTGGGGTGACAGTAACCAAGTGGAATTTAACACTACAAAAACCCAGGCGGCAGTTTTTTTCTAAAAAAGTTAACGTTCTCAACCCGACATAGTTATGTCGGGGCACTCCATTCTTCTAACATCGTCACTCAATTTGTTGGGCGTTAATTTGGGAGCAAATATGTCCTGGCATAGCAAGGAGAGCTTCTCAAAAGTTGGGAATATTATTTCGAACCAGAAAGCTCCACTCCACAACAACTGTTAATTCTTTACAAAGCACAAATTCGACCAACTATGGAATACTGTTCCCATGTTTGGAGCTCCGCTCCCAAACATACACTGCATTTGTTGGATTCTATTCAGAGAAGAGCTGTTCGTCTGATTGGAGACCCGGAACTGACCGTCGGCCTTGATTCGCTGGAACATCGAAGAGTTGGCGACTTGAGCCTATTCTACAAGTACTTTCATGGAAAGTGTTCGAAGGATGTGGCCCGCTTAATTCCTCCCAGAGCGGTGCATGTTAGAAGTACACGTCGGTCTAATTCTTCACATCCGTATGAGGTTCAGCTTGTTACTCCTCGTACAACGCTTTTCAAGCAGTCTTTTATATGGAGAACATCATCCCTTTGGAATAATTTGCCCAGGACTGTGTTTCCCACCGAGTACAATCTACAGCGATTCAAGAACAACGTGAATCGCTTTCTCCGCACACGTGTCGCTCCTGTAGCGCTTTAGGGACTTCCCTGTAGCACGTGTGCTAGACCCATAAAAAAAAAAAAAATAACCTCGCCATGAAATATCTTTCTGTTTTTAAAAGTATTATATTTCAATTCTTTATTTAAAAATTTTATTTAATGAGTACTACCGTGCAACTTTTTACAGTTTTTACATGTAAATTTGATAAAGCTATGTTAAGTGTGTATTGTAATTTCATTACAAACATTAAACAAATTTCAAATAACTAACAGATAATAATTGTAAACTTTTCATAAAGTAAATTTACTCACGAAATAATCTAATAGCAACCTGAGATAAAAATTGGTGATATTAGACGTTGGATTTATGCAGAGAGGTAAATGTCCTTCACAAGTAAGAACTAGGATGTTTTACACATCATACACGTTTAATATATCCGTAGTTTTCGTTAATTACCAAACCGGATAAAAAATTTTAAATTCTATTTTGACTTTTGAAATTGTCATTTAAAACTCAGACCGCCGACACTGAATTGACAGCCGATTGAATCATATAAATATTCTTGACGTCGCGTTGCTCACGTGACTGCAAAGACACTATAGCAAGTGTCTCGCAGCCTAAGTGGACGACTAAAATTCGATCTATTCCCAATCAGTCCAGGTTAAATAGATTTTAATTCTTGATTGATATAAAATAGATTACTTTATTTTTTATTTAGTGAATTTTCATGTTCAAATACATAAGTGAGTTAATAAATTAGCAACGGTATGCATTAAACAAAGTTACGGTATATTAGGTAGTTTAGACAGCAGTGCGTAAGACACAATCAATAAATTTAATTATCGGTCAGTGGTGTTAGGTAACGGTTTGCAATTTCAACGGTTTTGATCTGGGATTTTGGTCGCTTGTTAATGGTAAATGGACAATCGTCCCCATGTAAAATTAATTAAGGGGATTGAACTAGGCTCTCGCAAAACACACCCTCTCCCGTTTTTATTGCGCTCTTATTAAGTGACTGAAATAAATAGGAAAAAGGGTGGAGCTCACTATTCATGCTGGGAGGTGTGATTCACGTTGGAATTTGTATTTGGAAACATTTACCTACGACTATATACATTTTTTGTACGAAAATGCACTAATAAAATTTGTAATAATAAAATATACATACCCATGGTTTTTACAAGAGATTTAAATGTTATCTTAATAATGGATATTAATAACAATAATTACAAGGAATGGTTTATAGACCGGGAGGTAGCGTTGCATTTTTGATGGTCATTTCATCCCGCTTAATTTTTTTTGTAATTGATAGTTTAAATAATAGCTAATAATCGAAATATGCGTCACCTGTCAGAATCATAGTGGGCTGGTCTTGAGAAAATGTACAAGATGTAAAAAAAATCCAAAAGTCATTTCAGTTCACTTGAAAATTTGCACAATTGATGTTTAAATGATAACAATAATAAAAAATAACCGGTCAAGTGCAAGTTGAACTTGCACAATTAGTGTTCCGTACGTTGATTGTTTTTAAAATAAAAATTTTTATTAGGGTGGTATAAAATAATCAGTGACTTCACAAAACACACCCTAAATGAGTTTTCAACAAAGTTTGTTTCCAATCTTTACTGAAAAGTGGTGACCTTGAAATTTTGTTTTTTTTTTTTTTTCTATAAAAGATAAATTATTAAAGGTAATGATAATTTCCGTTCAATCTATACCCCGTGGAGAATATTCCAGGATTTTTTCAAAATTTTTGGTTAGTACTTTTCGAGATAAGATAGGGGACAGCGATTTTTCACGATTTTTAAAAGTAATACGAAGAAAAGTGTGCGCAAGTATTACATTATATATATATTTTTTATTCGTGTTTTCACAAGCTTTCATTTGACACCACACTCGATGACTAGTAAAAAAATTTTTTTTTTCACTTTCGATTTCACCCCTCAAAACGAATCCCTTAAGTCAAAATTTATGTTACGGTAATATAAAATGATCAATGACTTCACAAAACACACCCCAAATAAGTTTTCAACAAAGTTTATTTCCAATCCTTACTGAAAACTGGTGACCTTGAAATTTTGGTTTTTTTTTCTATACCAGATAAATTATTAAAGGTAATGATAATTTTTGTTCAATCTATACCCCGTGGAGAATATTCCAGGATTTTTTCAAAATTTTTTGATCAGTACTTTTCGAGATAAGGTAGGGGACAAGCGATTTTTTACGATTTTTTAAAAGTAATATGAAAGAAAAGTGTTCGCAAGTATTACATTATATATATATTTTTTACTCGTGTTTTCACAAGCTTTCATTTGACACCACACTCGATGATCTAGTAAAAAAATTTTTTTTTTCACTTCCGATTTCACCCCTCAAAACGAATCCCTTAAGTCAAAATTTATCTTACGGTGATATAAAATGATCAGTGACTTCACAAAATACACCCCAAATAAGTTTCAACAAAGTTTATTTCCAATCTTTACTGAAAATTGATGACCTTGAAATTTCTGTTTTTTTTTTTATATACCAGATAAATTATTACAGGTAATGCACTCGTGATAATTTTCGTTCAATCTACACCCCGTGGAGAATATTCCAGAATTTTTTCAAAATTTTTTGATAAGTACTTTCCGAGATAAGGCGGGTGGACAGCGATTTTTCGCGATTTTTTAAAAATAATACAAAGAAAAGTGCGCGCAAGTATTACATTATATATATATTTTTTACTCGTGTTTTCGCAAGCTTTTCTTTCATTTGACACCACACTCGATTACCTAGTAAAAAAATTTTTTTTTTTTCACTTCCGATTTCACCCCCCAAAACTAACCCCTTAAGTCAAAATTTAACTTTCAAAACTACATGGCTCTGATGAGGCCATCAATTCCTATATTACTACCAAATTTCAACTTTCTATGATAAATAGTTTCGGAGAAAAATCGGGTGTGACAGACGGACAGACGGACAGACAGACAGACAGACGGGGACAGACACCGAAGTGATCTTATAAGTGTTCCGTACGGAAACACTAAAAATAGTCAGCTGCGGGAGTAATGGGGGATTATACGTCAGTCACTTGTGTAAAACTTGTGTAAACTTTCAACCCAAATTCCATACAATTCAGAATAAAGAGCCTTTTATCCACCCATGAATTAAATTCCATCTCACCGGACTCATCAAAATTCCCAATACTCCCCTCTTGGACAGCTCCTACTCCCAAGATAAATATAAGCTTGGCTAAATATACTAAAGAATCAACTTCCTCTTCTCGAATAAAATCATCGTTCCTCCATCTGATTCATGATAAATATCAAAATCACATTCAATATTACACAGACGAATCTAAATCAGTTTTGGGAGTGGGTGCAGCAGTGGTTGCACCAAATATTATTCATAAATATAAACTAAACAACATTTCATCAGTGTATACAGCCGAATTATTAGCTATTAAAGAAACTATTAAAACAGCTTTAAGATCAAATACAAATAGTAGTATTCTCATCATAACTGATTCCCTTAGCTCTCTGAAATCCATAAATTCTTCAAAAACATCCATTCCATTAGTGTTAGACATAATAGACCTTTTACATATAAGTGATATCCGGAAGAACAACATAGTATTGTTGTGGACTCCTAGCCATATTAACGTAAGGGGAAACGATCTCTTGGATAATAATGCCAAATTGGCAATCACCTCTGGAAAAATCTTAAATCCAATCTTATCACCAAAAGACCTGATAAATCATTTCAAGGATATCATTAAAAATTTATTTCAACTATCTTGGGACTTGCAAGAGGAAAACAAATTATGGGAAGTAAAGCCTTTTTTATATCCACCTTTTCACCTTTCGAGTTTGACACGAAAAGAGAATATCTTATGGAGAAGAGTATCCATAGGTCATACGAATCTAACCCATTCCTATCTATTAAAAGGGGAACCCCCTCCATTATATCAACAATGTAATACAGCCCTCTCGATAAAACATATCCTTTCGCATGATTATCTCCCCCAAAGAACAAAACATAATTTACTGAGACCCCTACATCAAATAGTTGCACCAAATACAAATAACATAAAATGTCTAATAGGGTTTTTAAAGGAATCTGATCTTTACTCTAAATTATAATATCAACATAATCTGGCGCTAAATGATCTTAGCTATCGATGCGCTACACCTAAACATACATACATACATAGTTGTGTAAACCTGTATTAAAAACAATGATGTAAAGTCATTTCAAATTCAATGAAATCTTTGCGTCTCACTCATAATACAATTAAAATGATAAAAACAACAATCAGCTATTCTTACAATGGGGGTAAGATCGTCAGCTAAGGGATTATAGATGCTAAGGGGGCATTTAGTCTAAGCATTGTACAATCCAATCAATGATCTAACTAACGATCTTTACCCCTTAATGTCGGTAGCGGACGATCATTTTTATTAAATATATCATCTAAACTATCAATTACAAAAATTTCAAGTAGCCTAAAATCAATTCGAGTTAAATTCTAT